>PVJI01001022.1:0-152201 GCA_004026765.1 Micronycteris hirsuta
GAACAGAGCCTCACGGTCCTTTGAGACGTGTTGTCGTCTGTTACCCATTTTCGCCTACGCCTTGCGCACCTCGGAGACCCCTGACCCAGCTGCGGCCGGCCCGCAGCAAAGTGCTACTAGAGCCATCTTAAACCAAATGAAATTTTGGGCCAACCCAATACTTAAGCTCTATGTGACACATCCCAATCACTGTTGCTATTCTTCAGAGAAAGTCTTAGTCTATTCTATGCTATGCTATGCTATGCTACGCTATGCTACGCTATGCTATGCTACGCTATGCTATTCCATTTCATTGTATTTTATTCTACTCAAACAAGTCACCACCTCCAGCCCAGACTCAAGGGGCGGGGATTGCACCAGAAAGTGAATATCAGGAGGCTAGGATCACAGGGAGCCATTTTGGAAGCTACTGACCACAGAGATTCTAGTCTACCTTTCCCTTCTTTACAAAACAAGACAAGAACTTGTAAACATCCTTCTTCTCCAGCATCCTGTCCTTGTCTTTGTAGAGTTCTGATCGACTCAAGTTCACCCATTATAACTTCCTCTTAACCGATGTGTGTTGCTGGTTTCTATCCTCTCCTATCACTTTTACATTATCTACCATTATTGGAAGAATTTTCTCAGTATCTTATGTTTATTATTTTATCCCACTCAAAATTATAATATGTAGAGGTATTCTAAATGTATTTCAAAGCCATTCTTACTAATAGAGAATTTTCCACATCCATTTTCTCAACAATTATAATTTTTTTCTTTGTCAATGTATAATACAGCTAATATTTTCACAATTATCTCAATTTCATTTTGAGTGCAATAAAAATTATGAGTGGAATAAGAATTAATGAGCTTTCACTAACTTTACAATAGGAGTTCATGCTTCTACTAAAATTCTGGGCATAGCTCTCTACTCTTTCTTCTACTTCCATCATTTTGTTAAAATTTAGAAAAGAATTAAGACAACATCAGACACTGGGCAGAGATCTTTTTCATTTTTACCTGCATCAGAAAATGTGTATCTCTTTCTACTTTGCTAAATGCAGTAATTGAAAATGTTACCATTTGAAACCACGTAGGAGTTTACATCTAATTTTAGGCAAGAACTCATCCTCATTTCTGCCACCCTAATCCCTACCCTAGGTTTCCACTGTCAGTCCTCTGTGAATGCAGTTATTATATTTGTCCAAGTCTATGTTTCTCTTTCATTCATCTGAGAATTAATCTGGGACAGGGATTTTAAGCAATCAGAAAAATTCCCAGCATAATATTGGAATTTAAAAAATACTTGTTGAGTAACTGTTCAATGAATGAAAAAGCTTGGCATTCATACCAAATAACTTCTACTCTGGAAACCAGGGGTTTAAAAAATGGAGTCTCCTGAAGGCCAGTTGTTTTAATATCCAAAGAAATGAAGATTACTAGCACACCTTTTGCCAAAGAGCCAGGTATTAGCAATGAAAGAAGGACAAAAAGCCACCTCTGAAGTCAAATACACAAGCTTTTATGGAAAGAAATGCATCCCACAGATAGAAGTCAAGTAAAGCTTTATTCATGGGCTGGTTTTGATCAGGGCTTTCCTCTAATTATCCAGAGAGTCAGATGCTACAAATATTATTGATTCAGGTACCTCCTGAGATCTAAACCCATGGCCCCAGAGCAAAAAGATAGAGTGTGGCCATGTGCTTGAAAGACATGGAAGCTTGCTACTTCTAGGATAAGGAAGGTACTGGAGTATCCCAACCCATGCCTCTAAGATGCGGGAAATAGCTTCACAGTGTTCAAGGAGGACAAATCTTAGAGGAAACTTTGAAAAGAGCAAGTTCCTGGTACTTTTTCATGTCATCTTATTCTTATGACAACTGAATTTTTCAGATGTGTTGCTGTGGTCAGATTTCCATTTCCACTTGTACTCTGCCTTTATTTTGAGTGGATTGGTTCACGAAAGTCATATACTGAATAAATAACGTGTGAAGCCAAATTTATTGAAATTTTAAACATGGTCCAAGAAGAAAGTTGGGATAGACACTGGATCCAGTCATTCAGAAAAAGCAGAATGGTAACAATTTATCTCCCTGATGCCACCTTGCAACTCACATCTTAATGCATAGAGCATGCCCTATGCCTAAGTAGTTCATTCGTACAAATTGAAGGCAAACTACTGGGCTCAAGAAATGGCAGCATACTGTCACTGCAGCAGAATCAAAAGAAAAAAAATGAATTCAATTCATATTTGGTTAAATGCAATAAAACAGGGATTTTTAGCATTCATAGATTTTTAGTATATTTGAAAGTAGACATTAGCATGTCTGTAACGATTGCGCATTTTTCCATTAAATAAGACTTACGTGTGAGCTTGCTTTGCATAGTACAGGCCAACCGTCTTATTTGGAGTTAAATACTTCATTACGGAAAGATTTAAGTTCCCCCAAATTTTTCTTGGGTGGAAAATAATTTAAATAGAAAAATCCCCTTTGTTATTTTAATGTAAGGGAGTGCCAAGTGTGTGTCAAAAAGAAATGGGCTGCTCACTGACAACAAATATAATATGTAAATAGGCAGAGGTGAAGGGATTAGCTACTGAGACTTGAAATACCAAATTTAAGTAGTCTTCATTGATTCTCTCTCAAAGACAAAACGTTTTCCTTTTCATGCAGCTAGAAAATAGTCTTTTATAACTGTCTTTATCTTTTGTAAGTGACATTTTAACATTTAAATGTTAATGCAACAATCATTAAGCCCTGAGTCTATGCCAAATACAATGCAACAAGTAAGCATACATGCATAAATCTCATATGGTTTCTGACACAATAAATTATTGCCTTGATTTTGAGCTATATCAGTAGCATGATTAGTTCAATTTGAATAAGAAAAATATCATAGAATGTTATCACACATACTGCTACTTTCACCCATATTTTGTTCATTTCAAAATGAGGAAAAAGTAGACAAAGCACTAAAATAATGAATAAGAAATTGCCTCCTAACAGTTTTGCAATTAGAATAGTAACAGCAGCATCAAAAGCAATAGTCATTATAAAGATAGAAATAATTTTAGCAATAGCAGAGATGGTTAGCACTCACATGTCTTAACCAAAGGCCATGGGCCCTATGATAACAGCTTTAGGTAAATCAGCACATTTGATTTGCATGATAACGCTACCAGGTAGGTATGATAATTATCCCCATTTTATAGATGTGGACACTTGAGTCTAGAAGAGGTTAAATAAGCTTCCCATGGCTCCATAGCTGAAACTTAGTCAAACTGGGATTGGGAGTCCAAGTCTGGTATTTCCAAAGCCAAACGAAATAGGATTTTAAAATAGGTAGAATGAGCCAAACTTCGTCTTTATCACTTACCACTTCATCCTGAGTGCACTTGGAAAGTTACTTTGGGGATTAGAAATGATTTTTCTATAAAGGACCAAATAATAAACGTTCTAGGCTTTGTGGGCCATATGAGCAGGTGCAATTACCCGATTCTGCTGTTGTATGTTGTAAGGAGCCAGAAAATAAGCCAAATTTTATTTCCAAAAACAAGCCGACACTTGACTTACATAATCTCTCTGAGCTTCATATTTTTTGCCTGTAAAATAGAGATGATCCTACCTTTTGAGATGGTTGTTGTTACTTTAAATAAAAAGGCAAATGATATGACATGACGTACATTAGGCGTTTAATACATGTTAGCTATTATTATTTTTTAAATTATTTTCTTTCTTTAGCTATTGCCTTTCTAGTCCACAACATGAAGCTAATCCATATATTTATGCCTTTCAATAAAGAGTTTACCAAAAAAGAGAGAATGTGAATATCTTTTTAATGCTAAGAGTGTTGTGTGTGAGAGAGAGATGCTGTTAGGGGGAAATATATCAATTTACTCAAATTTTCCTAGAACCTACCATGCATAGAATCTGCTGGGTGCTGGAAATGCAAAGATCAGATAAACATAGGCTATTTTTACCAAAGTTCTAATAGGGACATGTGTACAAATAGCTATCTTATGTGGGAGGATATATTTCCTATTAATACAAATATAATACTATAAATTATGTGATAAGAATTGAGTTTTTATCTTATTCCTTCATTATTAGCCTGTGATTTGTTTGAGGTCTGGCATGGCTTGTTTGCTCTATATTCTCAGTATTTACTGTAGATCCTTACTCATAGCAGTAAATGTTAATGAAGGAATGTGTAATGAATGGCAGACAAAGTGTTAAGACACGTGCATTCATAATATAAAAAGATAGCGTGCAACTGGAATAATCCAAAGAATTTAAATCATCCACCAATTTTGATTAAACACCTACTATATAATCAATGTTGGAGGTGGCTTCTAACACAGAAGTTAAGAGGAAGGGAATTTGAATGATGCAAACTTCTAGTGTCAACTCTGTGTAAAAAAATTAGCTTCCTTATGGCTTTTCCCGAGAAAATTATACTCACTGAACAAAATCACTGTGAAGATCGCATGAGATAATCTTATCTAAAGAGTTTATGTGATGCCCAGCACATAGTATAAATAATGGCTAGGATGATAAAGTTGGTGAGGATTTTGATGATAATAAATGGTAACATTTGGAATGGGATTGGCTAAAAGTAAAATCAGTGAGTTAAACATCTATAGTTTTTATCTCCTTCACATCAAACTTCCACAATTAAACTCCTGCTGGCCTAATGCTAATGCTCTGCAGTATCTTCAGCGACCCAGGCTCTTTCCACTCTTCCTCTCTGCTATGGTTTAACCTGCACTAGTCAAAAGGTGGTCCACGCACCAGCAGCACTCACATCCCTGGGAGCTTGTTGGAAATGTAAACACACGGGCACAGCCCTGACCTACTGACTGAGAACCGCAGCTTCCCAGGTGGTGTGCTCACGCGCCTGAGCGTTGGAGAACCGCAGCCGCGGCCCACGTTCTCATCCTCACGCGCGTGTCCTCACAGCAGCGAGAAGGCTTCTGTACTTTCCCATAGAGGAGGAGTGGCTCTGTTGAGTTGGGTTTGGTTTTGTTTTTGAGGGAATGTATGTAGAAAAGTGTGTCTGGAGACTGATTAAAAAAATTAGATGAAATCGAAACTACTTGAGGATAGTTATTGGAGCCGAGAAATGGGAAATTGGTAAGAGATTGTGATGGGCTTTGGATGTCAGGACAAAGAGTTTGGATGTGAATAGGATAAGCATTGCAGGATAAGCATTGTATTTCTGGAAAGTAACTCTGACAGCATTTAAGAAAAACCTCTACAAAACCCATTTCTCGTAGGCTGGCCATGCAGGGAGATTTTCGGTGTGGAGGGAGCCGCTGACAAGGGCAGCCCCTGCTGTGTGTCTCCAGTTCTCTCCTTCACATTACTAACCATCACTGCCACCAAGTCCAGACAAAACCTTTTAATGTCACTTAGCACTGTTTACAAAGCTTCTCAACAAGGATTTAAACACATACCAAAGATGTGGGGTGGCAAAAAAAATACATTATAAATATAACCACATAATGTGATTCAAAAGATGTGGCTTGCCAGCTGATTTACTGATAGCTTAGCAAGAGGTTCTTCTTAGATTTTACCACCCTACGGTTCCCAAAGTACTTCAAGATGTCTTGAGTTCCAAGAGATCCTTTCCCCAGATGCTTAAGGCCCACCTTCAGAATTCAAGTTTCCTCTCCAAGGGTCACTGCATTCCTGTATGATGGACGATGAGAAAGTCCACAGTCACAACAATAACTTTATTGTGAATACCAGTGCTGATGGCCCAACTTACGTTCCACTGCTCCCAGTGGTCATGTTTTCATTTTCCAACAGATTTAGTGATGCACGATTGATATACAAAGAACTTTACATATTTATATGCACACTTCGATGAATTTGGATATGTGCAAATACCCTTGTTATCATACCTACCCACAAGCAAGGTAATGCACATATCCAACACCTTCCAAAATTTCCTTGTGTCTGTGTGTGTGTGTGGTAAGAACCCTAAAAACAGATCTACTCTCCTAACCAGTTTTGAAGTGCACAATACCAGGCTGTTAGTGATAGGCATTATTCTGTCCAGCGGATCTCCAGAACTTTTTTATCTAGCATAACTGAAACTTTATACCCATCGAATAACAGCTTCTCATTTCCCCCATCCCCAACCTCTGACAGCCGCTACTGTATTCTTTGCTTCTATGAGTTTGACTATTTTAGATGCCTCTAATTGCCGAAATCGTACAGTATCTGTACTTTCATTACTGGTTCTTTTTCACTGAGCATAATGTCCTCCACGTTTATCCATGGTGTCATAAATGCCAGAATTTCCTTCTTTTCTAAGGCTGAATAATATGCCACTTGTATGCATGTTCCCTATTTTCTTTATGCATTCTCCTTTTCAAGGACACAGAGGGCCACCTTGTCAGAAATTAAGTCGCCATGTATGTGTGTGTGTGTGATAAGGCATAAATTATCTTTCATATTGTTATTTTTAAAATACCATTATAAAATACATCAAATATGTGGAAAGATTCAGCACTTTAATGAATTTTAACATTTTGTCATTTTGTTTCAAATATTAGTAATAATTAAAACAATACTATAGTTCCCTTCTGTACACTTTACCTGGGATCTTCCCCTTTCTTTGATACTAACTTGCTACACAACACCCATTCCCATTAGATTCTTTCTGAATGCCATTCCCTAGACTTGGCTCCCACGGTGTAGCCGTGTAAATGGTAACTCTGAGAGTTGCTCAAAACAAGTAAATGCATTTCTTTCCCATTCGCGTTTATCTTACACTCAAATTTATATTAGTTAATTTAAAATGGATACTACTGTTTGCTCCTTTGTAAACTTTAAATAAATGGTGTTGTGCTGTTTGAACCACTCAGTGTATTAGTTAGGGCAGTGTAGGCTGGTTTTTTAAAAAGGCAAATATTTCATTGATTTCACAGTCGATTTTAGACTTGTGTAGCAGTCATGGAAAGTGTTCATGTCTGCAGGTTGTCTTTCTTCTGTGAGATTACTCAGACACCCTGCCTTGGTTTCTTCTTATTATACAACAAACTACCACAAACTTAGTGGCTTAAAACAACAGAATTTATCTTCTAACGGTTCTGGAGGCCAGAAGTCCCACGTTAACGTGTTGACAAGGCCATGTTCTCTCTGAAGGCTTTAGGGAAGAATGTGTTTCATGTCTTTTTCTTAGCTTCTGGAGTGGCCAGCAAACCTGGACATTTCTTGGCTGAGAGATGTAGTACTTCAAAGCCTCCATTCATTGTCATGGGGCATCTCCCTTTGTGTTTCTGTGCCCATGCCTGTGTCTCTTCATAAGGACACCAGGGTCTATGAACGTAGCATGACCTCATCTTAATTTGATTACTTCTGCAAAGACCCTGTTTCTAAATAAGGTCACATTCATCGGTACCAGTAAAATAAGGATTTCGATACATCTTTGTGGGGGTAGGGATACAATTCCACTTACAACACTCCTTAGGGGCCTTGTTATTTTTACTGCGTGCTAAAAGTTTTATTTGAAGGACTATAAAAATAATTTGAGACCTGAAATGATATTAACCTCCTCCAGAAAAGATTTAATTTTAAGGATCAGTTTAAGCCAATTGCAGAGTTTTAGATTATTCAAAAGTGGCCTTCAGTTGCCATAAGGATCAGTCTACTTTATGGCTCACTCTTACTCCAGATTGAGGCCACTTGCAGTTCAAATCCAAGATGTGACCGATTTAGTAGGCCTCCAATCTAGGCTTGCGGGTCCAGGGCTCCAAGTTCTTACTCTGACCCTGAAAGGTCATCGAAAGTACTGTTCAGCTTCTTATGTGCCTCTAATCTCATCTAAAGTCAGAGATTATCCTTCGGGAAAAGTGGCCCTAAATGCAGGGCTCATCCCTTTGAGTTTCTCTCTTAAATCCTATTTCGTCACTACCTTTTTGAATCTCTCATATCTTCTGTCCATATTTTAAAAATACACTTTGTCTAATTTATTAGTACTTTTTAGATTGAAGGATGATTGACTGAAATTACTTGATCCATCAATATTCTGGATATAATTCTAATATTTAGATATTACTACCAAATATAGGTAAACAATCCTGATGTTAACTCAAAATAATGATTTGATATGTTTTATGTGTTAACATGTTATCCCTTGCTTCAAGAAAAAATGTATTTATTATTACAGAAGCAAAACATTGCCATAATTAATAAGGATAGTGAAAGTTTTTAATTTTATGAATTAAAAAATATTATAAAAATTTTAGATAGTTCAAAAATAGAGAAATAATTTGACAGTTAATACAAACAACATGAGAACTTACTAGACCATAATATATAAAGAAAAATCTTATATATCATTTTGAACCAACAGATGTGTTTAAGATAATATCAGAATAAGTAAAATAAATTAAAGCAAGTCCTAATTTTAACTAATACATAAATTTCAATGTATGAGCCTTCAAAAAATTAAATTGTACATGTGTATGTATATATATTAAATTATTTAATTGAATTAAGGCCATGCATTTTAGGAAAAATCCCTTTTGGGAAATTCTTAACATTTGGTGAGTATGAGTTAAAAGCAGAATGTAAAGTTTGCTACCTTGGAGTTTCCAAAGGGGAAGTGGAATTTACAGCCATATCCTTTATCAATTATATCTTTGATCCATACATATTAAAGAATATAAAAATATGAAATAAAGAACGTTAAAGCAAACTGTCTACCCTGAAATATTCATGTTTCTTCAGCCTCCAAGCTGAAAAGTGACTACCTATTTAGAATGACAAGCGTGCAGGATAATGATTGTGAAAACGGTCTAGCCACTGCCACCCGAAAAACAATTGTCTCTGCACCACCCACCACCAAAGTTACAAACTTGGACTACTAAAACCTTAATATTAAAAGTTCAATAGTATTTAAATTTGTGGTAATATTTAAGATTTGTTCCTATATCATGAAAGTTCATTCTACAATGGAAATATCTAGATCAGCTGACTATTATTTTTAACATTTAGTTGCACGTCAAAAAAATATTTATATGTTAAGACCAATTTCCCTCTCATTTTCTATTGCACATGGTGTTAGCAGGGCTTAACTTTAAATTTTAGTCCATAGCATTTAAAATATTGCTTAAGGATCATAAAGACCTAGAAGAGTAGAAGTCCAAAAGTCTTAGCCTTGATCTGGGTACAGTAACTTACGACCTAAATGTTTGTATACCTCTATAATTTACATGCTAAAATTCTAATTCCCAATGTGAAGGTATTAGGAAGTGGGGCCTTTGGAAGGTGATTTAGTCATAAGGGTGAGGCAACCATGAATGAGGTCAGTGTCCTTATAAAGGAGTCCCCTCCCTCCCCTTCTACCTGTGATGACGAAGTAGGAAAATAGCCGTCTACGAACCAGAGCGTGAGCTCTCACCGAACACTGAATCCTATGGAACCTTCATCTCAGACTTTCCAACCTCTGAAACTGTGAGCAATAAGTTTCTGTTGTTCATAAGCCTCTGTATTTGGAGGGACATATATTACTGTAGATTCAAAGGTATATTTTTATTCATTATATTATAATCTATTGCCATCATGATTCACTTGAGTCTCTAATTATCCCAAATTTGGGCCACTAAATCCCTTTCAAGGCAACTTCTGTGAGCACATCCTCTTTTGATATAACCTCATTAATAGGTGAGCACTTTCTTGCTCTAGTGCAAAAGGATATTCTAGGTACAACCTGTACTTTTCCTAAAATTAGTGGTTTCTCCAAGGAATTCTGATACTAAAAGTGAGAAGTGGTATTTAGAAAGCAACAACTAGGGTTCAAGTGTGCTAATCGGTATTGAGGTGTCATTGCTTCCTAGATACTTTTTTCTGTTAATCATGAGTTCCTACTGAGGCAGGAGACAGCATAGGAAGAACTCTGAGACTGCAATACTGTCACTGGCCAGCGTCTAGCATCCTGGTTGCCAGGAAACGCCTTTTACCAATTAGGTAGAATAAATAGTAAACCGAGGCAGGGAGGAGAAAGGAGACAGGGCTCACATACTGAGCCTGGTCTGATAATATTGCCAGGTGTTCCAACATTACAAGAAACACTGTGTTAGCAAGAAAGAAGGGAAGTCCTTGAAATTCTATGTTGCATTTCCACTGTCTGGGATAGAAAGCCTTGAAACTGCGCTTTCATCCCAAGGCCTGGAATGCGGGAGAGGGCCCACGGTGCCCAAAGAAGGACCCATAAACCAACTTTGGTTAATTGTCTACCTCTGGTCACTGTCTGTTTTACAAGGAAGTCCCTGATGTTTACAGAAAGAGCCCATAAATAACATTGGAAAGTGCCTCAATTTTAATTAACGGCCTCCTGTCATGTATTTGTTTTACAACAAGATGAACAAATGGAGTCTGGAGCAAGATAAGGATTTGGGCTAACACACCCCCACACATACCTAAGTTTGGGTGGTCATGTTCCCCCAGGAAAGCTGGCACCGCATTTACCTGTTAATCAATATGTAACTTTTTTTCTCCCATCCCACCAACTATATAAGTCCTCAGAACAAAGGACTCACTTGCGCGCTCTCTCTCTCTCTCCCGGGGGCTCGGGCCACTGGGCCTCTAGCCACCCGGCCTCAGGCTGCCCGGGGACTTGCCACCCTGGTCTTCAGCTGCTCTTACTTTTGCCGCCCTACTTTGCCCTGAAACTTTGCCTTTCACCCCCCACTCTACCCAGTCCCGTTCTCTTCCATGGGAGCAGGTCACTAGGAAACTGATTTCACGCTAATAGATTTGCTGATCTGTAATTCTTTACATGCGTCAGCAAGGAGAACCAGGTCTCTCCCATCAACACTACTAATACTTCAAATTCAAATTCAGAACCTTCTGCCAACCTTATTTGTATTTCCTTTCTTGAATAATGAGAAAATAGAATCAACAAAAACATTTTTATTAAACAATGAAAACATTTCTTCATTGCCTTGGCACTAGAATAACCTACAATAAATACAAAAATGGTTTTAAAATGACAAACCCAAAGCCACTAACAACAAAACCCACAAAGAAAAGTTCAAAAAAATAATTCAGTTTTTCTTTTTGCCCTAAGAATATATTCAACTCAGGGAGTACAGTCAAAATATTGTGTTTAATATGTATTTGATACATTCTTTTATCTATGTGGTTATATTTATCTTTGTTAAATGTCCTGACATTATGTGTGACACCTCCCAGGGTGGTGCAATAGAAAGAACACGTTTTCTTTCTGGAATTATTTTTAGAATTGTTTTTTATTTGAAACTATTCATGGGAAGGTAGGAAAATACAGAATATGAAATTTTTCAAGTGGACTCCTTAAAATATTCTATTTCATAAAAAAACAGAGGGAAGCAAGAGGAAGGTTCTGGAATGGGAAGTGTAATACATAAACCTCGATAGGGTCTTGGGTTTTAAAATATGTAAGTTATAAAATATATTTGGGGAATAATTGAAATAATTTGATAATTAACTGTACCTTGAATGATAGTACAAAATAAATGTTTTTTATATGTGGTAATGATGTTTTATTGTATAGGAGAAAAAAACTTGTTCTTGGGGTCTGCATGTAAGAATTGAAATTTCAAGATATCTGTCATGCTTCTAACAGATATCGTCTGTCAAAAAGTAAGTGTCTGTATCAGAGAGATAGGTAGAGACAGACAGACAGACAGACAGCTTTGCAGAGTAGGAATAGAAATGACGACCCTCAAACTAAAATATTAATACATATATTCTCTACTGGATAGCACGAGCTGAAGAAGTGTGCAGCTTTGTGTGCTAAGTCAGTGTTTCAGCTAACTGAATCTACATGCTAACTGCCCACAGACTCACTCACGGGCTGTGCTAAGTGTGGGTATCTGGAACCCATGCCAGATCTACCAGATCATATCCAATCTGGGCCCTGGAATTTATATTTTGTCAAATGGCCTAAGTGCTTTCAATACATATCAAAATATCTAGGATAGTAATAAGAACAGATTGTCTAGTTAATAAATTATCATCGTATTAATTAAACGAAAGCTGTAAATCAATCACGGCATTCCCTCAACACTTGTAATGGTTCTCCTTGGAATAAAGGAAAGCACTCAGAGTTCTTGGCTTGACATTCAAGGTCCTGTGCCTGTATTCCTTGGCTCTTTCAAAGCCTACCTGTCTCCACCCACCTGTGCCCTGCTCACAGCCTGCCTGAGACTCCACCCCCTGCTAAGCACTTTACCCCTTAGTCGTCCTAACTACTATTCATTGCTACCATAGCATACTTGGAACATTTTTTCTTTTGTTACTTTGTCCCTATATTCACCTCCTTCTGCTATGTTTTGCTCCAGCAATAACTCCCACTCTCTACCGCAATCTCTAAAACGCACCCAAATTTCATAGCTCTATTTAAATCTCAACTCATTCCCATACTCCTAGCCGCTAGTCCATTAGCACTTCATACCCTGACTAAAACATTCGTCACAGTCTGAGTTGTTTGAGCACTTCTGTCCTGCATCTGTATGAATATGTATCTTCATAAGTCCCTACAGTATAAGTCCATCTTTTAGTCCCCGCCTTACCTAACATGCTGGTTTACTTATGACAAATGCTCAATACTTGCGTGTTGAGTTGACAAGAATAAAATTTTTTCATCTTTTGTGTACCATTCTACCTAGCCTTGTTTTCACTATAAAAATTTAAAGGGCTTCTTAAAGAGTACCTATTTTTCTTTAATAATAAGTGATGATTTTGTGTCAGAAATAGCAGTTATTGGGACATAGCCATTACTTCTATAAGATACCAGCACCTGGGTGTTCCCTACGAATGAATTGGGGCACCATTGTGAGCTTTGGGATGGAAGAAGGACGTGATCTGATCTGTGTTTTTAAAGGGATCCCACTGGCTGTTCTGTTGAGAACAGACTGCAAGGGGGCAAGGGCTAGAGTGGGGTAGCCAATAGAAAGCTACAGAGCCAAAGAGAGGTAGAATTGAAGGTGGGAGGTGGGGGCGGGTGGGGTGGGGGAAGTGGTGGTAGGAAAATGGAGACCACTGTATTCGAACATTAATTTTAAAAATGATTTAAAAAAAAAAAAAGAAAGCTACTGAAAAAGTCCAGGCTTAAGATGATAATGTCGGCTCTGGGGTGCTAGAGTGGAAGATGTGAGAAATGTTTGGGTTCTGAGTAACTTCTTGGGGTAAATTCTTGAACCAGCAGGATTACCTGGTGGGTTGGATGTGGCGTATATAATAAAGAAAGCGGTCTGTTCAGAGATTTTTGAACAGCACAATCAAGAGATGGACTTGCACTCAACTGAGATGGGGAAAAATGGAGGTGGAACAAATACATGTCTAAGGGAGAAAATTTCCAGTGGGTCAGTTTTGATATATTAAATTAAAAATGTTTTAAATTACATTTTATATTCAATATTATTCTGTATTAGCTTCAGATGTACAGCATAGTGGTAAGATAATCATGTACTTACAGAGTGGTCTCCCTGATATTCCAATTACCCACCTGGCCTCATACATATGTGTAGTTACAAATATTATTGACTGTATTCCCTATGCGGTAATTTACATCTCTGTGATTATTCTGTAACTACCAATTGGTACTTTGTATTCCCTTCACCTTTTTCACCCAGCTCCTGAACCCCCCTAGGTTTGTTGTTGAATATATATTTGTTTCTGTTTTATTTGTTTATTTGTTTTTTAGATTCCACATGTACGTGAAATCACATGGTGTTTGTCTTTCTCTGTCTGACTTATTTTACTTCGCATAATACCCTCTAGGTCCATCAATGCTGTCATAAAATGGTATATCTAAGTTGGTCATTGAAAATATGAGCCTAGAGTTTGAGAGGAATCTTGTCTGGAAATAAACTTCAAAGTCGTGGGAGGTGAAGAGGAAGAGCCAGCGAAGGAGATCGAAGAAGCAATTGTGGTTGACGCAGGAGCAGAACCAGGAAAGTGTGGCATCTGGTAGCCAGCGAGGGTGGTACAGTGAGGAAGCAGACATGGTCCACCATGATAACTTTCGCTCGTGGGGCATGTGAGCTGAGTGTAGGATTCAAAAACTCAGTGGCTTGGGGTTGGAGCTTTGACCTAGTACCAGAAACAAAAGTCTGATAGAAATGTGTCTAGAAGAAAATAGAGAGAGTGGATATAAATCATCCTTTGAAGAATGGCGGTGTAGAGGAACAAAGCAATAAGGTGGTAGATGGCAAGGGTAGGAAAATCAAAAGAAGATTTTGCTTTCATTTTATCTGGAGGTGTTTTTTTTTTTTTTTTTTTTTTGAAAGGTGAGAGAATTAATGGTGACAATGGAGTCCCCAGGGTTGGGGAAGTCACACTGAGGCCAGGAAACCCTAAGGGGCTTAATCAAGGGAATAAGTCAGCCTTGAAAAAATGTGCAGAACTCTTCCAATGACTGAAATTAGAGTTTCAGAGTTCTCTAGAGTCTTCAGCCTGGAAAATTCTACAATGCTGTGGCTCTCACAGCTTCTAGACTGTTTCTGCCCCCTTAAATCTGAAAACTACCCTACCTCCTTTTAGAGTTTTAAAGGATATCTGTTAGCATCTAGGCTGCATTTTCTAAGAATATAGAAACAGAACCTGGAAACACTGGACGATTAGACACCAAGCTTCCAGGTCTTTTCCCTCAACACTAATTTGCACAGGAAGGAGTGGGGAGAGAACCTTCACCTCACCGTTTCTCCAGGGTTTGCACAACCTCTGTCTTCCTGCCTGCCTAAGTCTGTTCGGGCTACTAGAACGAAACTCCTTCATCCCTAAAGCACCAATGGTGATATAAGCAGCAAGGTGAACAATGAGGCATAACAAACCTTCAAAGTGGGGCAGGCTGACTATTAACTAAGGGAGGCAGGACACAGAACTCCGTTGTATTATGTAAGATAATGATGGATCCCAGAGCTCATCTCTCTCTCTGATAAAGCATTGGACAAAGATTCAATTCAAACTTGGATTTCACATAACAAATGGATAAACAATAGCATAGACTCAGAAAGAGCAGAGAGTAAGCAATTTCCGTGGAGGCATGAGTTGAGATTCAGCGAAAAGGCAGGATCAACAAGTAAGAAAGATGTTTCCGGGCTTCTCGGGTGTCATTTGAAGTTCTTTAAGTTTACCAAGCTCAGCAGCATTAATTAAACTTAATTAAAATTAGCACATTAAAAATTAAATGCTTGCCGTTTGAAGGGCAATTTTTTAAATAAAATTAAGCCTCTCTATACATAATGATCTCCTGCTATACCTTGCTCTGAAGCGCTCGTTTTATGCAGTTACGCCATGGTAAATGCTGTGAAATAACGCCCACTGAGAACACCTGCACCTACACACAATGGTCTGTAAATTGTGTTAAGAAATTCTTAACCAATTAAATTTTTTAAACAAAAAGAAATATAAATTTGGGCCTAAAGACAAGGGCTGAAATTCCTAGCACTGAGGTGCATTCAGACTGTAACTTGGGACAGATATTTATTCTGTTCTCACCCTTAGCTTCTGCCCCACCTGGATAATCCCTGCTCTTCCATTGTTATTTTCAGGATTTAATCAAATCAAGTATAGGAATCACCTAACATTGTCTGGGAAGTTATGGATCCTGAATGATATTAGTTGAACCTGAATCTTAGAATGGCAGCATGAAAATATCTCAATGGAAAACCTGAGAAGTTTACTTACTGGGATGTAAGAGATTGTCAAGCTGAACGTGAGAAAGTTTCCCTGATGTTCTGCATTTAACTGTTTGAGCTACTGGACAGTTGCATCCATTCTAGAGCCTATTTTTTTTTTCAAGCTTGGCTTAAACCCAGCCTTCCCTAATCCTCTGCCAAATTCCTCTAATCCAAGGCCTCCGCGATTAAAAAGGCACTCACCATCATTAAGAGTTGTGGGCACTTATGCAAACATGCTATTTGGAGGGTGGTTTGTTTAGGACTGTGAGTTAAGAAAGTATGCGGGGGAGAAGGAAAAGACAGTATTTTATGGTTCCCTGCCTGAATTTTCCCAGCAGGAAAACACTTTGCCTGGGTAATTGCAATGCCTGTTAAGAAGCAAGGTTGGCTTTTGCAATAGATGTTGTTTCCATTTCATGCCACAATATACTAAGTCACATCACATCTGGCGAACTAACAACTCTAACTGCATTATCTGGTAGTCAAGGAAAAGGGGGCACATATTGACCGTGTTGTCACTGCCGGATAATTAAAGATGCACCCAACTGTGAGATCCAAACCAGAGGCCCACTCTGCTCTTGCTACTCTCATCCTCAAGAATATTGGCAGCAGTCTTATAGACAGAGCAATCCACAGGGTACTTTCATTGATAGCTAAGTCCGAAAGCATGATGAAGGAGTACACCCTGGGATATCTTGCTTCTCCCCAACTATATGCTGAAATCCTCATTGGCTGAATTTACTGCAGGGGTTGAGAACTTCCAGGAGTAAAAATACAGTGTGAATTCATTTCAGTTCATGCATAACACCCTTACATGTTTGGGAGAAGGTTAAAGGGTCAACATCCCTTTGGCAGGAACAAAGAATAAAAACATTTGAGAGAGTTTTTCATTTAGACACTGCATTAGTTTCCTAGGGCTACTGTACAAATTACCACAAACTGGGTAGCGTAGCACAAATTTATTCTCTCACAGTTGTTCACAGCCACAAGTCCAAAATCAAGAAGCCAGTGAGGCCCCTCTGAAGGCTCTAGGGGAGAGTCCTTCCTTGCCTCTTCCACATAGCAGCATAGTTTCAATCTGCTTCTGTCTTCACATGCTCCTCTCCCTCCATGTCTCTCTTCTCTTCTATAATCTCCTCTTCTGTCTTTTAGAAGGACACATTCCCCATCTGGTTAATCCAGGATGATCTCATCTCAAGATCTTTAATAAGGTAATTGCATCTGCAAAGATCCTGTTTTCCAGTTAGGTCACATTCACCGTACCAGCTGCCCCTCCCAGAGAGTGTGGAGCTGGCAAAATGCTGCAGGACGGCCCCATCCAGAGAAAGTGCAGAGCGTGTGGGGCATGCTGCCCAAGCAGACGAGACTGTCCCACCCAGAGGAAGTGAGGACCTAGCACAGTTTGCAGTACCCACACACAGGGCTGCCTTCCTGTGCAGTGACTGGGGTGTGGCTGTGTGAACAGAGAGAGTGCAGAACTAGCAAAATTTGGCTCTGCATGCACACAATGCCACCATACCAGGAAAAAGGGTGGAGCCAGTAGCTTATTGAGACAGATGCAGAGTACTCCACCCAGACCTTGCTCTGACTGTGGACAGTTAAAGCAACGAGGTAGGGAGGTAGGGCTGCCCGTGCAGAGTGAAGGGGTGTTACCAAGTGCTCGAGGAGCTGAGCTAGTGTCTGACCTCTTCAGAGTCTCATCCATGTTGCCAGTGAGACAATCGCTCCTGTTAGGATGCCTTCTCTTTGATTTAGAGTTGATCAGAATCCACCTCATCATTAAAATGTGTTTCATCCATATAAATAACATGTGGTCCAACTAGTTGAGAAATCTTTGATTATTCATTATTGATGTTTTAAGACAAATATATGAAAAGATCTTTTGAATGATTGAGCATTTAGGGTGAGTGAGTGAGTTGGGCCAAAAATTTGACAATATGGTTTGCCTAGAAAATCAGAAATTGCCAATTAGCTCATCTCTACGGCTGTAGACCTGCCATAATATCCAAATCGTGAAAAGGGCTGGGCCAAGAGCTTGCCCTGGAAGGAGCCAGGATGGGAGCTAGAATCAATCACATGGAAGGCAAACCCTTGACTGTTGCAAAAAGGAATCAAAACCAATGAGTCAGGGTGAAGGGTAATTACATGTCATGGCAACCAAGGAGCGCCCTAGCTCATGATTGGACTCGCCATGGTA
Organism: Micronycteris hirsuta; assembly: GCA_004026765.1. NCBI lineage: Eukaryota > Metazoa > Chordata > Mammalia > Chiroptera > Phyllostomidae > Micronycteris > Micronycteris hirsuta. The sequence continues at coordinate 17,859 of PVJI01001022.1, forward strand.
GTCTACTACACTGGAAAAAGCATGAGATTGACTGAGACATGTCTACAGGACAGGGCAGGTATTAAAGAAGGAAAAGGGAAAAGTTTACAGCTTATTAGAGGATGACATCCAGTCCCTAAGAAAAAGTACTTGGTTCAGAAAACCCAGACACAGAAAACAAGAGACAGTTTAGCCAATGGATGGATGGCATCAGTTGTGGTTACAGGGGATGCTGATGTCATGACAGGCGGAAGTGCAGATGGGGGCACTTCAATAGATCAGGAAAAATAGGAGAGGGTGAATAGGGGTCAGAATCAGGTACAAAGGTAAGGATGACATTTTCAAGAAATAGCTAAGAATTAGGGAACTCAACTATTCAATAATTCTGCCATTTATTGAGCTCCTATAATATTCCGAAACCAGGTAACTCAGCAGCCAGAAATATCCCTGAGGGCCACACAGAGGCTGAGACCTGTTTCTATACATTGAAATATAAGCAAAATGTGGAGTGGCCTACATCTATTTTGACTACCTTTTTTTGAAGGGGTCAGGCATTTATAAAAATTCTTGATATACCATAAGCCTAAAATAAATAGTCATATAAAGATGACATCTCCCACAATGCACAGAGACATTTCCCTTAGCTTTTTTAGTCCAATGTTAAAGGGAAAATAGATCCGAGGTGACAGTGGGAAAACAGCATCTAACCCCAGGGGCTAGAAATCAAGCTTCTACTACTACAGGTCCAATTCTGTCTTCCATATTTTGGTAATTTCTAACATATAATAACAAATCACCAATGTCAGGTGACCACAGAGATGTCTTATTTACTCCCAAATGCTATTTGCAATAGCCTGTATTTCCCATCTCCTTCCATGGTAACTAGTTCAATGCTGCCTTGTTCCACTTCTTACAACCCAATGCCCAATACCTGGAGAAAACTGGTTCAAGGCCACATAGAAAAATTTAACCAGTGGAAATATAGATGTTTAAATATGCAAAATGACCCTTTTTCTTTTTGTGGATCAAGAAGAGGAACAAAAATGGCTTCTAAAATCTTCTATGAAATGTATAGGAAAGGTAACTAACTCCACTTGTTACACTTTAGAATTTTTTTTCTTGTAATTTTATTTCACCAAGATAGGAAGAGAGGGAATAGGGGGAATGAGGGAGGGGGGAGTGGCAGAGGGCAAGGAAAGGAGAGTGATTATCAGTAGGATAGGCAACACTCAACCAGAGAAGGAGGCGACATCTTAGCGGCCTATCAGCTGGTCTCCAAATAGCTGGTCTCCAAATAGGTCCAAATAGCAGGAGATTCTTGCCCCTGCCATAGCTAGTTTTGCTACAGAAGCAAATGATCTCAACCCTCTAAGCCTCAGTTTTCTCATCTGTAAGACAAAAAAAAGCCTAGCTAGATGATCTAAGTTACTTGCAGCGTTGATACTCCGACTTTCAATGGTGTTCATCCTTTCACTGTGCAGCCCCTTCTCTGCTGCACTCCTCATTTTCATTTATTCAGCTGTCATCTGAATGTTCTCTGCTCTCTTACCATGGGGAGCCTGTCTTCAGAAGGATGATTATTCCACGTGCATCCATGTGAAGCTGATTTCTGCAGTGAGCATCTGTTTCCACTCAGGTAAGAGGCGGCGAGAAATCTGCTCTCAGAGATGTGTGGGCCTGCATACTGTGTGTGCCAAGCAGGGGAGAGAAGGGGAGAATCAACTGGAAAGACAGAAATGCTTGACAAATCATTAAATACCCTCAGAAACCTCCACAAATAGAAAAAGGGAAGGCTGACTCCAGGACTTGTCAATAAAACAAAATGTGGACCTAATGAGAGTGCTGAAACAGAGAAAAAAGACTCGGTCTCCGTGTTCTCTCTCCCCTAGAGCGAGCTCATCAGCTGGAGCAGGGAATAGTTTGCACAGAATCTGGGCTGAGCTTTAGAGAGAAAATTGAATTCTGTAGTGAGAAAAACAGTGACTTTGAAGGGTCAGTATCAACATTTAGATGACTGATAATGGCTTTGTGAAACGTAGAATTTTAAAAGTACTCAAGAAAGTCAAGAGTTAAGGGTTTGAATAAACACCGTTTTAGGGCCTCAGAAAAAGTAGGCAGGCTTGAGTAATCATTTGATGTCTGGAAAATGGAGAGAAAAAAATCCAATGGTCCCAGATTGTCCTAAGGCATTTAAATTGTCTTAACAATAATCAGTGTCCCCAAGTGGTAAAATCAACGGTTGGAGATGGGGAATGAGAGAAAGAAGGATGTCAAAGATGACGTGTGGATGTGTGGGAGGCATAACTAGGTGGAAGAGGGGACCCTTCACTGAGACAGAAAACCCAGAAAGATAATTAGGTAGGGGACTCATAGGGCATGGGGGAAAATAATTGGTTCTATTCATTTTGATGGCCTCTGAGATATCAAAAATTATAAGCCAAGTAGACTATTGAGAGCTCACAGGAGATGCTTAACACTCACATAGTGGCAAACGCTAGGATGGAGACTATCATCTACAGAGACAGCACTGAGAGAGAAGGAAGGGGGACAAGCAGAGAAGCTTTAGGAATTTCGTCATTTGATTGCCACACAGATCAGGATGAATCTGCAAAGGAGACAGATAAGCAACTAGAGAAGCAAAATCAAAACAGAGCAGCAGAGCATCATGGAAGTCAAGGAAAAGAGTGTTTTAAGAGGATGTCTAACATTGTCAGGATCTACTGCAAGACCAAGTAATGTGCAGTCTGAAAATTAATAAGGTTGGAGGAGCTTCATGGCACACAGATCGTGAGTGGCCAAGTAAGAACTGTTTCTGATGGCATGATGAGGACAGGTGTCAGGCTACGCTGGGCTGGGGATTCAATCAGGGGTGAAGAAAGAGTTCTCCAAAATAAAACACTATGATAAAGAGAAGGGGAGCGATGGGGTGGCAACTGGAGAGAAATATACATTTGAAAGGTTTATTTTTATCATTACTATTAATGTGAGTATTATTTGTATTGTGGAGCTTCTAGTGTATTTTTTATTTCTTATTTTTATTGAAATATTTTGACATAGAGTAAGTTTAAGGCGTGTAATATGTTAACTTGGTACATTTATATATTGTAGTTTATTGCCATTACAGTGATAATTAGCACCTCTATCTCATTACATAATGATCCTTTTACTTCGGTGTTTGGAATCATTCAAGGGTATTTAGAAGTTGATAGGGAAGGTCCAGATTGTAGGGAGTGAATGAATATACAAAGGGGAATACTTTAAGGGATTTATTAGCATTCAAAAATTAAAATTTAAGCTGATTTTGAGCATAATGTGAGATGTAACCAGTAAAAATCAAAAACAAATAGTAAAAAAAAAAAGGAGCAGTGATTAAAATAAGTGCAATAGCCTCTCTTGCTTCACAACTGGTCCACCATCTGTGGCAGGCAGGGACACAGAGGGCAGTATTTATGGGCATGATCTCTGGACCCAAATTGCTTGGTTTAAGTTCCAGCTCTGCCACTGACGAGCGATGTGATTCAAGCCAAACTGTACAACTTCTCTATGCCAGAGTTACCTCACCAGTAAACTGGGGAGCTATAATAGCATACACACACACACACACACACACACACACATACTTTCACATATACACACATATTTTCACTTTTGAAAAGTACCCAGTAATATAATAATCAGCTTTATAAATGAGTGTTAGAAATTATGATATGAGTAATATTATCCTGGAATTTTCAGTAGGGCGATTCTATGTAAAAATGTAGAAAATCAGATTGTTATCTGATGTTTACTTTAGCTTATATTCATTTGGGAAATGGAGGCAGCTATGTATACCACCCACATTCCACCCATGAATGCCTCATTAAAGAATTTTAAGGAGATCTTCCGGGAGCCCACTGAGCACACTGCATCCATTAGTTGTATTTATTCTCCACATCTGTACAGAGTGTGTAGTCCCTGCCAGGCACTATAGGGCCTGGTAGAATGAACATGGATATGACACAGTCCTTAACCTTGAGTAGCCAGATGGGGGAAACATGAACATATAAACTGTGGGAAAATAAAATAGCCAATATGCTGTGGGACCACCAAGAGCTGAGGACACCCAATGAATAGAGAGTGACCATCTACTGTTGTTTCTCTGCGGGACAAGTCAGGGCCATTGCCCAGCACTCAGATTGGGGGGAAGCAGTTGAACAGGGTAACCATTCCCCGTGCTGTGAAGTATGGAGCCAACACAGGCCTGAAAGGAGCATCAAAGGGCGAACCTGGGATTGAGCCGCAGAAACAAAAGCCGAACGTCTCCATCGTGACTGCACACTAGAATTACCTCGAGAGCTTTTTAAATATATGGATATCTGGGCTTTCTACCAGAATAATTAAATCAGAATTTCTGAGCTGTAAGGTCAGACATCAGTACTTTTTAATAGTCTCTAGTTGGAAGTAATCTACAGCCCACATCGACAGCCGCTGCACTGAAGTGTGTCAAGTCAAAGGGGAGAAGCTTAGAGGCTGAAGCGAGGTGCACACTCACCGTGCTGTTCAAGGAGTGTGTTGTGAACCCACGGTGTCGGCGTCACCTGGGAGCTCATAGAAATGAGGAATCTTAAGCGTCACTGCATTAGAATCTGCATTTTGACAAGTTTCTCTATGACGCCTCTACGCATTAAAATTTGGAAGCGCTGCCATAGGTTCTTGGATAATTGCAATCACCTCCTAACTGGACGTTCTGTTTCTGCTCTTTCTTCCCTAGAGTTTATATTGCTGAGATATTTCTGTCAAGGGCCTAGCATGTGCCAGATCTGAGCTTGCCAGAATCGCCTTAAAAAGGATGAAACTACATTCTGATGAGGACAGAGTTCACCAACTGTTGAAAAACCCCCAGGAAACAGACCGTGTGGAGGTGGAAATTGGAAGTGGAGAAACTACTCCATGCACACCTACCCTACTAAACAAAAGAGCTGCCACTTTTTAGCAGCGTAAGACCAGGACTCACATCAGCTCTAAAATTGGGGCAGCAATCACAGCAATAAGCACATTTGTAAATAAAGTTCCACCCCTGCCTCCTAGGCTTCCTATCAAGATGACAAATTGTAACCTGCACTAGGGCAATTAGGGATGTATCTAATATTTTTCTGACCCATTATTGGATTGGTTCTAAATTCCAATAATGTACTTGAGTGCAGAGGAAGATCTCTTGCAGGAGCAGAGATTTACTTACTATATTAGAGGACCTGAAGCTGAAATGAAAGCCCCTGTGAAAAACTGGATCCTGTCAACCAACAAGAAAATAGCTCGAAAGCAACTGTCTTCGGGATTGGCGTTGAACACTAATCACATCCCTCTACATTTAAGACCATAGCCAATCCATAATGTGTTGAATAATAAATCTGGAGCCACAACAGCAGAAATTTCTATTTATTCTAAACCATAGGATTCAAATTTCCACCTCTTTCTATGTCAAAAATTGAAATAGGGAGTTCAGAAAAATCTAGAAAGTACTGACTAATGCTGAAATATGCATCGAATGTGTACAAAGACATTATTGTAAGACATATTTCCTCGTGATTTCATTCACTCATCTATAAGACATTCAAATATATCTCTCAATTAATTCTTAGAGTGACTGTATCATGTATGAATTATCACGCTTTGCTGCTGAAGAATCTGAGATGCAGACAAGACATGGGGCTGCCCAGACTCACAGAACAGTTTGGGTTCTATCCATACCTTTGCCAAATCCGTACCAAAGTCCAACCCTTTGACTCCAAAGCCAAAGCCCTCTTCACTCTGCTTTCACTAATGTCTCTCGTGCTTTGATTATTCACATTCTTGACAGTGTGGCACTTTTTAAAAAATTATTATTATTTCCCAAAGAGTTTGAAGTCAAGCATCTGAGGTTTTGAACAACTGGCTCCTACCTTTCACTACTGGGAATAAAAATTTCCAGTTTCATTCTCCCGATTTCCTTACGCAGCAGAAAAGCAATCTCTTCAGAGCATCATCCCATTCAAAGGACGTTGTATTCTGGTCGTTGCTTACTGACAGAATCCCGGTGCCTTCTCAAGTCGTATTGATTCCAGAACGAATCCGAGTAGGTTTTGTCTACAGTGGCGAAATCTGTGTGGGGAGGAAGCCTGTGTCCATCCTCTGTTGGCAAGCAATGAGTCAGTCCCAGTTGTGACTTGTACTATTTTCACCACAAGCTATAAATTTAGCAGTTTTGTTTTTCTTGTTGTTGCTCTTATTGTTTATCTGTTTGTTCCAGGTTGAATGGAGCACTGATTAGCATAGTAAAATCAGCTCATAAAATGAATGCCAACACTTCAACAACCATTACGGAGGTGCAATTAAAACTTAATGTTGGACAATTTTTGTACCCTACGGAAGAACATCTGTCCAGCAGTCAGGTGGGCACCTGTGAATGGCGGAAGGCGACCTCCTGCTCTGCCGACCTGACCTTCGTGAGAGAAACCTGTGCCACATGAAGGCCACCCCAGAGGGTAGTTTCGTCCCGAAAGGGGGAGACTGAGGCAGGGGTCAAATAATATAGATGTATTTTAATTTTGAATCCATACAAAGAACACGAAGCCTTCTCTGTTTTTTTTTAAAGACAGATTAACATAATTATTCCATTTCTATCCAATTAGAGCATCTGCTCAGTATTTGCATGAGAATTATTTCCCTACCTCTGGCCATATCTTCAAAATGTATAAGAGGGATGCAGTCCTATTCTTGACCAGCAGTTATTTTCCTTTTCCCTAATGGCTGCCTTTAATTATAGTAGCTCACATTCCGTGTCTTCACAAACTTCCTCAAATTCTTTTTGGAATGAGGTAGAAAATCAATTAAGCCATCATACAACCCTCATTTTCTTCTTAAAACGTTTTCAGTCACTGGTTGTCTGCTTCCCTTCTCTCTTTTCCCCAAATGCAGGGCCTCGGTATAGTGTGCTGCGCAGGGAATGAGGCAGACTCCTAAAAGAGCCCCGTTCAATTCAACTGACAGAAACAACCTCAAGAAGACATTCTTCAACTGAATCTGCCTCTCGCTTTGAACATTTGGGGAGAGAAATTTTATCTTGTTCTTCCATACGGGGATGGGCAAAAGTAGGTTAATAATAATAACAATTAATACAATAATTAATATATAATACCAGAATAGGTTCTGTGTTTTTTAAACTCACAACTGTAAACCTACTTTTGCTTACCCCTGTGTATGTCCACCAACTAGCATAATATTTGGTTTAAATATAACAAAGAGGTTTTTTTTAATTGAATTGAGAAATTTCGAGCAAAATGGTAAAAAGCCTGCTGTGTGCTGCATGCTCAAGGAACCTGTCCTCAGGACAACTTCTGTGAAACAATGGCTAAATTTAGGTTAAATTTCTGGGCACAGGTTACAGGAATAACCCACATCCTGCAACTCTGGCATCAGTATCAACCCAAACTATACACCTGGTAATTTTAATGAAAATTCCAGGCAGCCCTAAGGAATGAGAAATACCTCATCACCCTCGATCATCTAGAGCTATTCCTCATTGAGCTGGACAGAGGTCCTGGCCCCTTTCCTGGGCAGAATTAAATGCATGAGCTGGCGGATCCAGGTTTTAAGTGAGGTTCTACCACTAAGACACACTTTCCTCGCCTATCAGTTGGAAGAAACAATGGTATCTCCACTACAGAGTTGCGGGGTTAAGTGTTACATGGGGAAGAGGTTCGTGGAGCGCCTGTACGTGGCATGTGTGCAGTAAATACTAGCTAGTCACGGTTGCCTCCTCAATGTGTTGGCTTACGAGCTTACCTAGTTGTGTGTCAACTGGCATTCATCTGATGAGTTTTCCCCTGCTCCCTGCCCATACTCTCTGGCAGTATCGTTTCCTCTCTCTGCTCAGTCATTCTCATTATCAAACAGTCTGCAATAACTGTCACTTTAGACCCCACCAGCACCCTGTTACCTATTCCAGCTACAGTCCTATTGCCCAGCTTCCCCCCATGGGAAACTCCCAGACACAGTATGAGTTATCACAGTGCTGCTCACTTCCTTTTTTTCTCTTAACTTAACTTCCATTCAGCCTCCATTCCCATCAGTCTGCAAAACCCACATTCGTCAAGGTCACTTATAGCTTTCGTCTTCCCAAATCCATTGGTTAATGCTCGTCTTCATTTTATTTGACCTTGGGAGTGTGGAACATAGCTAATTATTTCCTCTTTTTTAAAAACATTCAGCCTGGCTGGTGTGGCTCAATGGATTGAGCACTGGCTGGGAACCAGAGGGTCCAGGTTCGATTCCCAGTTGGGGCACATGCCTGGGTTGCGGGCCAGGTCCCCAATGAGGGCCATATGAGAGGCAACCATACATTGCTCTTTCTCCCTCCCTTCTCCTCTCTCTGAAAATAAATAAAGAAAATAAAATAAAAATCTTAAAAAAAAAAAAAAAAAAAACCTTCAGTCAGTTGGCTTTTGGGAAACCACTTTCTTCTGGTGCTTCTCCTTCCTCATAAGCTGCTTCTCAATTTCCATTGCCAGTAGCTCCTCTCCTCCAAATGAAAATTTTTGTAAAAGCTGGGTTTTTTACCCTCTTTTCTCTATATACACTCATTCTTCAGATGATCTCATCTGACTTCCCAGCTTTACAAACCTTCATATGCTGATGACTCCTACAGTTCTACTTCTGTCATTGTCCTCTCCCCTGAGCCCTCCACCAAGAGCAAGCAGCTCAGTATCTCTACCTAGGTTTTCGGTAGACATCGCAACCTTATCACATCTTACCCTGAAGCCTCACCCATGTCTTTTTAGTAGATAGCATCACTACACAAACAGCCACTCAGGAGAAAAGAAAAAAAGAATAAAAACTAAACCACAATGTAAACTTTTTTCTGTGACCCCCTTCTTTCTCAAGTGTTCAGTCAGCACCACCCATCTTGGCCACCTTAAGGATCCCTGACTACATAAGAATTTGCCTCAGGGCCTTCATCTTTGATAACTGTTTATCTTCATTGGCCGTGTCACCTTGAAATGATCTTTCTCTACATCTTCCCATGGCTTGTTCCTTCACATCATTCCGGTATCAACTCAAATGTCCCTTCCCCAGAAAGACCTTTCCTGATCGCCTTATCTAACATAGACTCCCCATCATTTTCTGTGCCCTAGCTTTCTATGACTTTGCCATTATTTTATCACTGCTTATAATTATACAATCCACTTATTCATTTGCTTGTAGATTGACTCACTCATCCACCAGAATTTAAGCTCAGTAAGAGCAAGGTTTTGTCTCTTTTTTCACTGTCTCCCCAGTTCCTGATTATAATAAACTTTCCAAAAGTTCATGGAATAAATGAACAGTAGAGATGAGACTTGATTAGAGAAGGATCTGACTCATTCTTGGGCCCTTGAAGGCCATGTACCGAATGTACATTCTATTTACTTAAAAACTTGCTACTCTCATTTGTATCCTCAAAGCTCTTCAACATTGAAAGAGCGCTGAATTTGAAAGCAGAAACACAAAAGTAGCGGCTCTGGCCCTCATTTACAACCTGAATCCCCTTAGGGAAAGTCACTTGAACAACTCAATTCTTCAGGTTGTAAAATGGTAATAATATCGTCTTCCATTACTAACCAAGAATTGTCAGCAAGAAGAGAAATCATCACATTAGTATCTACTACATATCAGGCATTGTACTCTCAGATATGTCTCTCATACGTATCTCTCATTTGAATTATACCAACAGCACTCTTACTTTATTGACTGCACTCATACAATTCATTTAAGATGGCCTAGAATAATATTAAAAATGTAACATGAGCCAATCACTTGGCTAAAGACCAGGACACTCTTCTGATAGGGGACTCAAGAGTTGGAAAATTTTAGTTTAAGGTAAATAGTTAAGCCTAGTAAATAATGCATATGTTAAAGCTTTTGTTTCAGAAACTAAAGATAAGGCCCCTCCTGGCTCCTGGGAAAACAGCCAACTTCCCGGGGCACTGCTAAATACTACTGCCTGGGGACAAGTGGAGGCATCAGGTCATTGTGCTTCAGGGAGAGACAGAGGACCACCCATCCCTGGGAACAGCTAACTGCCCAGGATGACTGCAGCTTTTTAATCTAATTTTCCCTGAATTTCAAAACCTCTCACGGCACTTTGTTCTCTGTTACAAAACTCTGGCCTGGAAAGAAAATGTAAGATGATCTGTTAGGGTATGAGCCCAGCATCTTCTCCGGTCGCCGGCATCTGAAGAAAGCACCAGATTCCATGTCTGTCTCTGTTTATTGGGTTTGGTAGTGACAGGCAGCCCGAACGCTAGTGTCTTTTCTGATTTCACTTCTGCATTTCTCTGTTGACTAGATAATAAAATCCAAATTCCTTGGAATTACAAAAACAAACCTTTAAGTGCTGGCCCCGCCTCTCTGTCTTGCCTTATTTCTCACATATCAGCTCACCCCCTCCACCCCATTCTTCCGAGAGAAGTTCTCAGAATATTACCCACTCACTGGTCCTTAAATAAAACAGACTATTTCTGCCATTTGACTCTGTATTTGCTCCCTCTTTATCTGCCTGTCTCATTTATCCTGTGAAATCCCATAGGTATGTAACCAACCGCACGACACCTTTTACTAGAACACCTCTAGGAACCTCCAGAAGAGTCAACCACCCTGTATGAATGCTGTACTTTTTACATATAATTATCATCCTTAGCACATTGTACTCATTTTCTTTGATTGTCATATATACCACAATTTCCTTGAAGACTGTAACCAATTCTTAATCATCTTTGTGTCTACAGATAATAAACACATAGTAAATGCTTTATAAGCATTTGTGGAAACAATAAATGAATCACCTCATATGATCTTACAACTTCAACACCCAGTGCTCACCAAGGAACACTATACAAATGTAGGTATTATCCAAACCGGAACGTGTTAGATCATGAAAGGGGCATGACTTAAAAATTTGCTGGGAAAACAAGCATAAATTAGGGGTGCTGAGAAACGAATGATAGTGGACTCAAGAGTTGGAAAATTTTAGTTTAAGGCAAAAAGTTATAAGTCTAGCAAGTAATGTATACGTTAAAGCTTTTGTTTCAGAAACTGCAGATAAGGCCTGTCCTGGCTCCTGGGAAAACAGCCGACCTCCTGGGGCCCTGCTAAAGACTGCCGCCTGGGGTAAGGTGGAGGCATCCTGACCTTTGTGTTCCAGGGTGAAACAGACGACCACCGCCTCCGGGAACAGCTAACTGCCCATGACAGGAATTTTGCAGCTTCGCTCACCTAATCTCCCTTGAACTTCAAAGCCCTCACTGCACCTTGTTTATTCCCTCGTATAAAAAACGTTGGTCTGGAAAGAAAAGGGAAGATGGTCTGTTAGGGTGTGAACCCACCATCTCCTCAGATCGCCTGCCATCTGAATGAAGCGCCATAAAGATTCAATCGCTGTCATTGCTCATTGGGTTTGGTGGCGACAGGCAGCCCGAACGCCGGTCTCTTTTCCGGTGACACTAGGACGTAGGATCACCAATAGGACCTAGTGCCCCTTCTCACTCATTGCAGCCTCGCTTTCCTGGCCTCCTGAGGGCCCCTGGAGCACACCACGCACACTTCCACCTCAGAGGATTTGCCCTGCAGTTCCCTCTGCCTGGACCACCCCTGCCTTGCATAGTTTTATGGCTTACTCCTTGCTTCTTTTAGGTCTCTTATTTAATGCTACCCTATCATAGTGACTTTCCCTGAGCACTATCTAAATAATGTACACATGCCAACCCTCCTCATTCTCCATCACCTACACCAGCGATTCCCAACCTTTTTCATCGCATAGCACACCTAAACTAAGCACTCCAGTTCTGTAGCACACCAAAAAATATTTTTTGCCAATCTGACAAAAAAAATAAGTATAATTTTGATTCATTCACACCATTGGCTATTGTTGTGTTGGCTGTTGTCATTTTTTTTTTATTTGACAATCTAATGGAAAAGAGGTCAGTGCTCCTGACTAAATAGTCTGGTTGCATGTTTTAGAAATTCTTGCAGCACGCCAGTTGAAAATCACTGCCCTAAACTAACTTCATTTTCCCGCCAATGCCAATCACCATTTGTCTTACTTGACCATTTGTATTTGTTTATTGTCTGTAGTAGGTTCTGGGAAGTAATCCAGGGTTCAGTTTACCAAGGATGAACAGTTAGCCAGAAAAGGGATGTTGGTACTAGAATAACTAGAACATTAAAAGCTTGATAGAAAGCTTGGAATATGAATTAGTTGAAAATGTGAAGGCTCTGAAAATTTTTGACCATGCAGTTGAAATAATGGAAGCTGCACTTTAGAAAATTAACAGGTTAACATGCGTCAGCAGAGCCCTGGCCCCTGTAGAGCTACTCCAATCCCCCCACAAAGGAGTTCGGAGATTGTGCCCTCACTGCTTTGCAGTTGATTTCAAGTATGGCTTATGCCCTCAGAATTATCCAGCTTTCTAGTGAGGCATTTGCGTATCAATGTTTATCTCCATAAGCCTGAGTTCATCACATTCTATAGTAACACTGAATAGGACCATAGGGTCCATAAAACCCCTATAGGAACCATAGGATCTAAAGGGCCTCTCCCAACGCAGCCAACCCATGAGAGCGAGATCAGATGCTCAAAGCCTGGCTCTCCTTAGCCCCGCCTTTCTTCAATCTTCCATATTTCATGATGGAGTGGCCCCAGAATGCCTCCCATCAGAGCCACTTGGAGTTAAGCCAGAAGTAACAGAACTTGGCCACATTTTGAAATGAAGGGACCCGGAAAAGAGACACCAAGTTTTCAATTCTGAGTGATGGAAAGAGTAAGAATTCCACATGCATAAGCGGGAGAAAACCGGAGAATAACTGACCATGTCAGTCTAAAACATTGATTTTCAGTTGATTTTGAAGGCACGGCAGAACCTTTAGGTAAAATATCTAGTCAATAAGTAGAAACTTAGGATTCAAAATTAGGAAATAAGTCTTCATTGAGGACTCAGATGTGAGAATCATTTGCATCAATGTTGATATCGTAGCTGAGAAAGTGAGAGGAGAAAAAAGAAAATTGAGAAGGAAGAAACCAATTTTAGTTATATCAACATAAGAACATCCAAACCTATAGAGATCTTTTATAAACATTTATTTTAGCCAAGAGAAGAATACATCTGGAAGCAAGATCTCAACAGACTGAATAAAAAGCTTCACAGAATAACAGTTTACAGTTTCTTTTATGCATTTGAAGTAAGGAAGATTACGTGGAGGTGGGAGAAAAATAGGTAGGATCAGATAATAAGACCTTGTGCTCTCTTGAGTATGGTTAGGGATTATTTGAAAGGTGTGTTAACCTAGCTTCACAGAAACAGGGCTTATTTAAGGCAAAGATAAACCTTTTACTAAAGAAGTTATATGCCTGGGGCATAACTACCCAACAGGAGCTGCCGAGTTAGAAACTTATGATCAGATAAACCTGTGAGATTGCTTTCCATAGAACCTCGTTTTTCATCACAATGAGACGGTAGAGCAGAATGATGAGAAAATTAAGTAGAGGAGAAGGGAAGGTTTAATGGCATGTGAGTGGCAGATGTGTGTGCACATTGCAGTGGAATCTTCGGGAGAGCTGCTCTAATGAAGGTGAGTACAATCACAGGAGAATAACATGATTATCAATCAGCCAAGAGGCCCATGTTAAGAGCAATCTATGGGGAGCTGAGATGGCATGGCTCTTTGACTTTGTAAAACCACTCAGGAGCAGGAATAGAAAAGGCCAAGAGTAGGAGCTTCTCCAGGCTGGCATTGGGCCCAATAAGCACAGAATAGATCTGATATTTAATGATTGCCATAATCTGCACAATCTCTCAAAGCAAAAAGGGTTCTAGGGTATAAAGTAGCATTGAACTGACAACTCCAATGGAAAAGTCCTGCCTTTTTAAAAGTACTGAAAAACAAATCACCGAGGTCAATGAAAATCTAATTAATTATAAAATCAGAGATAGTAATAGAATCATAATGTATCACGGCTGACCAAAAATTAATTCTGCTCCAAATATGGATTTATTGAGAAAGTGATTGGATTATTGAATAATTCAACGGGCCTTGAGCACAGATGATGTTCTAGGCACTGTGCTCAGCTCTGGGGAGGCAAAGATCTCAGACGAGGAGAGAAATAAATCACAGAGAGCCAAAGCAACTTGATGAAAAGTTCCACAGGAGATTTGTGGCAAAACCTCCTGAGTCATGGTCTACCCTTTTCTGCTCTATGTAAGATTTCTTGCACTTCTCTCTAACCAAGAGCTCGTTTATTTTTTCCAAATCCAGACTAATTTCTTTGGGAGTCCTCGGATCTCTTGGCACTTTCTAATTTGTTCTGATTTTATAGGTTGCTTTTCATTTACCCAAAACACTGTTTCTCCAATTACCAAATGATGAGATAATTGTAACTTGCCCTTGCTTATACATGATAATAAGCATAAAACAGAGATAAAGTCACCACAGTTCCTGGGAGAAAGGCACGATGGAGACAGAGGCAGAAAATCAATATTGCAAATAATCTCATTTTCTCACTATCAAATGTCCATTTAGATTGCATAAAATAAAATGTGACTTTGAAAAAATCTATTTTAGAAAGACATTCATTCTAATCTAGCTGTGTCATAAAAGTCAGGGTAGACAACAACGTTCTTTGGACTTGGAACAAACAGAAAATGGCTGGTTTATTTCTCTAAGAGGTAACTCACGTGAATTTGCTCTGTAAACAGTACAAGAAGAAGAGCTCTTCCTATCAAAACAGTTATGGTGTGCTGTTACATACGAGCATTCTCTGGAAAGTAGGTGTGCCCTTTCAGCACAATTAAATGCGCCTTCTCCACCCTGGCTGTACTGGCTTGTTCTATGGTCAGCTTGGTTACACTGGGAACTACATTTCTCAGACTTACTCCCCTGGAGGTTCTGGGTTAGAGTCAGACCAAGCTGCTAGAGGAAGCTGTAAAGCAGCAGTGATTTACACTCTGGAGTTTGTACTGCCTAACAGTCATGACAGATAAAGATGTGCGGGCAGGTTCCAGTTTGCCCAAGCTCTTCTCTACTCCACATCGATCTGTTTTCTCAACAACAGTAGGCAGACCTCTAAGGAAATGGCCATGGTGCTTGCTGATCGGCGTACTCTCCTTGTATCATGTCCTCCTCTTGAGTGTAGTGGAAGCTGTGATAGGATGGGATGGGAAGGGATATAACTCCTGCCGTTAGGCTACTAATCTGCATTAATCTAAAGCAAACTCATCTTGGTTGTGCTTGACGGAATTCTCAGAGCCCTTAAAAGACAGTGACATGTCAGCGAGGTTCATTTCTGCTGGCCTTGAAAACAGCTTCCATGAGTTCTACAGCTGCAATGAAATGAATTCTGCCAATAACCATGTCAGCTGGGAAGAGATCCCATGCCTCAGACGAGACCCCAGCCTTGGCTGGCACCCTGACTGCAGCCTATGGGACCCTCAGGAGGGGACCAGGCTAACCTGTACCCAGACTCCTGATCCTGGACACTGTGAAGTAATAAGTGTGTGTGGTTTTAAACTGCTGAAGTTGCAATAATTCGTTATGTAGCATTAGATAATTAATATACCTGCTCACCAAGAGTAACCCCAGGCCTACAATTGGACACATTCCTGAAAATCCACAGAGGCAAGAGCCACAAGGAGCAAGTAACATGCCTAGACTTCTTCACCAGCCTCTCTCGACAGTCTTCCTCTAACAGCTGGACACACCAGCTTTACAACTCTCCGGCTCCTTCCACAGTTGTGTAATGTCTAATTTGTATAATAACTGTCTCATTTTCTAATACTCATGTACCCTGAGTGATAGAGTTACTAGTACCAGAAGTAATACTGGGACAACAGAATCTTTAGAAAGGGCATCCGGAACTGGCTGTATCATTGGATTAGACTTAAGGCTGTTAATGACGCTGTCGTCATTGTTAAAGATCACATTGGTATTCCAAGGAATTCAGTGACAACGCAGATAACTAAATTAGCACCTGCAGCCAACTATATTCAAGCATCCATAGAAGGCAATGCTAGGTGGTTGCTGTTATAAATATTTTTAGTTAAAATAAAGCATATTGAGGTTAGTTAATTATAAATGTATAGAGGACTTGAACATTCTTTAAACATCTAAGTTACATTTACTTAAACATCTAAATAAAAAGCTAAACATTGTCACACGGAAAGGAGGGGAGCAACTCAAGGAACAGATACTCATCTTTCAAAAAACAATCAGTAAAAGTTAAATTGAAAATGAGGTACAGCCCTACCTGGTGTGGCTCAGTGGCTTCAGTACTGGCCTGTGAACGAAAAGGTCACTGGTTCGATTCCCAGTCAGGGCACATGCCTGGGTTGTGGGCCAGGTCCCCAGTTGTGGGTATGTGAGAGGCAACTCATCAATGTATCTCTCACACATTAATGTTTCTCTCCCTTTCTTTCTCCCTCCTTTGCCCTCTCTCTAAAAGTAAATAAATAAAATCTTTAAAAAAAGAAAAGAAGGTACTACTCTTCACCCATAAGATAAAAAGCCTGTAACATCAAATATGAGTGTTTGGGGAAATAATCTCCTACAGTGCTGTGGGGGTGGAAATCAGTAGAGCCACTTTAGAAGGCAATTTGGTGGTACCTATTAAAATGAAAATGTGCATGCCCATGACTTAGCAAGACCTCTTGTAGGTATCCCCCATCATAAGTACTTGTATGCACAAGAAGACTCACACAAGGATTTCAGAACTGCATTAAACTGAAGAAATTGTTTTTAAAGATGCTGTAAGGCATGCAGCTGAAAAATAAAAGACATTAAGTACCTTGCATTCTCTACATATAGACAACTGCCCGACGTAGGCAGTCAGTCACCAGCTTGGAGTCTACAGGAGACAGCATTTCAGTAGAACTGACACAGGATACCACCTCCTACCTCATGGTCATATCAGGAGAACTGGAAGGAAGTTTCTGGGTAGAGATTTTTCCAGTCCCAATACCCAGGAAAAGAAGGGCCAGGAGAATCATTGGGAACAGTATGGAGATGTCTACAAGAAAGGGAGACTGACATTTTATCTCTCTGGTTAGATTTCTGCTCAGTCACCAGAAACATCCTGTGACAGAGGAAAGGAAACAACGTAAAGGAGAGAGAGCACAGAGGGGTAGCCAGCCAGCCAGGGCACAGACAGTCCACTCACGTTCCCCATTCCCATAGGTCTACAAAGTCAATCCTGCTTGGCACACTACATCCAGAGTCTAGGGCTACAGGATGTAGGGAGATTGAACCCTGCTTTCTTGTTGGGGACGCTGCAGAGTGAACCATGAAGCTGCTATTTCAGAGCATTGCTATGAGACTTTCTGTGGAAAACCAGCTACCATCTTCTACAATGAAGTCAGCAAACTGAGAAAGTGCTTACAACCAACCCAAGAGACGATCTCCAGGTTGGGTGCTTAAACAGATGATGTTTCATTTCTCCCTCTCATCTTGGCCAACACCCAGAGAGAGAAGGGAAAACAGAAATGGGGGCAAAGGAAGGGATGAGGATTCACCAACAGTCAATTCTGCCCCCAATCCAACCACATGCTGGTCTGGCTGCAGGGGTGAAGAAGAGAAAGGGGATATTGCTTTGAACCAAAGATGAGATTACAGTGATAAAATGAACACTACTGAGTCCTAAAGAACTGAAGTGGGACTGGTTAAATAACAGAAAGTAACTTTACTGACTCAAATGAGCAGTCATTAAGGGATCCCACTACCCAGCAGGGGGGAGCAGGAGAGAGTTTGACACAGCACTGCTATTGTAGTTATTGAGAAAAATAAAACTTTCTTATATACCCATAGAGAACTGAGACTCCTTTTGATATAATTAGACAAACTAAACGTCCAACAATGAGAGAAAGGAAAGATAAATTTATGCATGCATTTACTGTGAATCCAGATAGCATATACAGCAAAGGAAAGGAATCCAGTGGCTCAATATTATCAATACGGATATTTAAAAAACGTGTTGTCTGAAAAGAAAAGGGTTGAAGAACAATGCAGAAATAAGACCATATTGTATACACTCTACAAAAGAGATGATAGATAGATAGATAGATAGATAGATAGATAGATAGATAGATAGATAGAAAGATAGATAGATTTTTAGAAGGTGGCTCAAATGCATATTAGTTCTTTATACAGGGAAAAAGAGATAAAAACTGAGGGTGTGCAATCAAGAGGGGACTGTAGCTTGATGTACAATGTGCTTTTTCAATTAAAACATAACAACGTATTCATGATACAGAGAGATCTGATCGGATCACTAGGAAGGAGTGGAGAAGGGCGGTAGGAGGAGGCTGCTGAAGGCAATGCTAAACAGCCTAGAAAGGGATTGGCTGAGGAGCGGAAGGCCTCCAAAGCACATGGAATTATGCGTGAGAAGATTTGAAATAAAAGAAGCACTCTCGGGCTCTCAAATTGGGGGTTGGTGCTGGCTGTTTCTCAGGCTCTTCTTCCTCAAGGATGCCTGGATGATCGTGTGGCAGCTGCCTGAGTTTCCCAACAGATGGTAGTTTGGATGGGAAGGAGCTCCAGGCACAGCCCAGAGTCGTGCTGGCCTGGAAGAGGGTGGCAGGTTTATACTTTGGGTGTTGTAGAGAGGACGGCCTCTGAGGCAGAAGCCTGCCATTCTTCTGCAATTGTGTAGCTTTTGTATCTGATATTGTTTTAGTTTGTAAACTAACCCAATACAGATAATATCATTAAAATTAACAGGGGAATGATAGGAGAACTCAAGTGTTAGAGTTTAGCCTTGATTGATAGGCTTCGGTGACTAATACATGTGGAAAGCTGTTATTCCAAAATTGTGAAGTTTCTGAATAAAGACTCCTTTCCTTTATCACCAAACCTTTGCCTCTGAAATTTTGCCTGGAGAGCGGCGGCTAGCAGCAGGACTCCAGTGGCTGCTTGGTAATAGTCATGAGCTACTGGGGTAACATAAACAACTTATAAACATAAAAAAAGAAATTTTACCAAGATGAAAGCAATAATTGATTCTCTATGAGGCATAGTGGAGTGACTGTTGTTTTCTTCTTTGTACTTTTATAGATTTTAAAACAAACGTACCCCACAAAAAGAAGGGAACAAAAACAAGAACATAAGAACCAATTCACAAAATAAGAAATTTTAAAATTACTAGGCAAAATGACAATCAACCCATTAGAGTTACATACATTCTAATAAAAAATAGAGATATTTTCCAACACACTTACTTAATTACAACACAACAGGTAGGAGTGTATATTGTCTTGTTCCCCTGGACATCAATTTGGCAAGATGTATAATGAGACTTTTGAAAAGTTCATGACATTTTATGCATAAAACATTTCCAAAAGATTATTTAGTAAAATGTTCACTGCATTAATTTCTGAGTCTTAAGATTATGGTTGATATTTATCTCTATTAATATTTTTATAGCAGACATGTGTTATATCATATACATACATAAATATGTAACACACATATTTAAATTTTCTATTCTCAGTAATTCTACAAGTAGGAATATATTGTAAAGAAATACTAAGAAATTTGTGCAAGATTCACTACAAAGGTATCCATGGCAACATTATTTATGGAAGCCTTCTGGCTTAACAATAAGAGACTGTTTAAATACATTAGAAAATAACCATATGATGGAACAGAAAGTAGCCCTTTACAAAAATGGTGTTTTCAAAACACACCGAATTGCAGGGGGGAAATTCTTATAATAAGGTGTTGCGAGGAATAGGAATGGTAGACAAATAATGAAGAAATACCAGGTAGTCCCAGGAGCATAAGTGATCTTATAATCCACACATACGTGGACGCACCAATCAACCTGGCTGCGTGATTTTTCCCTGCTCATACTCAGTACCCCAGTCACAGAGGCACGGAAGATGGGCATCCTCTGGAAAGCCAATCCAGTGCCAAAAGTCATAAAATAACTGGCACAGATTTTATGTCCTTGGGGAAGTGCCTTTGCTTCTCTGGCCCTCAGTTTCCTCATTGGACATCTGTTTTCTTTGTCCATCACTTCACACTCAATAGATATATTTTTGAAATTAGAGCACATTCAAGGTCGCCTATCATGATATCCATCTTGCCCGCTGACATTTTGGAGTGAAAAAGCAAATGGTAAAGTGGGCTTTCTGCTTATGGAAGAGGACTTCCTCTTGTGAAATCAGTGCTGAGCCTTCTCTGAGTCTCAGACGCTGCCCAAGGGTGTGGTTCATGCAGGACTGTGATCATCACTTGTACGCAGCTTGGTATTTAAAAAAAAAAAAAAATTGATGTGACCTGACCATCAGAAGTTTACAACTGAGAACCAGAGAAATAAAGTGGATTACCACATTTCAAGGAGTAATTTAGGAGAAACAAAATTAGATGCTCATGAACTCCAGTTGGAGCCATCTGTACTACACAAACCCATGCTCTATGGAAGGAGCTAACCAGGACTTGAACGTGATGGAAAGCATCAAACTAAAGGGCAAGAGGTGCCTTTGGAAAGTTGGTTGGAATGGAGAGTTAGAACCTTGCATTTCTCCATGTCTCTTACCCAAACCCCATAAAGAAGGCTCATCTCTATAAACTAAATCAACAATATTTTTTGGACTCTTAGAATTAGAGAACATTTAATATCTATCTGAGTAAGAAAGAGCTTGTCCTTTTTGCTTGGACCTGCCATTCATTTCAATTTGACAAAGCCACTCTTAACACACAATTCAGATAATGCTGAAATGTCAATGTGTCACCCTATTCAGACAGCTCCTGATTACCACGTTTATGTGTTCTCCACATTAGCATAAGAAAAGCCACTCGATTTACCAAAGGGACAACAACCAATAGAAGCTCCGGTCTTCCTCCAAGTGAGAAAATCATTAGCTTTAACTTCCAAGGAATTATTGCCAATGTCTCTAGTGAGTAGCAAATGCCCCTTCAAAAAGCTATTATTAGTGTCCTTATGAGGTCAGAGGCATGAAGATTGAGGGTTAAGAGTGACATATTTCAATGTGCCCTTTAAAGGCCCTCGTTGGAAGACTTTGAGTAAAATGAAAATCCCCAAAGACCTGAAATTTTACAACTCAGTACACAGTCACCAGTGGTCCCCATTAAAGCCGTCCCTCAGGGAGGGTTTAATGAGTGAGAAGAGGAGCCTCTGTCAGGATTTCTTACTTGATCTTTTGATCTCTTCCTAAGCAGGCTCCTGGCAATCTTGTCTGCGAAATAAAGAGTGTGGGAACAGCCCTGTTACTAGTTTGTGCTTACATTAAGGCAAGCAACACTAATAGCTATACTTTGTATTGCACTTTTTGCAATTTATGAAAAAATTGAGACAACTGTGTCCCATTTGATGTTGACAAAAACCCTGGGAGCAAAGCTAGTGCTATTACTACCATCTATAGATAGGGACTCTGACTCTGAGAGATTGAGAGTAAAAATAGGTTTTGAGCTAATTATGCATCCGATTCTGTTTGCAACAATCTCTGGTACTAATGAACTTCTCTTGACCTGGAACAATATTTCAGTATGACATTAGACCCTACAACCTCAGGCTACATACATTTACTCATTTATAAAATATTTTGAAATTATGCAGGCTATCATATAATTTTATATTTTCACCTAAAAATTTCCATCATAAAATCAAATGACGTTAAAGTATATAACTTCTGCCATATTTTAAATATTAATATTTTAAAATAAGAGGGGTTTTTCATTTTCAACATACTCAAAGAAATCTAAATACCATTTTTAATCTAACACATGCCCTATCACATATATTGCATGAAATGACTCTTCTTGAACATTTTACTTCACATAATCAAGGGTTTTCCAGGTGTGACTCAGTTAAGGCTCTTGACATGGGGAAATTATCCCAGGTCATCTAGGTGGACCCAGAATAATCACAAGCATTCTGTTGAGAGGCCAAACCATCAGAGTCAGAAAAAGATGATGTAATGACAGAGCAGACATTGGAAGAGGAAGAGGCCGTGAGCCTAGGAATGCAGGTGACCCCTAGGAGATGGCAAGAACATAGATTGTCCCCTAGGCTTCAGGAGGAACACAGCCTTGAGTTGAGCCCTGTAAGATCAGACTTCTGACTTCCAGAACTATAAGATGCTGAGTTTGTGCTGTTTTATGTTAATAAGTTTGTGGCCCGAGGAAAGTGATACAGAGCTTTGTATAAATATGTGTCCACTTATCCTTGGATAATTATGACTCATTACTGAAATCAGACAGCATTCAGTGTTAATTCATACCTATTTTTTATTTTCTATATGTAAGCATAAAGAAGCCTATTCTGAAAGACAGAAATTTTATTATCAATGGTAGTCATTTCAATGAACCCCTCTGAGCTCTACAGCAAAAATGACGCAGTAAACTCATGTCGAACGCTGTCATTAATGGTACAGTGCTTACCAGGGGGGAAGGTGGATGTGGGAAGGTTGGCTAAAGAGGAAAAATGTATCAAATACATGGTGATGGGAAGACTAAACTTTGGGTGGTGAGTACACAATGCGATATAAAGAAGATACATAGTATTCTAGAGTTGTACGGCTGGAGCTTACACAAGGGTACTAACCAATGTTACCCCCAATAAATTTAATCTTTAACAATTGTCCTTAATGACCTATCAGCTATCTGAATTTGGTAGTGCCAACACCAGATCTGGGATGAGACAAGCAAGAAGGCATTCCCTGCCAAGATTGTACAAGTGTAGAGTGGGCAGGTGCATGACCCTGAGGGAACGTCAGGTGTGTGACCCTGAGGGAACGTCAGGTGTGTGACCTTGAAGGGACGTGCTCTTTTACATTTTGTTCCCTCGGTGCCTCACTTACCTCACCCTGGTCCTGGTCTTGGGTCCTTGTTAGTTTTGTAAACTCATAGCAAAAAACAAAAAACAGAAAACCTACCTGGCAAAAAACCAATTTGTTTAGCTTTTAATGTACATCATTAAAGAAGTTTACTGCCTCAATTACTGAGTAGTAGGTCAGAAAGACTAATAAATGTTTGTTCATTTTTCTGCCCACTTTTTAAATGGATATCTTAAATGGATAATAATGTTTTATTAGCTACACTCAGAAAACTTTGGGGAAATGAAATTATGTTAATTTCAATGTGTTTTTAAATATTACATTTTCAGTAACAAACTTTTATCTCATTCTTTGCTTGAAATAATAGTTTTCAAAATGTTGAAGCTGAATATATAGCTCACTTTAATAATCAAACTGAGTTCAATTTATCTTATTAGGCTGACTGACAAAAATCTAGACAGTATCCCCACTGAAATTTCTAGTCGTTATGTGACCCAAGCAATTGAGAATTCAATCACCAAAAATCATTAGAAAAAAAAAAACTAAAATTGTGTGAGATAAATTTTTATTTCTAATGTCTTCACACCTTTAAATTCTGGAAAGAGCTAGGATGAATTCTGGATAATAAAACTCATAATATTAATATTTGAAAAATAGTCTATGTACTTGGGAATATTTCATATTCTTAATGTTTTATGTAATTTAGTTAATTAAAATGAGATTCCACTTTCCAAACTCTAATTTGAAATGTATAATTGACTGATTTACATATGTATTTTAAGTTGAAATCATAATTTATATACAATACTACAAAGTAAATTAAGTTTGAGCATATTTATAAGTTTAATTTTTTTTAGGTTTCTGTAAGTTATGTAAGTAGTTGATAAGGGTTGTCAGTCAACAATTAGAGTGCTTAAATTTAAAAATCCTTTATATCAAATTTTATACATTTTTAAATGTTTGAAGATGTTTAATTAACCAAGGTTTTAAATTGATGCAAAATCCTTTATATGTGATTGCTAAAATTCTCTAGACTTATGAACAGAACCATATTGGGTATAAGCTGAACTTAAAAGTGTAAGAATAAGGCCATTGGACTTTTGCTTTAATAAATTAAACGTTAACTTCCAAAACCAATTTATGCCTCTAAATACTCTCTTCTGAGCATAAAAATTGCCCCAAGGGCACCAGAAAAACCCTAACATTTGAACATTTAATACTGCTTACTAGCACTATGACTAGAATGAGTGGCTTAGCTTCAAGGAGCCTTTTGCCTCATCCGCAAGTAGAGTGACAGTAAAGATTAAATGATACGATACACTTAAACTCCTAGTTTTGTGTCTGTGTCTAGTATGTGTTTAACAAACAGTGACTGTTTCAAAATGCTTTATACACAGTAAAACGCTGTGCACAAAAACTAACGTCTGGAAGCCTAGCCTAAATAAAGAGATTTGCATGCATGGAAATATATGTGCAATAATGATAATTAAAGCATTGTTTTCATAGTAAAAAGCAGAAAACAGCCTAGTATACAACATTGGGGAGATATAGTAAAATAAATTAAGGTACATTCATACTATAAAATAATATCTGAGTGTTAAAAACAGCGGGGCAGATCTATATGTAGTTACATGGAAAGATTTCTCAAGGTACATTAAGCAATGAAAAACACTGTGGAAAAACAAATACTATCTCATTTCTGCATAAGAAAAGAATTGGAATATATATATGTAAATGTATAACGAAAGAACTGGAAAGATACACAGCAACCCGTTAACTGCGACACAGTGATTTTATCTGACTGGGAGTAGCATGGTGTTAGGAAGAGGACGGGGGGAACCTGTTTTCACCTGTGTGCTTGTGCACTTGTGTCTCGTGCAAACCACTCAGTAGGCAACGAGAAAAGGTGCACTTGATGCATACATACGCATGGTACGTGGTGTGATCAGAAGTTTGATCAAGGGTGGGGTACATTAATTTTTATGTAACGATTTGTACTTAAATAGTCTGCACCACCCATACATGATGCCTGGTCACTCCACTGCTCACGCACAAGTTGAAATACTTCTTCTGAAGTTGCCCCAAGCAGATCTGCCTGGGTGGGTTTGACAACTGTGATGGTGTCAAATGGCTTTGCTTTTGTTTCTTCTCAATTCATGCGACTAGAAGCTGTGTGGCGGTGATAACAATAACACCAGCAGCAGTAATGAACTAGCGCTTATCGATGCAAGGCACTGCGCCAAGAACTTTGACTAACTTGAGTCATCCTAATAATAATTGCATGAGGTAGACACCATTCCGACCATCATGTCTAGATGAGAAAACTGGGCCACAGGGTAAGGGGCGTAAATAGTGATGGTAGGAGACTTGGCTTGGGGTGTGAACACACAATACCATGTACAGATGATGTGTTGTAGAATTGTACTTCTGAAACCTATATAATTTTATTAACCAATGTAACCCCAATTAATTCAATTTAAAACAAAAGTAACCACCACTTAGTGTTATCAAGAGGATAGAGATGGCCCATGGAAGGTCTCAGCATAATTTGAAGACAGGAGTCCCATCATAGGCTGAGACATAAAGTGCTAGACAAAGAAACACTAGTTTCAACAACTACGGATTTACTTGGTTTTATACTCCCTGAACAAATACCTTTACCTTTTCACAAAATGCCTTCATTGCTTGTTATAACATTTTGCTGCTATGTTTTATTATTTTCCCACATTGAATCTGCCTTAGTATTCAACGTACCTTTAAAACAATAAATACATTGAGATTTCCACATCCCAACTATACTTATAAAGTCAGCCTAATTTTTATTTAGAAAGACAAAGACAGTAAATTAAAAGAAAGTTATCAGCCTCTTCTCTAATGGAATCACCCACAAACCTTCTGGAAGAAGGAAGGAAAAAAAGAAGATGGAAGGAAAGGAGAAAGGAGGAAAGAAAAGGAGAGCAGAAAAGGTAGATCAGTGATAATGTAAGACAGGTAATATACCATGACTAAGTTTGTTTTGTTTTAGGATGTAAGTTTTGTTTATGATTCAAAGTCAATATAACTCACCAAGTGAACAGATTAAAGAAGAAAATATAGGATAGTTCTGGTAGATAAAGAGAAAACAGCTAATAAAAGCCAACACTCATTCATGGTACAACCTCTAAGAAAACTGAGAATGGAGATATTTGGTTAACAAAGCCTACTCCACCAAAACACAGAAAACATTATACTAAGTGGTTAAACACAGAGTGCTTTCTCCCGAGATGGAGACAAGAATACTGATTTATTTGTAGTAAATATTGTTTAAAAGGACTTGATAAGATAAAACTGTCTTATTCATAGAAGATGTGATTCTGTACATATAACATCCAAGGACCATACAGGAACACTGATATGACTAATAAGTACATTTAATGATGAGATCAGATAAAGTCAGTATATTTTTAAAATCATCTGTATTTCTAAGCGCTACTTAAAAATAGAATATGGGTATTTCAAAAGGTACATTTACCGTAGTATCAAAAATTAAGGAATAAATGTATAAAGAGTATACAGACATTTATATAGAAACTGAAAAATATTACTAATAGAAATTGAAGAACTAAATCAAGGGATATAGCATGTTCTTGGATTGTAAGACTATTATAAATATTTTAATTCTCTTTATAGATTTATACAAGGGGGGCTAAAAATAAACCCCAGAATTATCTTCTGGAGGGCAGGCCACTTGCAGTACAGGCTTCCCCTCTAGGTGAGTGTTCTAGGAACCCATCTCTATCAGTGCTCCAGCTGGTGTTGTTGTGAGAGGCTGCATTTGGCTTCAGTGAATTTGAAGACTCTTTTAGCACATTTGCTCATTTCATGATGGGTGACTCATAAGCACACCTGCCCACACCACACTGAGTGTTGAGCAGTTTTTGACCAAAAAATGGCATGACCCCCATTCCCCATACTCCCTATTCATTTGATCTCAAATGGTGCTACTTTTTTGTTATTGTTTCCCTGGATAAAAAAGTCCTTAAAGGGAAATGTTTTGCCAATGTGGAAGAGGTGAACAAAAAATGGCAGAAGCACTAAAAGGCATCAAAATTGATGACTTCATCAATTCATTGGTGACAAAAACTGTTTTGAACAGCAGGGGGAAAATGTCTCAGTAGGTATAGTGCATCCAATGGAGAGTACTCTGAAGGTGACTGAAGTTTAAACATGTAAGAACGTATTCAATGCAATCCCAATCAAAGTAGATATTTTATGGTGGAAATTAATAAGCCACTAATAAGATACATATAAAAATAAAAAGGGCCAAAATCAGAGGACATATTCTACTAGATACTGAGGTTTCCATAATGCATAATTTCAGACAATACAAAGATAGATGGATAAATGTACCAAAAGAGAGAGTCCAAAATAGACCTATGCAAGTATCTGTTTATGTCCAGGATGACACTGCAATGCAGCAGCGACATGATAGTCTGCACAAAAGGGAGCTGGGTCACTTGGGTAGCCACCTGAGAAAACAATGGCTCTTGACTCACCTCTCCAGATCAACTGGAGATAAAACTACGAATGATTGTCTCTCTTTTCTCTCTCTCTTTTTTTTTTTTTTTTGTCCTTCTTTGCATGTCTGCTAACTTGTTCTCTTTCTGTGAAATCCCCATTCCCACCCCAATGGTGCTTTTTCTGATTTCTCTGTTTCAAAAAGACATTGCCACTAGCAGTCCTTGGTGTAAATTTACATACTTCTGTTCTAAGTGACTGATCGGTCTAAGAGGAAAGCCCCTTAGTTCCACTTCCAAAATCTTGGGAACAAGTTTGGGTTAAGTAGGAAATTCCCCCTCTATACACCCCACCATCTGATTCATTGGCTGTGGTCACAGTGGGCATACAAGGCCATGCTCTCATCAAACCATGAGAAGTGAACAAAATATGTAGAAAAGTGTAAGCCTTACGTAGATGTTATGAGAGATTTCTACTCAGTAGACCAGATGCCAAGAGTAGATTCCTCATAACCAAAATGAGGGCAGCAACACAAAGAGAAGAAAAGTCCATTACATGCAATCTTGAAACCAGGACTAAATGTTGCCATCATTTAGCAGAAAAGAACTAAATCTGAGTATGCAAGTCCTTGGGTTCAAATAGGGAGTAAAAACAGGCAAGGAACTTGGCTCAACCGAAGCTGGGGAATTCCCTCTGCTTCAGGAACGATGTGTGAAATCAGCCCCCTAGCTTCTCAATCCAGGATGATAAAGGATAACCGTGGACTCTGGCTTGTCCTGTCTTAACACGATGCATCCTTCCTCCTGTGAGACAATAATTACCTCAGGTGTGAGAGAGCCCTGAAGGCAGGATTCTCGGGTGCTGATGTTTATACATGTTTACATTAGAGGGCCTCTGAGGCAGTCTCAATGCTGAGGATTAGGTTTTAACGGATGACTTTTAGGGGAACACAAACATTCAGTCCTTAACAGGTAGGACACAGGGCAGTGTGTTTATATTCTATAAATGTGATGATAAAGCCAGGAATATTGGCAGTTCAACACCAGAGGCAACTGATCAGGCAGAGCGATGACCCAAATCCACGTCATCAATTTAAGCACGTAGGTCAGGGAACACAAATAGATTTAGACTCATCTACCTACTCTGATTTATCTGAAATGGTATCTTGGGTTTCCGTTTTGAGAAAGATCCTGAGGCCTTGTTCAGGCTAAGTGGGAAATTGGGCCGTCATCAATTACTAAGAGCAGTCACGGACACAGAGCATGAGTGGCATGGGCTAGACAGGGGGCAGGAGCCACAGCAGAAACGCACTGGATCTCAGGAGCCACGGGAAAAGACGGGAATGGATTGTCAGAAGAGGTAAAAGAGAAGGTGCTGCCCAACACATATGATAGCTTTACATAAGGCCCAACACAGAAATGTCTTTGATCAAGATGAGTTTGAAGCTCCAGCATCCCTGGCCATGCCCAACAACCCTGTTTATGAGACAAATGAAAGTCCAGTAAATGAGTCTGACCCAATGCTGGGTTCTGGGGATATAAAAGTGAATAAAACCCTTCATCCCCTTGCAGAGCTTAAGGTCTAATGGGAGAGCCAGAGATCTGACCCTCACAGGCACCAAAGTTGAATAGAGACATTCTGATAGCTGTCCAAGCTCACCTCCCCCCATGCTGAGATTCAGACGCAACTGGCGTAGGACAAAGCCCAGGGACAGTATTTCTTAAGATCACCCCCTGGGGACTCTGATGGCTGAGGACTGAAGAGGAAGAAGAAGCCTTTGGATAGTTGAGATGAAGTAGGGGAAAGGCTGTCTGGGCAAAGGGGGCAAGGTGATGGGAGCACAGCACAGTATAGGGCCTTCAAGCAGTGCTGTGAGCTCTGTTTTGCATGGCAAACAAGGACTCATTCTGTGGAACAGAATGCATCTGCAAGAACAGCAGAGCTGCAGCCTGGGAGGAAGGTGAAAACCAGGTAATGAGAAGCCACCTGTGTAAAGGTAAGCTGCTTGAAATTTCACCTGTTATCCAAAGAACATGCTCTAAAAACTACAAAGCACAATACAAAAACACAACATTCATTTTTGCTATTAACAGGTAGCAGTAGTCTTTTGAGAGGTGTATGTTTTACCTCACCCTTCCCGCCCCCCGCCCCCTCCCCAATCTCTTCCTTTCTCTCTAAAATCTCAGGCAACATAAAGGAGAGATCAGCCTCAAGGGATTGGAAGAAATACCACTTGAAGGAGAGAGAGATGACGCTAAACTTCAAAAGGACATCTGAGAAGCTACCTTTTTCATTTAGCTCCACCCCCTCTTTCATTCTCCACCTTCACCCCGCACAGACAGAATGCTCTGTGATATGGAAAAGAACAGCACCACTGAAAGCCAAATGACTGTGGCTTTAGCTTCGGCCCAGTAAAAAAGTAGTTGCCTGTCTGTATCTGAGCCTCAGCCTCCTCATCCATGAAAGGAGTTACTAATTGCCACCCAGCTTTTCTACCATGGTTTTGAGTGATTTAAATTAAACTAACATTTACTGCGTTTGTTAGTGCTTCTCATGTGAGATAATGAGATAATCTTTAGTTAAGTGCATCGTAAACTTTAAAGTGCCACAGAAACATTAAGGGGAAGCCATTGCTGATAAAAAGAAAAAAAAAGTAATTCACACAAACTGTTCGTCATTTAGGTCAAATTACAACGCAGCCAATAATGATGAAGTATATCATTAATGATGTGTCAGATGATGTCTAGTGTAAGTCTTTCTTGACGGCGCTACTAAAGTGACTACGGCTGTTAAGCATTCTTTGCTTATTGCCCGATATCACGGTTATCTGTTCACAGCCATAAAAATTAGGAGTGTTACTTCCCTTAGCTCATCTCAGGGAGTGAGCAACCCTGGTTTTAGCAAACCAGGCAGTGAGTCAGCGGTGAGGACTTCCCTTAGCTCATCTCAGTGAGTGAGCAACCCTGGTTTTAGCAAACCAGGCAGTGAGTCAGCGGTGAAGAGGAGCTGTGAGAAGCAGTCCCCAAACTCTGAGAGTATTACTTAGCACAGCAGGCCCACATGCCTCTAGGGATCATTGAACATCCCCTAAGCTGGGGAGGAGAAGAGACCAAGAACATCTGATATTTCACTGAAGTTGGAGAGTAGGTAATGTTAAGACTTGCACCTCAACCTTGAGTCTCTGTAAGCCTCCAGCTGCATTTTTCTGAATCAAGACATTATTTCTAGGCACTCATGGGATTCTGAATTATTCATTCTTTTTGCAAAAGGCACCTAATGTTGCCTCTGTCCATGAGAAAAAGGAGAATAAATTTTCTTCATTATTGTTTTATTTACCATTTAGAAAAGTGTGCGTTACCTTTAGATAGTTAAAATCAAGTGATGTATTGGCATAGAATAAATGTTGCAAAGGCACCAATAAAGATCTAAATGAAACCCTTCTTCTGTTCTGTGAGAGCAACTAGTTTCTGACAGGCATGTGGACTGCAGCTTCCAAGTTATAACCCTTTATTTTACATTCAGTCTAGCTGGGTTTGTATCTTGGATTTGCTACTTCATTCCTCTGGCACCTCATTCTCCTCTACACCTTTCTTCCTCCATCTATAAAATGAAAATGGGACCAGTGCCTAATACACAGGGTTGTTTGGGGATTAAACGATATCATACATGGAAAGCGTGTGCGTGTGGCACCTATTAAGGGCTCCAAGATTGGGAGGTTTTGTTATCATCATCCCAGAAGCCATTTCACACGTTCAATCTCAAACAGTAATTTAGAGACATAAAGCAGAGAGTATCTCTGTTCCCCTCAGACAATATCAAATCCCACTCTAAAGTTCAAGTGCAATAAAATACCAGCAGAGTATGACACGTGGAAATTCAGGGGCTTGGGTTTTAGTCCCAGTGCTCTCATTGGCTGGTTAAGCATGATGACCCAATCTTCAATCTTCCCACTCTTTTCCCATTTTCTCCAAAGTGGGGAATTTGCTGAAGGAAGCAACATAGCCAGTGAGTGAATAGGCATGGAGGGATATGTCAATCCCTTCTTCCAGCTAATGTAACTAATGATATGTACCTGTGAATGCAAACCTACAGGTCTAGTCAGGAATTCTGAACCTGCATCTGCCTCACCAGTGTTAGGGTAGTTGAGTCTCATGACCTTCTACTGAGACATCTTATTGTCTGTTGAAAGAATTTCCTGTATTAGGTCATGACATTCTTTGTACATTTTGGCAATTTCTATATAGACTTGAGGACCCTTTGGCATCCCAGTTAGAAGTAGACTTATTAAATCACACTGATTAATATGTTCTTTATGCCGATGATTGCCTCTGTTGCAAATTCTTGCCCTGCTCCATTGGCTGGTGTTATGGACTGAATGTTTGTCTTCCCCCCAAATTTCCTAATTGAAGCTCTAATCTCTACTGTGACTTTATTGGGAGATGGGGCCTCTAAAGAAGTAATTAAGGTTAAATGATGTCCTAAGGGTGGGACACTAATCTCATTGGATTATGTCTTTATAAAATATACCATAGAATTCATTCATTCTCCTCCTTTCTGTATACACACAAAGAAAAAGCCATGTGAGCGCACAGCAAAGGTAGCCATCTGCAACCCAAGGGGAGAGTCCTCTTCAGACAGACACAACCCTACTGGGACCTTGATCTTGGACTTCCAGTGTCCAGAGCTACGAGGAAACACAATTCTGTTGTTTAAGCCACTCCGTCTATGGTGTTTTGCAATGATAACCTGAGCAGACTAAGAACTGGCTTGTACTCTCTTAACATTGGTAATTATTGGAATTATGCCTGAGCCTGTGGTTCTGTTAGTACCCAGTAAATGTCTGAATCCCCCACCCCTCTAAGAATCAAGCTAAGGGTGAATCAAAGTTAGACCTCTCAGTCCCAATTTTACCCATGTTCATTTCCTTCCTTATTTCAGCATCCCAGGTGATAAGGTGCATTGCTTCTGAGATTTTTTGAAGCATGAGCTAGAGCAAGTCAAGATCTTAAATAAAATGAGTGTTGTGAATGTGTAAAGAATGGAATCACTAATGCTTCATTAATGCATATCAGAATAAGAAGCTAAGTTATATGATTTGAGAAATAGACCTGAATTTCCTCTTTCAACTTAGTCAGGATATAAGCGTTACCTGCAAATACACATTTTGAAGAATAGAGAAAACAGGGAAATAGCCAAGGGCATGTCCCTTTGCCTACTGGGCATATCAAATGTGATTGATTAGCAGATTATGGTAAACACATGCCTGTCTTCCTAAAGGATTCCATGAAGAATGGTGGACCTAAGGTTAACGTTCGACACCTGTACAGTCTCTGGGAGAGCATGGGCTGAATGGAGTAACCTTAGAGAGCGGGTTTTTTTTTTCCTCAAGATAGATGACATTATATAACTTCCATCTTGGCCGGGCCTTCAGTGATGTTTGGAAACTTTCAGAGCAGCATGGCTGCCTCCTCCTAATCTTAACCATGAATCTTCTAAACCCTTTCCATTTTCTCCAGCCATCCACTCTCCTCTCTCATTTCTCACTCCCATCAGAAGAGTTCCTTTTACCACTTGTTTAGGAAAATAACTATAGAATTGGACTTTCTGAATCCTATTCCCTCTGGTCTCCAGCGCATGTCTTCTTTAAACTGCTCTTTTTTGCCTCTCCAAAAAAGATACTGACATTTTCTTTCCAAAGCTGATGCCCTATGTTTGCAACTTTTTCTCCTCTCAAGCATTGCTCCATCAATTATTCTGTCTGTTGGATATTTCAAACCTCTGCCATTGGCTTCTTCCCTTGATCCTACAGACACGTTCCGATATCTACGCTCCTTTCAAAAATTCAAAAGAAAACCTTATCTCAACCTGGTTCTCCCTAAAGTCATGGTCTTTCTTTTTTTTTTTTTTCCTTCTTTTCCAGGTTTCGTGGAAGAGTCAATACTGTGTTGCTATGTAGGTCTCTTCCACTGTCATCTTAAATCATGGCGTTCCAGCTTCTGCTCCAACAACTTAACTGAAATGGCTTTTTCACAGGCTGTTAAAAAATCTCTAATTAATAATCTCAGAGGGTATAAGGGGACTAAAAGTTAAGGGGACTTAATGTAAGAAAAATACAATTAATAATAAATTAAAAAATAATAATCTCATTGGCTTTCTTATCTAGACTTCTGATTGCACTTTATGCTGTTGAATAAATCTTTCTGTGAAACCATTTCTTCCCTTGGCTTTGATGACATTGCTCTATTCTAGTTTTCTTCCTCATTTTCTGACAACTGTTGCCCTTTTGGACTCATTTGTCTTTGCTCAATTATTTAAATAAGAATTTTTAAGTTGTGCTTTCTCCTGTTTCCTCTCCTTGCCTTACACCCTACCCCCAGTCAAATAATAAATTTTTGTCATTTTAACTATCTCCCTTTTGTTTGACTACTTCTCAAAGATTTAACAATCATTTCAAGTGCTTCCAAGCTCCAGGCCTAGCCTCCTTTCAGATTTCTACATTAAAGCCATCTCACCTTCAATAGATACAAACTTCGACTCGCTACATTTCCTCCAAGTCTGCTCTCTTGGTATTCTCCATTCAATGCAGAATCTAGATGTCTCATTTCCCTACTTGAAAACCTCTACCACCTTAAATGTTTATGGAGCTGGGCAGAGACTTTTATCCTGGGCACACAGCTCCACTCTGTCTCTCTGTATCCCTTTAAGTAGTAGAGCCTTGCACTTTAGTTGTAGCCGTAGAACATAGGGGGAAGTAAAGTGCCCCGCATCCAGTGCTGGCTTATAGAAACCTCCTGTCCAGCCCTCTACTGTCTCTTTCCCTTTACTTCTGCTAGGTGGATGCCCATATCCAGGGAGCTGAAGATGGCAGAATTGGCTTCAGTCTGTGCCCAATAAATTGTACAGAGCAAAAGATAGATCATCAGCCACAACTAAACAAGAACACTCAGTTACTTGAACAGAACAATTCCGACAAATAGACACCTGCATATTAACCCAGTGAGTTTGCAGGGTTTACCTGAAATCCCCTTTGACTAGAGCCCAAACTCGGGATAGATAAAATGTATTCCTTACTTGTCCACTGTATCTCTATCTTCCCACCTCATATAATCTATAGTTGATTTAAACTACACTCATTTCCTTTCCATGTTCTTTTATACTTTTACACTTGCGTATAGTATATATTGCTGCATCAAAGACATCTGTCTCATCTCCTTTCCATCCTGCATATGCTTACTCATTTTCTTCATATATAGTTCAAAGCTTTGCTCCTCTATGAAGCTATCACTAATTCTCTCAATGAATTTCTGTCTCCTCTATATTCCCATAACTCTTTATCTGATAGTACTTTTATTTACCCCATGAATCAACACAGTTTATATTTCAGTGTCTCTATGCAATTTTGACAAATTGTAAATGTAAATTTACAAAATGTGAATTCTCTACATTTTAAGCAGAGAATTTATTTTTGTTTTCCCAGAACATGGCACACTATCTGACATACTTAGGTACTCAAATAAGTGAAAGAATAACCAAAGTAACACTTTTTAAAATTAAAAGTCCTGGGATTGAATAGTTTACATTGGCTTTGTAATATTTCCAGTAAAAAAAAAAGAGGGGGCTATATTTTTCTAAATCTATAAAATGCGCATCAGCTTAATATACCAAACAGTTATTTTGAGATTAAATAATGTTAACACATGTCCATAGTTATTAAATGATGCTTTCACATTTTCTAAAGGACAACAGCTGTTTCTGGAATTAAGAAAACACATACTACATATGTTACATAGGGTGACTCACTTATAATCCTAAACAAGGGTGATAGAAAAAAGAACACAGCTGTGCCCTTCAAAGGGGACTAGTTACGTTACCCTGTGGGAAAGAGGGATAAATACCCAAAAGATTCAGGAAAATGTATAAAAAGCAGCAAGGAACACTGCGAGGCCAAGACTCATGAGGTGAGTATTACCATCTTACTATCTTCTCCAAAGTACACAGGAAATTTTCCTGAGCCTGGAGGAGAAGAGAATGGAGGGGCCTTTGTGATACAAATAAAAGAAAAGTAAAGGCCAATTTCAGGTGGCAGAGAAGAGAAATATAATAGCTAGATTTGAGCAAAGAGCACCGTATGAACATCGCAGAAGGCAGGCATCTTCTGAAGCAGGAAGATGAGGGAAGAGCTGCCTTGGAAAATTCAGCCCTGACTGTCGTTCACAAAGAAAATACAGCAAAAGCAGGGCAGTGAACCTCACAGGGAGGTTCAGAGCCCATTTGAAGAAGAGACCCATGCTTGACGAACTTGAGTCAGATTAACCAGGCCAGCAGGAACTGATAAATAGAAAAGGAACAAGAAAAAGGTCAATGGGAAGAAAAAAAGAGATACCAGGGAAGCTAGATGGGTGAAAGGAAACTGCAGAAACACTGGTGAGGACTCACTCATTCCCTAGCAAACTGCAGTAGAAGCAACGGGAAGACCAGAAGTTTGCAGTTGTCACCTGCAGGGCTCTGAGAAAAAAAAACACTAGGTATATAAAAACCAGTGGGAGTATTTTTTTAGTTGTTTTATAATGTTTTTTTTTCACGATGGGACACACTTGATGATACTTGCAATGGTCAACGAGAGAAGAAAGAACAATACAGGTAAGTGAACTGTTTAAAACAAAATAGAACATGAGTTCTGAGTAAGGTAAGAGAAACACCAGAATTATAAATGCTTATGAAAGGAACAAAGCATTTGAAGGTGAAGCACTTCCTCTCAATTTGGTTTAAAGGGCACTGTTAAGAGGAGATTATTAACTAAGAATCTGGGAAAGGAAATGTGGACTTCGGAGGATGAGGAACCAAAGCTCTGGAAATTAGATTCATAACGAAAGGACAAACGCTGCTTTTAGGCTGTTCACTACAACACACCAAGTTAAAGACACTTCCCTTGATGACAGAAAACATCCAAAGCTAGGATGCTTAGTTGTACTATAAGAAGGGTGTGTTCACTCTTTTTGGAATAAGAATAAATGTGAAAGCAGCAAAGAATTGATGGAGGGGTAAGAATGAAAGCAACATTTTCTTTTCAAGAGAGTAAGGAAGGCCAGGTCCCCTTACGAACTGACGAGAGTGCTCTTCAGAAAAGAACAATGCCCAAAGCTTAAATTAAGCTGAATGTGATCATCATATAAAATATACTTATTGTGAAGCCTGTTGGGGGAGCAGCAACCTGTAAAAGGCTTCAGATACAAGCACACCTAAATGGAAGGCTGGCTCTGTTACCTTCCCACTCTGAGACTTTGGGGGCTCAGCTGAACTGCCACCAGGGCATAAGCTCTGTCCATGTAAACAGAAACTTGGACGTGGCTGGTATTACTCACTGCTGTATTCCCAGACCCTAGATCAGCTCCTGTCACCTAGTAAGTACTCAATGCACATGTGTAGAATTGGTCAAAGTAATCTGGCTATTTAATTTCATTTCAAAGGTAGACAGGTGGCAAGACTTCCTGTCTCTGTAGTTCATAATCTAATATTGAACATCTCTGGTAATTTGTAAACCGTTTTATACAAGCCACCCTGGGTATACTTCGAGTGCCTGTTGTATACCAGACACTTGAGAGGCAGCAGTAATACAGTTAGCGAGACAAAATCCCTCTTTTCAGGGTCTCACCCCCTACATGGGAAGATAGTAAGTAAACAATGTTGGTGCCAAATTAGAAGAAGCTATCTAGTTAAATGGCTATCAGCAGAGGAATGGCCCAGACGTCCCTGCTTGTGGTGCAGGGAGAATCAGAGGACGCCCCACAGAAGGGTTAAGACCTCAGATGATAAAATTGTCAGCTTATTTCGGGGTGGAATTTGGAGGCCATGGGTTGACAGAAAAGGTAACACATCCAGGGAATGATGATGTAAGGGCATACAGCCCCTTTAAGGAAATTAACTTCCATTAATCTAGAGCATTTTTATTTTAAAATAAGGCTAATTTCACTAAACTCAAAGAGTTTGGAATCAGATTGAGTGGGGGGAAAAACTTTTGTATATACACACAGAGCAGGGCTTATAGCTATTGCATAAATGTTAGTTTTTGTCTTCTTTCATTCAGTACTTGCTAAGCACTCACTTGTATGACAGAATTTCTGCTTTTAACAGGGATACAATATTGAGGAAAACAGACTTGTCATCTTCCTGCTAGAATTTATAGAATAGCGGCAAGTGATTGTACTCATAAAGATCAGCCAAGAGAAGGGCTAGGCAGAAGGAATATTGGAAACAGTACCCACACAAGATAGAGACACAGAGATCTTCCTGGAGAAACTAGACCTGGAGGTCAGGTCTGAAGTAGGGGTGGTGACAGCTTGGATGAAGGATGATACATTCACACAATGGAATACTACGCAGCAGAAAGAAAAAAAGAGCTCCTACCCTGTGCGACAGCACGGAAGGAACTGGAGAGCATTATGCTAAGAGAAACAAGCCAGGCAGTGAGAGATAAATACCATATGATCTCGCCTATAAGTGGAGCCTAATCAATAAAACAAATAAGCAAGCAAAGTATAACCAGAGACATGGAAATTAAGAACACACTGACAGTAACCAGAGGGGAGGAGGGTGGGAGGAGGGGAATAACGGAGGAAAGAAAGGGAAGGGTCATCAAGGAACATGTGTAAAGGACCCGTGGACACAGAGAAAGGGGGGAAAGATTGAGGGTGGGAGGTGGGGGTGGGTGGAGTGGGGTAAGGTGGTAGCAGGAAAATGGAGACAACTGTACTGAACCACAATAAAAAAAGAAAAGAAAAAGAATGCATGAAAGAGTCTCAGAGGCAACATGCCAAGGTCCAGAGGGAAAGGAAAGCAGGAGAGATGTGAGAGAGGGACCCAGGGCCAGGGGGGTGGGAACACGGACCCCAAGGGTGAGTAGTGAAATCGGGCTGAAGAAGTAGGCATGGACCAGACTTGGCTGGTCAGCAAGTCATGATCTCATCTCGGTCAACCTTTCTGATCATCTCAGAACTGCCTCATAGAAGAATCAGTCCCACCTCTAACTACACTGCAAGACTCTCATTCTTTGAAATGCTTCATTCTGTTCATACCTCCTATCTTCCTAGATAATATCGTCCACTTAAAATTACTTGGGCCTCCCCTTTCCCCAACCCCCCAGCTTAATTGAGATATTTTTGACACATGACGTGTGTAAGATCAAGGAGTACAACGGCCGCCTTCCTTACACAAAAGCTACTTTGCCTTCCAAGTTCGCTTCATTGTCTCCCGTGATGTCCCAGGTCATTTAAACACTGATCTTCCCCCAAAAGACCCAGGCATAATTTACTTGAAGATTACATCACATCGCACTGAAATCATTAACTCTATTCCCTGCTAGACTCTAAGTTCCTTGTGGAAAACAAGCTCTATGTGACTTGTATTCCCACAATACCTAGAACAAGAAGGCACTCAGTAAAGGGAGGTTGGATGACTTTACGAATGGATGAATGTTGAGCCTTCTACTTAAACAACTTTATCCCGTGTTGAATAGAGAGCATTGTAGACAAATTCATGAGGACTTTCAGATGAGGAGGGCGGCTTGCTCTATACGGTGAGAATGGTGTCTATGGTGATTTTGTTCCCTTATCCCGAGGCTGAGGAAACAAAAACCACTTCGAAAATTGTCCATCATTTAAACGAGGCAGAAATAATTGCCAAACTCAACAAAACGGTGCAGCGCTTGCCTCCTCCCCCACTCCTATCTTGCAGCCAAGGAACCAACAGGTAAGCAGATTTTAGAAGTTGTACTCAGACTTCTAGTCTTCAGATGGGCACTAAGAAGCCTGGAAGTCACCTCATCCCTCACAACAAGTAAAAAGCTAAACAGACTGAAAAATCAACGACTCTTTTTAGATCTGTTAGGGAAGCAAACCACTTCCCCCAAAACTGGGCAGACAAACAGGTGAGTACAGGCGATCACAACCTACCTGAGCAGAAGCCTCCGCAGGAGCCAGTGCCGGGGCAGTGAAACCCGGGCTGTGGTTGAAGAAGGCCTGGAGGCTCCGTCTGGACAAGTCTGGGAGGCGACAACTCCAGGGGGACCCAGTCACAGGGAAGTCCCACACTCTGTGAGTTTTCCTTAGAGCAGCTCCACCAGGTTCTCAGTGTGAGTATCAGAGGGAAAAGGCCTTCCTGCTCCTGGAAGGGGGAAGTAAAAGGAACCACGTTTAAATGTGCCTGAGTATCCGGGTTCTTCCTAATAAGCTCTGCCCTCTGGAGAAGCTAGTTAATGAGAACCCAGCCTGCTGGAGTTTTATCAGAGCCCTAATGAGTTGGGGCAGGGAAATATTCGACACCCAGCTAAAAAGAAAGGAGCTATCAAGCTATGCAAAGACATGGCGGAAACGTAAATGTAGTAAGAGAAAGAAATCCGAAAAGGCTACGTACGGTATGATTCCAACTATATGACTTTCTGGAAAAGGTAAAAGTATCCATACAGTAGAAAGATCAGTGATTGAGCCCTGGCTGGGTAACTTAGTTGCTTAAAGCATCGTCTTGTACACCTAAAAGTTGTAGGTTTGATTCCCAGTCGGGCACATACCTAAGTTGCAAGTTCTATCCCTGGTCGGGCCACATACAGGAGGCAACCAATTGATGTTTTTCTCTCTGCCCTGCCTTCCTCTCTCAGAAATCAATAAACCTATCATTGGGCGAAGATTGAAACTTTTTTAATTAAAAAAAATCAGTGATTGAGAAGAGCTGGGGAGGAAGAAGAGGAGGGAGGAAGGACAGGTGGAGCACGGGGGATTTTAGGGCAGTGAAAATACTTTGCATGATACTATAATGGTGGATACATATCATTATATATTTGTCAAACCCATAGAACGAACAACACAGAGAGTGAACCCTGATGTGAATTGTGCACCTGAGTGATGCCGATGAAGGTTTATCCACTGTGACAAAGGCACCTCTCTGAGCTTCGGCGGGGATGTTGGCAATGTGGGAGGCTCTGCCTGTGTTTGCTGAGAATAAACGAGAAATCTCTGCATCTTCTCAATTTTGCTCTGAATCTAGAGTGGTTCTAAAAAATGGAAAAAAAAACACCTTAGTTTTTAAAAAAGTCACACTCAACTCAAGGACATTCGCTTTGCATCCTTTATCGGAAGAATTCAATGTTGGTGCCAGGAAATTAGTTACAATGGATCCCCCCAGCCGTTTAGAACCAGGTGTTTCCACAGCTAGGATAATACGTACTGGGGCCTCACCTTCCACCTTCGCACCTGCGCGTCCAGCCTCTACCAACGTTATCTTGTTTGCAATTAGTTAAAGTATGCTTAGGGTTTTAATTCCTTTTTTCTCCTTTCCTTGAGAAAAGTACCTTTTGATGTCCTACTTCCTACCTCATTTCAGTGGAAGACAACGTGCTGATTTTACAGCATGGAATCACAAGAACAGAAACAAAACAAAATCAAAAAGTGTATCTCATCTTTTGTTAGTTATATTTCTTTTCTGAGGTTAAGGGATCCATTTGAAAATCAAAACCTATCTGAGTAAAGTATCACAATCAGTGTTACAGAATATAATTAGAAACAATGTTAATATCTAACAACAAGGAGAAAAGTAAATAGGATATGCTGATTGATAGACAATTATGATTCATTGACAATTATGGTTCTGAGGAATTCCTATGAGACAATAAATTATTCATTCACTCAGCAAATCCATACTATGTCTTTAGTACCCACCCCGTGTCTATGATAACCTCCTGGAATCAGCAATAAGTAAAACAGACCTGACCCCTGCAACATGGTGCTTCCGTCAGCCTCAGGGGCTCTCAGGTTGTCTGTGGACCAGCAGTATCAACATTACCTGGGGACTTGTGAGAAATGCAAAATTTTAACTGCAACCAAGACATGTTGTATCAGAAATGTGGGAGGTGGGGCTCAGTAACCTGTGGTTTAGCAAGTCTCCCACATGATTCTAATGCAAGCTCAATTTCGGAAAGCTATTCATGGCAATTAAATCAAGTGTCATAAAAGACAAATGAGAAATTGTACCAGAATAAGATGTGAGGTCTTTATCCCCAAAGATCCGATTAGCTCTTCTTTTGCTAGTTTTTTTTTTTAAACATGAAAGCATAGATCGTGAATTTTATGTTTTCTTTATTCCAATATAGTCATTTAAAATTTACATTTCACTGAGTTTCTTCTCATAAATGTTGACACATTATGTTTTCATTTTTATTTCTTCAAAAATATTCTTTAATTTTTTAAATTGTTTCTTTTTTGATCCATGGATTATTCTATAGTGAATTAGTTTCCAAATGTTTGAGGACTTTCTGAATATTCATCATTATCAACTCTAAATTAATACCCTTGTGGTAAGAGAACGTTCTTAGTATGATTTCATTCCTTTGAACATAGATTTTGTTTTATGGCCTACCATATGGTATACCTTAGCAAACATTTGATGTGCACTTAAGCAAGAAGACTAATTTCTCACTCATTTTGTCACTGGTCAGTTTAGGCTCTGTCATGCATCACTATCATCCTGAAACCCAGACTGGCGAGGCAGCTGCTATCTGTGGCATTGCTGGTCTCATGTCACAAGAAACAGAGATGGTAGCAAAGAATTCTCTGGCTGTTAAAAGTTCTACCTAGAAGTGACACATACTGCTTTAATCCACATACTTTGGCTAAAGAAAAGAAATACAGCTATTTTCCAATGTCACTCAGAAAGGGATATGTAATCCTACAACAAAAAGGAGCAATAAATATTTAAACACATATCTAATCCATGCCAAAGACATATTAGTCTTAGATGACTTGTTGACACCACCTCCGAGTAGCTTTCTAATCAATTACTTCTCTGCATTCCCATTGCCGTGCCGTTGTGTGAACTCCTCTCATGGCCCATCTGGATTGCTCCAAAAAGCTCTTAATAGATCTATATACGTTCGCTTTGGCTCCCTGACAGCAGTTAGTCTATTCAACAAAAATCTGAACATGCCACATATATTCTCTGCCCACCAAATCCATCAATGGCTATCCACCTGCCCCTGCATTAAAAACCTTTCATGGCTTCTGGTTGCACTTAAGTTAAAGTGCAGTTTTTTCATGTGGCCCACAAGGCCTGGCATAACTTAGCGTCTGTCTGCCACCCCAAGCTCAGCTCTATCCCGTCTGGCCCTCACGCACCAGCCTCGTGGCTCTCTCCGTGGCATGAAGGCACCAACCTCACAGCACCACGGACTCTGAGCAGGCCGCCATCTGGAACGTCCTTTCCTCTGCTCTCGTCCTGGCTCACTTTAACACATATCTGTGGCAGAGGCCCCTACATCCCTTATTCTTAATCAAAGCCTGTTTTTAATTCACACCAGTTATCATGATTTGTGGTTATATACTTAATTGCATGGTTACTTTTTTCCTCCTCCATAGACCACAGACTTGAGTTACTCATATCACTCAGTTCAGTTCAACTATCTATGGTCCATGTCAAACAATTCCTTGTCTTGCTTTTACCCTTCATTATCTTTCTATCCCTCTTTCCCCCTCCTTTCTGAGCCCCTAACTGTAGTCCATTTACAGGGTGTTACTCCAATTTTCCCTACATCTATTCATTTCCACAAAGAGACACACTGTTTTCTGCATATTCTGATTCTTGCTTTTCTCAGTCAGGGTTAACCGTCTGAGCTCTGCTTCTGTGACTATCAAGCTCATTATTTCTGGTTCACTCTTGGCAGTTTTGTGACCCCTTTATAGACAAATAACCAAAGCGAAGATGAGGTGTGTGTGCGTTTTCACAGGCAGGGTTTTGTGGACCCATGAACGGAATCCAGGTTGTTCTCACTCTGTTAGCACGTGGCACTTCCCTTTCCATCGAGACATCTTTGCTCTCACTATTTCCTAATTCGAAATACATAAATGATCCGAAATTTGATATCAGAGAAGTCAGATGACTAAGTAGTAGAGTTAGACTTAGAACCCACTTTCCTCACATTCTTCTACAGCACTGAGCACAGGGTCTGTGCTTCCTCACCACACTGATCGGATTCAAGGTCGAATTTCCTGCCCTGATTTTAGAATCTAGGCTTCTTTTTCCCCTCCAGAAGACAACTGCAAAAACTTACCGACAACTCCAAGCCTTGTGGCAGCTCTTAGCTTTGTGAAAAACTTTCCTGTTTGCCCGGCCACAAACCAGCTATTTAGAGTTGGTAAAGCTGTTTACTTCCCCTCCGTTGTCAATAGATCAAGTAGAAACGGTGATAACTCAATGAAGCTCCAGGCAGCCTGCCCGTCAGGAACATCAACATGATACATTTCTATGTACAGGATGATTTACCACTGGAACCTAAACAAACAGGAATTCCTGGTTTTAATCCAGAATGGATATTCGTGGCCTCCACCCCCACATTTGCCAAGACAGTGAGGAAGCTGCGCAAACATCTATCTTGGCTAAAATAGCCTTTTGGTCCTTGGAGGCCACTAATGAGCATGGGCCTTAATACGCCGGAGAGAACAGCTTGTAGGAACTGGAGCTGAGAGTCTCAAATGATGGGCGAGAAAAGCCACAACTCTCACGCCCTCGACAATTATTTATTG
Source organism: Micronycteris hirsuta (assembly GCA_004026765.1). Classification (NCBI taxonomy): domain Eukaryota; kingdom Metazoa; phylum Chordata; class Mammalia; order Chiroptera; family Phyllostomidae; genus Micronycteris; species Micronycteris hirsuta. The sequence continues at coordinate 61,735 of PVJI01001022.1, forward strand.
AGTGTCTTCTATGGGGCAGGCTCTGTGTTAGAGATGAGGAATGTTCCGGATGGAATGAAGTCCTTGTGTTCAATGGAATAATAGCCTAGTGGGGGAAACGAGGAAAGCAAGCAAAGGAAGAAAAGCAGTCATGGCAATGCTGTGAAATCCCTTCTGTGAGGAAGGCTGCATCTCCCTGGACAAAGTGAACTCACAGTGGGACAGACAGCAGAGCTGCTATACCTGGGGGCTACTTCAATATGCTTTGAGCTTCTCAGCAAGCCAGTGGAGACACATCATAAAGCTGAAACAGGCATAGGACTGCAATGTAATTGGTGATGCTGCCCACGTTAGGCATTCTGGGAATTAACTCCCAAGGGAGGATCAGAGAATACATTAGAACTGCCTTTTCCTCGCTTGTGTTACCCAGAAACTAAAACATCTGGGTTGCTCTTCTTGCAACCTAGGAAGCCAAGTGAGAGGACTCACCAAGGAGTATTATATACATCTAAACCTCAGATTGCATTTGTATCTATTTCATTGTTATTCTGACACCAGGTTGCCATTAGATGTGCTCTGAGTATTTTTTCCGTTGCCTCCTTCCTCTTTCTAAACCCCTCTGTGTCCCTCGGCTGCTCCCCTGTTCCTGCCCTCTTTTTCTATTAGTTTTAAGTTATTTACTAAATAGAAAAGGTGGAGTTTTGAAATTAGAGATATAATACAAGTTGTTACTAGATAAATGCAACATGCTCATCCTAGCCACGTATTTTATAATGGAATGTGGTGTTTGAGAAATATACCTTTCAGGCCTCAAGATTTATATACTTTTGATTATTACACTGTAATCACTACTCTCAGCCTCCTTAGAATATACAGCTACCTCTTCTAGGGGGGTGTAAATTAAACATTGTGTCTAAGTCAGGACTACTCTCTGTGGTTGCAGAGATTACTTCATAAGATGCTAATCATGCTGTAGTCTAGTGAAACGCATCTCACTCTCGCACAGTGCACAACTAGGGCAGCTGAGCACGACTGCTCTGTCTAAGCCTACTTATTTTGGTGAAATTCTGCTATAAAATTAAGGTATTGAACATAATGATATCTAATAAAAAGGTTGAATATAGTGAAAGCTAAGATTTCTTCTTATTCTAATATCTGACTCTAGGAATTCCATGGACTTGAAAAAAAAAAAAAAACAGATCACGCCTTTGTCTTGTGAATGACACTGAACCCAGAAGACAGAACAGAGACCAAGAGCACTAAGATGAAATTGATCTTGAAATGGGGAAACAGATGTAAGACCGAGCTTCCCCTTTGCATACCTGGGAGTCTAATTAAGTATTTAGTTAATGTCCTGATATCACAAGGCAAAACAAGAGGTAAACTCCAGTAAAATAAGGTCAGTGATTTGGTTTGGGCATTGAGAAAGTGAAGGGGCATAAGCAGAGTACTCCATGCCATAGAGTATTCACAAACTATTGCTCTAGTTGGATTATTTCTCTTTCCCGCTAGATTGGCCACATTGAGAGCAGAATTCTTTATCCCACGCCCTGACATCTTTCTCTCCGCCTAGATTTTCCCTCTGGAAGATGAACAATAACCATGGCATAGGAAGCATCTGAGAAGTCCTATATTGAGTCAACTGATCTCATTCTGCTTAAGTCAGTATTTCCAAACTAATGTGACCACAGAAGCACTTTTTCACAGAACATGTATTAATAGCTCACAAATCCTCCAAGAATTAGCCTGGACACCACTACTTCAAGTGCCACTGTCCTCTATGCTGTCACTGAGCTGGCAGTTCCTACAGCAAAATCTCATCGATGTGAATGGGAGTCATGAATATAGACGTACAGCTCTTAGGAATAGCAGCTTCTGTTTATCTATGCACTGAAATACAAACTGACTGTTGAAACTCTAGCCACAGTCGAAGGACTCAAGCCAAAGTGGCAAAATGTGGCTGGAAAGCTCCATGCCTGCTCATCCCATTCCAAATCAGGCTTCAGGCCAAAGTCACCCCACCTTGGGCTGCATTTACCCTAAATAAGAATATACGAGAGTTTGGAACTGTCCTTAAAAGGGTTAGCGGTAGACAGGAACAGTGAGGTAGTTATACATTGCAATGCATTTTCCTCCTCGGCTAACTATTATTGGCCATTTAGTCAGTTCCCCATTTTCTCTAGTTCCCCTTGCCTGTTCTCCCGTACCCGCTTAAACTTGATGTTTAATGGTACTGGCCATTCCCACTCTCATTCCTAAGGGTCCCACTTCAGTCACATTACCAAGCTCCTGTCTTCCTCCTCCAGGCCTGGAACAGTCTTTGCAAGCAAAGACATAGATCATGACCCAGTCCCAGGCCTCAACTGGTACTTTTCTACGCCTCTGGCCTCTCTCTCTGAAATCACCAATGTTTTCCATGGAGTTGTGAGGGAATTTTTCCCTCCTAATCAAAAGAGGCCAGACAACATCAGGAAAGATGACTTTCTAAGTCATCATGCCAACAGCCCTGTAGCATCTTAAAGAAACAAAACCTGCTCTTATCACTCTCTCCCTTAAAATTCTTCAAAGCTCTCTAGAGCATAAAGAGGTGGTTAGCTAGTTCACTTTTTTCTTTTTCTTTTTTTGCAATTCATATCGTGTGAAGCTCTGTACCAAAGGCTTTAATTCTAACTTTCACAGAAACTCTACAAAGTAAATATAATTATTAACCCCATTTTATAGGTGAAAAACTGAGATTTAGGCTTTTCCAGATCTCATTTTCACATGCATTGTCTTCATGTGGCAGAAAAGGTGGTGACCAGCAGCCCTAGGTATACACAGTCCTCAGCCTTCCTGCCAAGGGAAAACATATGGTCCTCTCCCCACAGCCTCTGCACCAATACTCCACAATTGTGTTTATCAGTGTTGTTTGGGTTCAATCTCTGTGTCCAGAGGGATATAACATATCAGGATGAGCCTACTGGCAGTGACTTGATGAAGTGGGCTTATAACAAAGCAGCAAAGCCAGTTGCAAGCTTGCACCCCCAATACCACATTTTGGGGATGTCATATTGATAGTTTTGAAGTCAGTCATGGTGGGAGAGTGGAAGACACTACAAATACAAACACTTGGAAGACTTTTGGAAGTTTAGAAAAGTAGACTATTAGCCCACCATGGCCTGTGTGTATCAAATGCTCATCCTCAGCTTAGCAAATAATAGGTTACATGACTGACCTCTGCCCCAGGATCATGTGGAGTAGGAAAAGTTCCAAAAAGGAAGGCAAAAATGACAGAACAGATCAAAAAAGTAGCAGACACCTATCACGTTTAAAACGTCTTTTGTTTTCGGTCACTATTGGTAAACCCTGCCCATTTTGACAAGTGAAAATATCACTTTCTATGTCATTTCAAATGCACGCATATGAGAAACCTGTTTACAGTTGCCTTCAGAAAACAGAGGAAGGCGAGAAAGAACAAGGTACATTCTCCTCACCTTCGGTGGTCTCTCCACCATGAGTGATCTCTGGAAAAGGGGGAGATCCGCAGCGCTCACGTCACCCAGCAGAAGCACTACCGAAGGAAGCTCAGTGAATGTTTTGTCAAGTACCATGACCAACAGTCATCTTGGGCCTGCTGATGTGTTATATTTGCAGGCTTTGTTAGCTGGACCGTTGGCCACTATGTAGACTAAGGTAACATCCCCTCTATGATAAGCATCGGATACTGTAACTTTCAGGAAGTTGTGAAAACAGTGAAAAATTCATAGCTTTGATTGGGGCCCAGAAGCCAGGTGGAAAAGAAGATAAAATGTATCTGTAATTTTCATTACTTCCGGTAATCTGTGTTCTATTTTCCCTCCACGACTGGAGAAGCAGATGACTCAGAAAACACACACACACACATGCACACACCATTATAAACTAAGGAGGCTGTCAGGGTAGGGCACACTGCATCCCTGACCTCTGTCACTACATGAGCATCTGCTTGCTCTCTGACCAGCCCTACCCTCCTCAATGCTTATGCCCTGTAGGAAGAGAATATCACGTACAAAACTAACTGTCCCTAAGATCTGAAGTACCGATGCTGTTGTACTCCTCCATGAAAAGTGGACAGAAAGGGAAAAGAGTTCGGTGATACAGGGAGGCCAATGATCACAAACACGTCCTGGGGACAGTCTGGGGAAGACAGCAATGAGGGGGAAATGGCCTGACACCAGCTAAGTAACACTGGGCGGATGAGCAGGGGAGCAGCAGAGCAGCAGGGAGCAAGACATACCCACGCCCCTCCAAACGGTGGAAACTGCAATGGAAAGACGTGGCCTTAGCATCCCAACTTTGGGGAGAATGTCCAAAAAGCCATCTGGATTCTCTAGAAAATTAACAGAGGGGATTTTCTAGAAAATAAAGCTTTCCTGCTAGTTACGGTGCACAGATTCAGAATACCTAGACTTGATTTCTTACTGCAGAATGTGACCAGTTTTAACCACCAGCTAGTGAAGTCAGTGATGTTTGAGTTAAAGTTACCTATCACTTGACAGGGTTTGAAGATGGTGAAAACAACAGTGTGCTTTATTGTGTGATTCTGTTCCCCAATCATGAAACAATGCTACAGATTTTCATAACTGATAGCGCAAATCTTTGTTAAAAACCCTTCACTAATTGCCTATTTCCTCTAAGGCACAGACTTCTGAGTCAGCATGATATCCTTGTGGTCTGACCCCTGCCTCTCTCTCTAATCTAATCTTTTCCTTCTTTCTCTTATGTATCCTGAAACATCGTCTTATCAATCTGAATGCATGTCAAGGAACATACATTGTATATGACTCATATGTATGTGCATGCTTTTAAATATACTATTCCCTCTCCCTAGGATGCTACACAAGACCTTACTTTCTCTATATGGTAATGTGCTTTGGTTTTTTGTTTTTTTTTCATTCTTTAGGAAACAAATTATTTTTTAGCTTTTTCTGACTTCATTTCCTCCTTGTTCACTCTCTTCTGTCTCAGCCTGCCTGTAAGTGGTGTGAGGTCTCACCTCTTCTCTCTCCTCCTAAGAAACTCTAGGAGACTGATTATCACGATTTGACACTTGAGTTTAGGCATATCTCACTGCTGGGTCATCGGTTCCTTGAGAGCAGGGGTTTCAATGCACAGCTTTCCTGTGTTTCTGGAGCCTAGCGCAGTGTTAGGTACCTAGTAAGAATTTAACAAACATGTGATAAATCTGAATACTCAACACTATGATGTTTAATCTCTGAAAATATTAGAAACTCTACCAAGAAATGTTTTCTAATTTTTATTTTTAAAAATAATAATATGTACCCAGGCTTTAACATTCATGTTAAAATATTATATTGTTTACAAGGCCCTATGTAAGTAGAAATTGTAGAAACAGCTATAAGTTGTTTCACAATTTTTAAACCACTATTTATCAAGCAGGAAGAATATCTCAAACTGAAATAAAACACATTACCAAATAATACAACTGACTGATTCTAGATAAAGGAGACATATTGAATTGCTAATAATGCTGTTAATGAAAACAGAGCAATGGCCATTCAATGGATAAATGAGTGGAAAAATACACCCTTCAATTACACGTGAAAAATGTGACCAAAGACAGTCCAGCTACACTAGCCATTAATCACAACAATTTAAAAATCATTTCAAATATCAAAAGTGCAATTATTTTCCCCCAAAAAGAACATTTTCACTGCGGAACACTTTTTATAATAAGGTGAATATTAAGCAGAATTAATTTTTGGAAAAAAGTGGATGTGTGTGTGTGTGTTTAACTCTTGGGTAAATATATGGCCAAGAGTTAAATTCATCTTATAAAGACAGTGAGGATATGTACTGATGTCACTGACATTTAAAAACCGTGGTGTTAATTAACAGACGAAAGTGATGCTGAAATCAGAAGCCTTAAATATTTGTTTGCTGTTCTTGTCCATTCACTGTTGTGACTAAATACTGAACTATGCCAAATGAACGACTGGTTGAGATGCCGTCGCTGAATATTTCGTTGACACTAATTCATCAGAGTCAAAAACAGATGGCGACTCAGTGCTCACACCTCACGGCCCAAGCAAAACCCCTCCCCAGTTCGATCATTGTCAGACTTACCTGCTGAATTAAAATTAAATGTTTACTAAGCTCCTGATATGAACAAAGCTTTGTGTAGAGAGTAAAAAAAAATAAAACAAGGCATCGTTTTCCCCCTCAAGAGGTCAAATAATCCAAAAGAAGAGATGAATACATTCACCAGTTCATTCCAACAAACATGGATTAAGCACCTACTCTTTCTCAGGCACCGTACGAGGATCGACACCGGCGAGGTGACAAAGGATCTCATTACTGGCAATGTTGTTCTGAGCACAAGGATAGCTAAGTCCTAAAATACACTGCTTGTCCCCTTGGATAAAGTTGACTTCTTTATTTATAACGGTCTTGTCTAAGGTGGCTGAGAGAAGAATTTCCCTTAGCATTGGAAAGTGGAATCACTGAAGCTAGCACTCAACAAAGACATGGAGGAACTCAGATAAAAAGAAGCAAGCTTTGTAACCAATGCTGCAGTCTCCGTGAGCCCAGGCAAGGGAAGTGGTGGGCAGGCCGGTCGATGGCATCGCTGAGGTGGAAGCCTACTCAGCTGTCAGGTGAAGAGCAACTGCAGAGAGGCTTGGAGCTACAAAAGGCTGCTTTGAATCTGACTGCAGCCAGACTACGCACTTAGCTAGTCATTGCACACACGGAAAGCCAGATAGACCCTCCAACATTCTAGAAATTTCTTTCAGGCTAAAAATAAAAAGGGAGATGACATAAGAGAAAAACCCATGGCTTAGAGTTGAGGTGAAAATCATCTTTCTGAATAAACACATGAAGTGTGCAGCAGGAAATGAGTAACCCCCTCCTCAAAAAGTAGCTGTAACTACTACACTGTACTTCTCAAAATAGTCATAGAGATATAAAGTACAACATAACAAACACAGTCATCATTGCCCTGGCTGGTGTGGCTCAGTGGATTGAGTGCCGGCCTGCGAAACAAAAAAGTCGCTGTTTCAATTCCCAGTCAGGGCACATGCCTGGGTTGCAGACCAGGACCCCAGTTCGGGGCATTCCACAGGCAGCCACGTATCTCTCACACACTGATATTTCTCTCCTCTTTCTCCCTCCCTGCCCCTCTATCTAAAATAAAAATACAGTCATTAATATTTTAATAACTATGTATGTTGCCAAGTGGTACTAGATATATCAGTAGAAGCACTTTGCAAAATATATGATGGTCTAATCACTATACTATACAGCTGAAACTAATACGAAATAATACTGAATGTAAACTGTAGTTGAAAAAAAATGAATGACAAAAAAAATCACCAAAAAGTAGCTATATATTATGTATGTAAGTTTATGCCAATAAAGCCACCTCAAGTTATATTTTAGGAAACCACTTTTGAAATTCCCCATAGCATATTCCCGGGCAATTTGGGGTCATTTGAAGATGGTTGAAACTTGGAAAACAATCACTTTGCCATAATGGAAATTTTATGGACTTTGAATTTAAACAGTTCTGACTGTGATATTACAATGAGAAGCTTATTGGAATGACAACTAAAAACCGGAGATTATCTAAGGATGACTGTTCCCACCTTGAAAGTTGCTGGAAAACACAGAGCCCAGAGACTTAGCATACTTGATAGGCCCCATCTATTATTATTTTCATGAAAAAACAAAACAAAACATGGTTGATACAGTTGGGCACTACAACTCGGCGACCAAATGTAAGATGAGCCATTTTTTGGTCTATAATTTATGACTGCCTTTGGGACCGTGCCAAAGGAAAACTCCCCAATACTTTGCACGGTGGGAATTAACACAGTGGGTGCATGAAATAATGAGAGAACAAGTACTAGCTTCCAGCAGCATCTGTTTTGAAGGGTGCCGTTGTTTTGGAGGCCTGAATGCTGGAATATTTGTTCCAAGAAGAGTCCCTGTATTCTATAGTTAGCCCACACTCCCAGATGCAGGCTCAGGGACAGGGGATTCCCATGCAGACTTGCCTCTGAGGAATCCCCTCTGAGGACCTTAGCAAACAGGCACAGCTTGGCTGGCAGCATGTTAAGTGAGCATGAGACTCTCAATCTGCATGCTTAGTTCCTCCTTCAGGCAAAAAGGCTTTCTCTGTTTTTATTCCCCTTCCCAGGGACTCAGAAACAGATCTGCCTGTTTGAGGAGCCTGCATACACCAGTCAAGGGGAAGTGAGACCACACCGTTGCAATCACAGTGCAGGATGGCATTCTCTCTGTCTTTTTGAAGCCACTTTATTGAGGTGTGATTGACATGTGAAAAGCTCGGCATATTTAATATACACAACTTGGTGAGTTTGGGGCCATGTATATATATATACCCATGAAATCTCATCACCGCCCTCAAAGCCACAGACATAGCCTTCACCTCCCAGTGTTTCTTCTGCCATTATTATCATTATTATTATTTGGCGATAAGAACACTTAACATAATTAAGCTCTACCCTCCCTAACTATACAATACTGTTCTGTTAGCTTATGCAAGATAAGTCCTAGAGATCTGGTATACAGTGTAGTGTCTGTTGCTAACAGTACTGTATTGAGTGTCATTCTCAAAAAGGCCTCCCTTGTTCCTGGTTTTCTGAGTGATGAGGCCCCTCCCGCATGACACAGACTGGTTTATAGGCAGCAGGGTGGTGTCCTATGCCATTTGGATGATGCAGGCGGAAGGAATTAGAAAGCTGAGGAAGTAAGGACAGCGAGCGACCAACATCTTTGCTGGGAGAATGTATGATGTGACAATAAACTCGGGCAAAATCTCAGTGCAGGTCGCCATAGCGAGTAAATAGGAAGGTAGAGTCAATTTTCACCTTTATGATTGAGACTGTCCAGGTGGCACTCTGAGATTGGCTTCAGAGGTTAAAAAGGCAGGGGGTTGGAGGTGCAAGGGAAGGGGCTGGCCAGATTGGCTGCAGATAAAAAATGATTCACTTGTATAATGTAATAGTTCAGTATACGGATGTTTCTATCCAGCCCATTATCCCCTGCGTCTTTTATTATCATTTCTCCCCACATCAGAGATTAGTAAACCAAGACCTGGAGAGGACTGGGAACTTTGCCAAGTTACATGCAACCAGAAAGTGTTCGAGCTAAGACACAAATCCAAAGCTCTGGAGGCCAAACTCTGGTTTATTCTCCTCTTCCACTTGCATCTGCGGCTGTCGATGCTGCAGCCACACTGGCAGAGCCGCCCCCTCCCCAGCTGCTCCAAGAAGCTCCCCGGTAATGATAATCCCTAGTAATAGTAACATTTTTCAGCATTTACCACATGCTTCTTGTTCACCAGCCCGTGCTCAATACTTTATACATAAACTAACCCACTTCATCGGTAAATAAGAGATAAAGCAGGTGATCAGTATCTCCATTTTTGAAGTGAAACCCGAATGAAGAGGTTAAGAACTTGCCCAAGATCACAGAGCCAAGATCCAACCCTGCTCAGCTGGATTTCAGGGCTTACAAACAGGAATTTTACATTTCCATAACCAAGAGACCCCTTAGCCTTCCTCCTGACCCACAGGTCTAGGGATTTCCACCACACCAGGAAGGATCAGCACCCCCACTTCAGAGCTTCCCCCAGGCTTCTGATTAGCCATAGTGCTTCTAACTTCTGGGAACCGAGGAGAAAATTACGGAGCAGGCGTAGAGATATAGAGACCTGAGGTTTCCAGAGCCTCCCTACGAAAGATCTTCTTTATCTTTATTCTCTCCATTGTGTAGCAAATATTTTTTCCCTTTTTATTTCACCCTGTTGCTATATACCTGTCTGAGGGATCCATGGCCTTAATAAAATAGCCCCCAAACAACATAAAAAACACAGTCAGGCTAAAATGGAGTTGTCGGAAACAAAGCACTTCTGGCTTTGAGGGATTCTCGGGGCTGTTTTTCTCCTTGGGACCTTTAGCCCTTACTCCTCTCTGTGAACCTTTGATCCCGTGCCCAGCGCAAACAATGATTTTATTTCAGTGTTTCCCATGTAAGTCCAGATTTTTCAGGGCTCTGACATCTTCACGAATCTAATAGCACGGCTTCCCACATGCTACTGGCTTTCCTCAACTATAGGCTGGCCGTCCCCGGACACTTTCCACTTCAAACTTAAGGGTCATTCCCACCACCCCTCCGCTTTCTACCCAGTGCCATCCCGCCTAGTCCTCGAAGCCAATCCATGTCTTTGTTTCATCGTGAGGATTACTCAGACGAATGCAAAATTTACCCATCTTACCTTTCTCTACACTCCTACTGGAATAAACAAATATTAATTTACCCATTAGGTGCAAACACATGTCTTAGAACTGGGAATATGAGCGTGAACAAGCAAAGTTTCTGTCCTTATTTCAGTGTAACCTAGTAAATTTCAAATACCATTTACTTTGACCTCAATAATCATATCCTGTGTGTGTATAACAATTTTTTTAAAGATTTTATTTATTTATTTTTAGACAGAAGGAAATGGAGGGAGAAAGAGATGGGAAGAAACATCAATGTGTGGTTGCATCTCACATGGCCCCCCTGGGGACCTAGCCTGCAACCCAGGCATGTGCCCTGACTGGGAATCGAACCAGCGACCCTTTGGTTCGCAGCCCGTACTCAATCCACTGAGCTACACCAGCCAGGGCAATTTTTAATCAAACAATATTATTAATGGTTGCCTCTGTGATATTTTCTGTGGTAAGCTATGTGTGTAAAAATAATGATTGCCAATCCACAAATTCAATTTATAACTAATAGGTCAAGACAGAAGTTTGAGAGCACTGATTTAGAAGAGACAGGTGTGTGTGACCCCTTGCCACTCAAAGTGTGTTGTGTGGACCAATAGCACCAACATCACCTGTGACCTTATTAGAAATTCAGAATCTCAGGCTCTGCTCCTGACCTTCTGAATCAGAATGAACAATTCACAGGCTTAGTAAAGCGTGAGAAGCCCTGATATAAACCATCACATACGCCCTAACCAGTGTGGCTCAGTTGGTTGGACTTTACTCCTATAAAGCAAAAAGTTGCTCGTTCGATTCCCGGTCAGGGCACAGGGCTGGGTTGCAGGTTCGGTCCACAGTCCGCAAGAGGCAACCGATCGATGTTTCTCTCTCACATCGATGTTCCTCTCCCTTCTTTTTCCCTCCCTTCCCCCTTCTCTCTAACAATAAATACATCAAACTTTAAAACAAACAACACATACAAACAGAATTACTTTTCAGTGGACATATGCTTTGGGGTGAGAGAGAGACAAGGCCACAAGGCTAACTTTTATGGAGGCAGGCAGTGGACTGGTTTCTTTCACATCATTTGCTACTTCCATCTCTTAAAACAACCTTACAAGTAAATAAGTAAATGAGGTATATATTGTTATTATCCTTTTCTGAGAGAAGAACACTGACACTGAGACCGGTCGAGCATCTTGGCCCAGGACACACGGGAAGCAGCAGAGGTGCAGACTGAGAAAACATGTTTGCAAACATATGAGCCATACACAATAAAAGACTTGTATCCAAACACATAAACAGCCTTCAAACTCAATAATTAAAAAAAAGAAACCCAATTTAAAAATGGGCAAAAGATATGAATCAACACTTCAATGAAAAAGGCCTATGTCCCTGGTCAAGGACATGTGCTCTCTTAAAGAGATGATTGTTGATTCCTTTTGGAGTTCCTTAGGTCTGTACCAAATAAGCACATGAAAAGATGCTCAATATCATATATTCTTAGGGAACTGCATATACAACCACAATAAAATACCACTGCACACCTATCAGACTGGCTAAATCCCAGAACACTGACAACAGTAAATGTTGGCAGGGATGTAGACTCAACAGCTAGTGGGAATGGAAAATGTTACAATCACACTGGGAAACTCAGCTTCTTACTAAGCTAAGCTTAGTCTTACCATACAATCCAACGATCACATTCCTAGGCATTTATCCAAATGAGTTGAAAATCTATGTCCACAAAAAAATCACTTGTGTCTACATACATGTTTACAGCAGCTTTATTCATAATTCATAACTGCCAAAACTTAGAAGCAACCAACATGCCCTTCAGTAGGTAAACAGACAAATGATACATAGTACATCCAGGCAATGGAATATTATTCAGCACTAAAAAGAAATGAGCTACCAAGTCATGAAAATACATGGAAGAACCTTGACAGCTTACAGCTAAGAAAAATATTAAAGTCTGAAAAGACTACATCATTTATGATTCACCTATGAAGACAGTAAAAAAGATCAGTGGTTGACAGGGACTCAGGAACAGAGAATATATATGTGAAAATATCTCCATCATGGTGCAGACATGACATTATTCATTTGTCCAAACTCAAAGAACTATACACACAAAGAGTAAGCTTAAAACTATGAAAATCAGTTAATAGTTAGATATCAATATTGGTTTATTAATTCTAAATGGATCACACTAACGCAAGATGTTAATAATAGGAGAAACTATATAGGGGGCAGAAAGGAGTATATGGAAACTCTCTACTTTCGACCTAATTTGTTCTATAAACCTAAAAATGCTCTAAAAATAAGTCTATTTAAAAAAAAATAAGAAGCGAACCCAGGTCTGTCTGATCTGAAAAATTGCTCCAGGGAGATACCAAAAGGTTAGTTAGAGGTTTAGGGAGAAAGAAATAAGGTTCCCCCAAGTGGGAAATGGTGTGTGATTCTACCAAACTCAGAGTTTTTTGCCTCACGGAAAACAAATTCCCTCCAAAGAAACAGTGATATAAACAGTGATTGAACACTCATGTAATAGACCCCGAAGAGAAACCAGTGCGCACAAACCCTTCCAGAAAACAGAAGAAGGAATGCTTTTCAAACTCATTTTACGAGGACAGCCACAGCTCAGAAAGACTCTGATTTGAACTCACGCGTGAATTTCTAACAAAATACATTTAACTACCAATAAAGAAGCCAGGAGAAACAGCAACAATGGCAGCACCAATAGAAGCTGTTAGTCCTCCACCTATTGAAACATAAACTATGGAAATAACATAAATCTCTTGTGCCCCAGACCAAAGATCACCATCTCTGAAACATAGAGTTCCCTGCTGGCCAGTCATAAAGGACACACCCCTAACACTCTCTCCAGGTGAGGATTGTGTTTCTAGAAGGGTAAGCACACACCTGTGGTTTAGCTGAGTGAACCCAATCAATCGCTCTAGCTCATGATTATTCTTGGAGTCAGTGGCATTGTTCTTAGGAATTTTATTCCAATTCCAATTGTTTCTAAAGAAATTCAAGGGAAGTTAACGGTAACAATTTTTTTGAAACTTCAAAGGGTTAGCTGAAAGAAATTATGAATAGTCAGCCAATTGTTTTCTACTTTACTTCATTCAATGAGAATCTTACTGTTAAGTTTTAATTTGGTTTAAGGTTTAGGTGGTAGCCCATCCAGACTCCAAGCATCAAGATCTCCCAAGCTTTTGGCTTCGACTCAGATCTTTGGCAAACCTCCCATAATTCTGACTTAACCAGGGTAATTTCTAGTGCTGCTTCCCAAAAGAAGGCTTCTGGTCTTCTGAAAGTATATTGCGAACCATCTTGACTTTAAATTCATCTGTTGTCTTTTTTAAATTTAGCACATTAATTGTGTGAACCGAATACTAGACAGTGTGTTTAGTCCTGTCTGTCGGCCTTCATTATTCAATGCCTTTCCCATCTGCCTTCACCCATGTCGTTGACACAGTTCCCCTTTGTTCCAGGTCCTACAGGTGCAGAACTGAAATTATCCACTCAGGAAAGTAGATGAGAGTCAACCGGGCTGTGTCCACTCATGCTGTAGACTAGCCTTACATGACCCCTACCCCTGAGGCCCACGGCCCACAGAGACCCAGTCTGAGTCATCAGTGACTGTTCTCAAGTTGTCTCCTAAAGCCTCGAGTTTTCTAGAGCCCCTATTTTTTTTTCAATCCCAGAGCTCACAGTAACAAGGCAGGTGTAGGTGAATAGGCTGAGTTTGTTGACTAGAATCTCCTTACCCATATGAATAGCTGATAAATGTCTAAGACTTTCAGAGACTCTCCAACCTTCCAGTACCCTCCAGCACAATCTAAAAGACCAACAGCCAGTACAACAGGTCCCATGTCTAGTGTTGGTCATCTACAGGGTTCAATGTGCCCCTGGAGCCTGGGGCCAGGGTGTCTGTGCACACAGCAGTTGAGAACAAGTCAAAGGCGGCCCAGAATTGCCCATAATAGCAATGGCATAATAGTGCCCTCTAGTGACAACTGAATTAACTGTCCCAGAGGCTGTTGTGAAGGCGAGTCTGGGGAGCCCCTCCTTTTCTCCACTGAAAATGAGGTTGTGTAAATGATCTCATGCCTGAGACCTATGTGCCTGGTCAAGGACATGTGCTCTCTTACAGAGATGATTGTCGATGTCATTCAGAGTTCGTGCCGTCTGTTCTCCCTCTGCAAAGACCCCTGATTTTTTTTTTAAGTTTTATTGAGATAAAATTTTACATACCATAAAAACTCACCTATTTCAGATGAACTAGCCAGTGTTTGTCAATGTGTTTAAAGAATGTTCCATAATCACCACAACCGTTTAACTTTAGTTCAGCTCTACCACCCCCAAAAAGAAACCTCGTGCTCATTTGCAGTTCATCCCCATTCCCATCTCAAGCCATAAGCAACCATTAATATCTCTCTACCTCTATAGTTTTGCCTATTCTAGATACTTTATATAAATGAAATCATACAAAGCGTGGTCCTTTTTCATCTGGCTTCTTTCACTTAGCATAATGTTTTTGAGGTTCCCGCATGTTGAAGCATGAATTGGTACTTCATTCCCTTTTAAGGCCAAATAGTGTTCCAGTGTACAGATACACCACGTTTTATTTATCCTTTTATCTTTTGATGCTATTTTGGAATAAAACTATTCATGAGCTGAGACTGACTTCAGTGCATGTTCATACATCATACATGACTCTTACGCTGATTCTGTTCCCAAACTGGACTTTCAAGATATTGCAAACAGTAATGTTGTCCTTACGTGGGAAGGGAGTAAAGGTATGCATGAGAGCTTTCCAAGTTTGTTTTTGCCCGAAGTGTGTGATTTCTTGTGGCACTGGCAATGTTCCCGTGGCCTTACAGTACAGGATAGCCAGCACCTCCCTTGCCACGTGAGGTTCAACTTGGAAAAAACCCGGCACAGTTCCTGCACCTGGCATTTCATGCGTTCTCACTCTGGCTGCCTCTGGAGCATCTTCTGAGCATCTCTCTCAGACTCGCACTAACGAATGGGTACTTGAGGTCTCCGATGTAGAGTTTCTGGGCTATGACTTGTGCATCTGAGAAGCCCTCCATCTGAAGAAGGCATGATTTCTAGAAATATCTACCCAACCAATTTAAAATTTCCCACATTTTCTAACATATACCACAATCTCTCCTGTTCATTTTGATATTATATTCTCCCCAACAATCCTAAAACCTGGCATAATTGACCCTTTATATCATCCCTGGAATCTCTTATAGCAGTAATTTCCAACTTTTTTTATATCATGGCACACATGAACTATTTACTAAAATTCTGGGGCAGACCAGAAATATAGATTTTTGCCAATCTAACAAAAATATAGGTATAATTTTGACTTAAAAAGTAATAGTGATTAGCTACCCTTTTTACTCCAAAGTGACTTTTTAAAAACTCAGATGCTTATACTTGTATATAAGGATTTCTGGTACCAAGAATTAACCAATCAGATGCAACCTTATTATGCAATGTGACCAATAAGATGCAATTCTATTAGAAGATCTATATGTTTATGGTTCAAGATGGTACATGCACACACAACAGCTATTGCTCTGTTGCTCTTGTCATTTTTTTATTTGACAATCTCAGGGAAAAGAGGTCAGTGCCCCTGAGTAAGCAGTCAGGTATAGCACGTTTTAAAAATTCTTCTGGCACAGGCCTGGCTGGTGTAGCTCAGTGGATTGAGCACGGGCTGGGAACCAGACAGTCCTGGTTCGATTCCTGGTTAGGGCATATACCTGGGTTGCAGGCCAGGTCCCCTGTGAGGGCCATGCGAGAGGCAACCACACATTGCTGTTTCTCTCCCTCTCTGTCTCCCTCCCTTCTCCTCTCTCTGGAGATAAATGAATAAAATCTTTTAGTTCTATCTGCAGGCTTATATTGGCATATTCTGATAAAGCCCTACCTGGCGTATTTAAGACAAACCTATCATTCAGCTTTATAAGCTTTTGTCTCAAAGCAAGGCCCCAGCTCCCTTGAGACAGATTATTCACCCTTGTTCTTACCACTGTGGTTCCCTAACAATATTGACTATTTGGTCAGTGACCCCAAAATTGTCTGGCCACGGTGGAAAAAACACAATAGAGACGAACATTCAGACATAATTCCATCAGTAACATTTATCCTAAGTGTTTTTGAAGCTTATATTAGCTAATGAATGACTGTGATTTGTAAGAAAGTATTTATCAAAAGTTGAAGAACTGGATAATGGTTCTTTCCTACCATCAATGCCCCTTCAGTCTGGATCTGGAATATAGCCACCTGTATTGCTTTATGGAATACTGAGATTCTCTAGTGGCAAAGGTGTAAAGAGGACTTTGGAGCCAATGTTTGAGTGGTTCATGCTTCAGTTTATCTATTTTCTAAGGATCTGTGCTAACACAGGAAACTGTCCTTCCAAAACAAGGCCACAGGCAGCACCAGGTTCATGAGGGAACCAGCTAAGGCTCTGCTCCAGCTGTGTGACGTGATATGGGTGTCGCATCTAAAAGTATGTTCAGTAGCCTTAACTGAAAAGCGAGGAGGAAAATGGTCTGTCTCTGTCATTTTTGCTAGACCTGATGAGAAGAAAGATTGATGCATACAGTTTTAGGATGGCAAAAGACAGGGATTTCAAGCACCAGGTTTTACTCTCAAGTCCAACAAGACTGGGATGGATGACTTTGCTTAGACCCTCACTGTATCTCAATGAACGGCTTGGGCACTATAATGGAAAACTGCAGGGTAGCCCAGGTGGTGCGGATTTTTCTTCAGAGGGCCATAGCTATGACTAAAAATCTAATAGCAATCAAAAGCAAGTCCCGAGGGGCAAATTCCCTTCCTTCAATGTTGCTGAACAGTAGCGGCAGCACTTTGGATGCTTGAGAGCTGATGAATGACCAAGGTTGCCGCAGTGGTGTATAACTTTTCAAAGCCATTTCTGACATCAGAAAGATTGAGACATGTGGTAAGCAAGACTAAAAATGGCAAAGGCTCTAAAACAGACTCTAAAAAATAATGGGAGGCTGAGTAGCTGCAATCATAGTGCAATAGTTAAAGAACTGTAGGCCCTGCCGTCCTCACCCAGCTTTGCAAGGCTCCACAAAATTCCTAACCCTGCACCCCTCCCTGCTTCCTGTCACCTCTACCTCCAAAACCACAAAACAGGGCTGTAAGGGAAGTCAGCCTGCATTCATAAATGGCCTTGGGCACCTCATTTGAGACTCGGTTTCTGATTAAATCATGAATAATGATAAATGTATAATAATAAAAACCATTACGTGCTAATAGGATTTAAAGGTGACAGTTGCTGACATTCCTAGTTAATTCTCACTTTTTAGCACTGTGGTTTTGGGTTGTTATTATTAATGCTATTTTACAAATGAGAAAATGGCGTTTCTGAATGGCGAAGGAACTTGACTGTTTTTCAGTTAGTGAAGACTTCTAATTTAATCCCAAGGGTTTTGACTCCATCATTGTGTTCACCACCAGCAGCCTAGGTTTAAGTGAACTTTGCTGGCAGGCCACATTCGATACATGGGCCGCCCAGGAGGTGCTCAATAGATGTTTATGTTTTCTGCCTGTTTGATGAACCACATCTTCCCCGGCTCACCTAAATCCCTTTTAGAGTTCAAGTCACTCTGAAGGTCCTTCTGAAGGAACGCAATGACTCACACCCACTGGAAGCAATTGTTCACTAATTGTGCTAACGGTTAGCATTATTTTATCTTAAAGAAACGTTCAGACCAAGAATGGCACCCTCTGTCTTTTAATTGCACAGAGTTAAACAGGATGTTGGGAGATTTTCCCGGAGAAGTGTATTTGTTAGTGATAAAATATCTGAACCTTAGAATGAGGAGCTAGGAGAAGATGGGGGAGAAGTCTTGGAGAAGTCTCTGCGGTTTGGAAGATATTCATGACCCCTGGGAACTATACAGTCTATAGTTTCTCCAGACTACAATAATACATTTGTTCTTAAAATTTGGAAAAATGCAGATATTTTATAGTTAAATTCTATTTCTCCATTGCCTTATATTTGAATTTCAGAAACGAGAGTCCAACGTCAAAGTGGCCCCGAGGCATAATCAAAACTGCATTTGGAGGTTCAGCAAATGCCACATGGGAAGGAAAACTGGTAAGCTTGCCCTGATGAAATATTGATATGCTCACTGGATACCTCCTCTAGGACCAGACAGGCCGCAATGGAGTGGTGTGCAACGGGAGGCTGACAGCTCCCACCGGGCAGGCCCCCGTGGCCGTGGGTCCACGCACTGCTCTCCCAGGTGTGCAACCCGAAGGGCTGACTTGGAATCTAGCCCCGGGAAACCTGGCTCACACAGTCAAGCCCACAGAGGATTGACCGCCATTAGAAAGCCACTTTAATAAATTATAAGGAGAAATCCTGACTGTTGGGATTCCACTGTCCACAGCAGCCGATCGGGGCACTTCCTTCCCAGGAGGAAACCTGCTTGAGAGACCACCTGCACCACAGGCACTTGCTAGAGAACTCAATCATAAACTGATGGCAAGCCAGTGTCTGCTAAAGGATTATTGAAGACAGATGATATTACAGACAGAGATTCTAATGGACTAGGTAAACAATCTACTCTTCTAGATTTCCCAAGTTGTTAAATCATCATTCTGCTAAGTGTATGGACTGTACTAGCTTCACAACCCGCATGATGGAAGAGGTTCTCTGTTGTCCCCCAGATTCCCAGGTTCCATTCAGTGAATGTTGGGGTCAAATAGTCATTGGGACTATCAGGAGAGTGTGGGAAGGAGGAAATAAAATGTTGTCTCTGTATATTTGGCAATTGCACATGACTTACAGTCATTTAGTCATTCGATTGTACAGTCAATGTCCTTAAGCTCCTACTAGGTATCAGGTGCTCTGAAAGAAGTTGAAATTATAAAGTGGGATGAGATACAGTCCATATCCTAGGGGAGTTCACAGACTATGAGGAAGACACATAAAACAGCTAACGTAACTAACATCAAAGGAATGCACAGAGGGTGGAACCATTCATTCAACCAAGATGAAAAAGAGGAAATGGTTCAGAACAACTTTGCAGAAGAATTTATAAACAATCTGAGATTTCAAGATGCATCAAAAGGCATGGGAATTTTAGGCAAAAGTAGACATCATGTGTTTATTGGTCAGAACTATTCAAGTTGAAAGTAGGCTAGATATCCCAAACTAACTTGGGGACGAGGGGGAAGCTTATTAGCTTATAAAATTAGAATCCGCACAGAGGTAGCTAGCATCCACTCTTCACATCAGGAGTGACTGGACCCAGGCACTACCACTCCATCACTGGTTTCTGTCCCTTCATCTTCACTCCCCGCCCATGTGGCCTGCCCCTAAGGGAGGCTGTCTCCACACGACCAGGAAGAGGCCAGCCAGCCATTTCAGGCCTGCATGGCCCTCGCTGCCTTGATCCTAGAGGATATCAAAGGGTGCCTTTCCCAGAAAATTCCTGCAAAAGTACAAGAAAGGACTCTAGGTCTGGTTTGTGCAGCACATCGATCCCTAAAATAATATGGCATCCGTTGTTGAGATGCCCTTAACTGGTCAGGGGGGTGATGGGGGCTAATGAGGATTATTATAACATCAGAGTGAGCTTGTCCCCATAGAAAAGAAATAATAAATAATTCCCTTGGAAAGATAAATAGTATGTGTCCACTACATTGAAAAATGCCCAGAAATATGTGGTGTTCTAGAACTCATAGGTGTGGCTAGAAGTAGATACAACTCAAAAATAATGAAATACTGGTCAGAAAAGTCAGATTGTTAGAGACATTGAAATAAAGAGCAAACTGACAGTAACCAGAAGGGAGGGGGAGGGAGATAACAGGGGAAAGAAGGGGAAGGGGCATCAAGGAACATGTATAAAGGGCCCAAGGACAAAGCCAAGGGGGTAGGATTAACGGTGGGAGGTGGGGATGGGTGGGGCAGGAGAGAGTGGTTAGGGGAAAATGGAGACAACTGTACCTGAACAACAATAAAAAATAATAAAAGACTTCACGTTGTTAAGGTAAAAAATAAAATTTACAATTAAAAAAAAAGAAAAGTCAGTTGTTTCTGATGAAACTTTCAGAAGAATAGTGCATCCATGCCATAATGTGTAAATAGTTCCTGAAAGGGATTGGTGTCTGTTTTAAACACCAGCAGGAGGCAGTTACAACTTGTAGCTAAAATATGCCTACTACCTTGTAAAGCACTTTCATGTACATCATTATGTGGAATCCCCACAAATTCCTACAAATTAGGCATCATTATCTTCATTTGACAGGTGGAGTAAAAGCACTGAGATTAAGTGAGCTGCCCAAGTTCACAGGATGGGTACATAGCAGAGTTAGGAATTAAGCCCCAGTACAGCTCCAAGACTAATGTTCTCAGTCCCTCCGCATTCACACGTATAGTAGTTTAGGCGAGTCTGGTGCTGTGATCAGGAGTGGCTTTGAAATAACAGGTGCAGAAAAAAAGGAGGGCGGACTTGACTGAGAAGAACAAAGGGGAGCTGAAGACTCCAGCACTGATGGGGGGTCTGCTCTATGACTGTCTAAACGCCTTGGCCAGACTATGGTTAGTGGGGGAGTGTGATATTTTGGATTAGTGCAACAGATAAAAAATTCCGTTTCTTTAAGGTCAGCCAATTCAACCCCTTCCTCCGACCTACCTCTGACAGGCCAGCAGGCCCTGGTCCGGGCTGTACATCCTGGTGTTTGTCGTTCAACCAGCTCCTCAGGGGCTGCCCATACCCACCTGCATTTGGGGCACAGGCATACTAGGTTTTATTGCACTTTGTTGTATTATGCTGAAGACATGTTGAGTTTTTTACAAGTTGGAGACAAGACCCTCCACCAACAAAAAGATTATGACTTGTTTTATTCTGATACTCGCTCTATTGCAGCGGTCTAGAACCGAAGCTGCCACATCACCAAAGTATGCCTGTACATCATACCAACGATCTATCGGTTTCAATGTGTTTTTATCCCATTAGGTGCATTGATTTTTATC
Source organism: Micronycteris hirsuta (assembly GCA_004026765.1). Lineage (NCBI taxonomy): Eukaryota > Metazoa > Chordata > Mammalia > Chiroptera > Phyllostomidae > Micronycteris > Micronycteris hirsuta. The sequence continues at coordinate 83,023 of PVJI01001022.1, forward strand.
CTGGGAGCAAAGGGTGGGAGTGCTTAGTAAAAATACCAGGTATTTTATACAACCCTGGGCTTAGGGCAGAGGGTAGCTGGCCTTGACGTTCACTAGAATTTATAGTCTCTTGGTTCAAAATAAGCAAGCTAATACTCTTCATCAGATATCTGCTTTAATATTCTAATTTCAAAGTTCATTTGAGAAGGTTTATTTATTCTAAACATTTTGGACATGTTAGAATTGTAGCTGATTCATTGCTGCAGCTTTAAATGCCCTTTGACCTTAAAAAGTAATTCCTTTAACATCTTTCTCAAGTTTTTATTTTTCCTATCTTCTGTTTAAGGATAACCTATTCCTTGTGCACCATTCCTTTAATAACTCAGAGCTACTTCATTTTAAATCCTTTATGGTTACATTTGGAATCAACATTTATTTCCTTGTTCGAAGCACTTCCAAAGATAATCATTCTTTGTGCTGCTGTGTGTGTGTTTTAAGCTTCACAAATTCTAGCAGAAATGGCAGTAAAAAACAAACCATCTGGAATAAATCTGTTAGGAATTGGCACCTCAGTGGACAGGAGCCTATCCAGAACCTTCCCTAAAATCAGAGAAGGGTGGAGACGACGTGAATACTGTGGATACCCATATAGGGCTTGCCTCGGAAGGAAGGAGAAAAATACAAATAAAGGGAAGATTTCAGGAAGAGAGGAAAACATTATTTGTTCCATAGTTCCTTAGAATGGTTCTCCTGTTTGATGTTCCCAATAATTCTCAAAATAGGAATATATTCTGGGGAGATTGTGGAGCAGCTGTTTAGATTTTGCAGCATGTGGAGCTGTTTTCCAATGGAGGGCAAGTTCAAGAACATCTATTCACTATTTCCAAAGACCTCTCCATTCAACAAATGTAAATGAACACTTTGGAGTTCAAAATGGTTAGAAAGTATTATTTATCATCTGTCTATGAATAAATGGAAAACTGTCATATGCAAGAAAGAATACTTAGTAGTATTTATTTCACTAATATCAAGTATTAGTGGGAGTTACATGAGTTTGGAGAAAGGTCAACTGATTTCTATCTGTAGGAAAAGAAAGTAAGTGTTCAGAATGGGAAGGAAAATTAAAACTTAATTATCAGACATTTTCTTAAAGTTAATTTTCCTTGCCTTTCTCTCAGTGAGCAAGCTTTCCATCAGAGAGAGGATTTATGAGCATCCTATTTTAATTAGCTCCGTGAAGGTAAATGTTCTGTGAAAAGCTGAGTGTCCGTCCACACTTCACAAGGCTGCAAAGGAAATATATTGTGAAATATGTTGTACAAGCTTAATAATGCCATTCATTATATTTTCATTGTTTTTTTTAGATGCTCATTGTGTGGCCCCTACCACAGTGGGTTAACCACGAGGCTAACAAATCTCAAGTTTCAAGGTCTCTATCTTGCACAGGTTCTTCCGAAGGCCGTGCAAGAGGCCTTGGCAATGGCATATGGTCATATGTTACTGGTAAAATTTTTTAAGTAAGATATACTCAATATGATCATTAAGACCACTGTTTCCATCTCAACTGGCTTTTCCTCATACTTCCCCTTGTGCCAACTGATAGTAAGTGGTGATGGGCATTTTTGGAATCCAATTAAGAAGGTGAGTTGGGGATATGTTTATTTTTCATTTAATGACATATAGTTGAGTGGTCTAGAGTCACTTCTGTGTATTCTGTTAAGTTGTTGCCCAACATCCCGGGGTAGGGATGGCTCCCAGAAATCCTACTCCTGCCCACTGTGAGGATTCGCTATGACATGATGTGCAAGCGCAGGGCCAGAGGGGTTATCACAATCTCAAGTTACTCTCTGGACTCAGTGGTGGTCATGGGTGAGCAATGGAAGACACAGAGTTTGAATTTTGTGGAGCCAGAAGCTAGTCTCTGGAAATTTCTCCCAAATATCACGATAGAGGATTTTCTTCTTAATAAAGTTTATTTAAAGCAGAAATTGTGCTCTGTCATGAATATATGAAGAATGCAGCTTATACTTATAAATGCACCCATCGCCTTTATGGAAGTCATGCCAAACATTTCGTAGAGCTCTGGTGATTATAGGGGAAGCAGAGATGCAGAACAGAGAGGGTGTGTGTGTAAAGAACAGCACATTTTATGAATACTCACTATCAATAGCTTTTAAAAACTGGGTTTGGTTGTTCATATTAAAAGGAAGACTGAGTTATTTGTCAAGAATCTACATAGAAAATATTTTTAAATCACTGTCCCTTAAAGAGGTGGTTTTAAGAGTATGGGCCAAAAGTTGTCAGAAAAAAAAAAAAGTGTTACAGTTGTGTGACATCAAGCAGTTGGTGGATAAAATTGTTAAGTTATTTCTCTAGATTTTGTGATATTTATGATGATATTCATCAGCTTTTTAAATGTGTGATTTGTTATGGTTTCTCTTCAATTTTAAATAAATATTCACTTCTATAGCTGATTTGTATTCATAGATCTCCTTGTTTATTCTTATAGACAGAGCTCAAACTGAATACGTGTCAGGTCCCGGTAAACCTGGGCAGCTTCTTGTAGGGCTGATGTCTGTAAAAACATAACAGATCTTTTCTTATTTGTAGAGTGGAGTCGTTCTCCTTTCTAGAGTGTATGCATGTGGTAGGGTTTGTCTCATGAATATAAGAATGGTAAAATTTAGAAAAGTCTGTTAATGTAATTGCTCTATTCATTGATTAAATGATCATCTCAATAGACAATATATACAAGGTCTGTCCAGAAGGTATCCAGCCATGTAACATGAAAACTAGAGACATTTACTGAAGAAGATATGAGACACAGAGGACAATGATGCCTCAGTCCCTTTCAAAGTAGGCATCTTGTGGCCTCACACAGCTCTCCCAGTCGCCATAAGCTGTCTCATCATATTTTCCTGAATCTCATCAATGGTCCGAAATCTCTTCCTTTTCAAAGGTGATTTTAGTTTGAAGAAAAGCCAGAAGTTGCAGAGTGCCAAGTCTGGGCTGTAGGGAGGCTGAGTCACCTGGATGATTTGATGTTTCACCAAAAAAACTCTACACAAGATGTGATGCGTGAGTAGGTGCATCATCGTGATGAAGCTGCCAATCACCAGTTGCCCATAGCTGGGCCTTCTGAATAGTTTTTGCAGAGACATGTTCAAGCTTAATGCAAAATTTGATACAGACATGTGGCTCTACTCAGTCATTTTGAATGTGATGGCCACACAGTACACGTGCTTACTCAATTGCATCTACTACTTCCACTGACTAGTACAGCGAAGTCATCATTGTTCACGCATGCACATTCCAGTTTACTCACCTTGGTTGCCAGGTTACATTGATGTCATGCAAACTATTCTTGTTATTTAACAATGGCTGGACTTTTTTCCAGACAGACCTTGTATGTATTCGGTAATATTTAATGTCCTGAGAGAGAAAACTCATAGCAAACTGAAAATGGAAGGGATCATCACTAACCTGATAAAGATTAACTACCAGGGAAGATATAGCAATGATTGCACTTAAGACAAAATATTAGAATCAATCACTTTAAGGTCAGAAACAGAGTGGAAAAAATCACTATACCACTAACCCAAGCAAAAAGACAACAGAGAAGCAATAAAAGGTAAAAAAATTGGAAAGAATTTTTTTCATCATCCACAGATATGATTGTCTTACTGTACTATTAAATATAATCTAAAGGAAATTACAAGAGTAATAAGAAAGATTGGCATATTGAAGATACAGAAATTAATTGCAATCTTATGCACTAGAAACAGCAATTAAGAAAATGTAATAATTGTTTTTAAAGACACTGTTCACATTAGCAACAGAATCTATCACATAGCCAGAAATAAATCTATCAAAAAAGGTCTAAGACCTATATGAAGAAAATGAATAATATCTTTACTGAAGGACATAAAACAGTCCTAAATAAATGGAGAGAGATATTTTTGGTCATGGATGGGAAGAATCAATTTCATAAAGGTGTCAATTCTCTCTAAATTAATCTATAAATTTAATGAATCCCTCTCATAATCTCATCACAGTTTTTTATAGACTATGACAAGCTGGTCTGAAAACGTGTATGGAAGAGGGTATATAGCCAAGAATGGTTAGGTTAACTCCACAGAAGAATGAGGAGGAAGAATTTACCCTACCAGGTAGCAAACCTTACAACACTAAAGAAATTGAGAGAATATTTATTCAGAAATAGATACATCTTTGAAACATAATAGAGTGGGACCCTGATCTTAACAAATATGAGGGCATTTTGTTGGACAAAAATAGCATTTTACAATTCAACAGGAAGATGGACTTCATAATAGGCAGTGCTGAGATGAACAAAATCCATATAGAAAAAGACAAAATAATTTATGTAGCTTATTCCAGTGGTTCTCCATCAGGGTGATTTCAGCCCCCATGGAGCATTTGGCAATATTGGGATCATTTTTGGTTATGGCAGCTGGAGGGGAAGGTCCTACTGGCATCTCGTGGGTAGAGGCCAGGGATTTTGCTCAACATCTTACAAAACAGAGGACAGCCCCCACAACAAAGAATTACCCAGACCAAAATGTCAGTGCCACCATACGAGAAACCTGGCTCTGGCTGGAGCAGATAACCAGATAACCACATGGGTAACTCCCTCATCAAGTCTGTTCAAATGTCACCTTCTCAATAAGACTGATCTGAAACCCTCTATAGAAACTTAACCACCGCAATTCCTTCTCCCGTGACACCCCTGATTCTGCTTACTCTGTTCTCCTTTTTCTTTATTCCATAGCACTTACCATTGTCTAACATCTAATACAATTTACTTATTTATCTTGTATATTGTTTATTTTCAGTCTGCTAGTTTTGTTCACTGATCTATCCTAAATACCTAGAGTGGTGTTTCACACACAGAAGATAATAAATAGATATTTACTTAAATAAATACAGAGTCCCAAGGGCTAATTAGTATGTGGAGTAGTAGGATCACTCAGAAACTACTGGTAGAGAGGGTCACTTTGGAGTGGACATGGGTTTTGTCAAATACATGTAGAGCTGCTTGGACTAGAGCAGTTAATGTGAAGATGGTAGGTTGAGTCATCTCAAAACTTCCTTTTCCCACCCTGGCTGGTGCAGCTCAGTGGATTAAGCGCGGGCTGGGAACCAGAAGGTCCCGGTTCGATTCCCAGTCGGGGCACATGCCTGGGTTGTGGGCCAGGTCCCCGGTGAGGGCCATGTGAGAGGCAACCATACATTGCTGTTTCTCTCTCTCTCTCTGTCTCCCTCCCTTCCCCTCTCTCTAAGATAAATAAATAAAATCTTAAAAAAATATATTAAAAAAAAAAACTTCCTTTTCCCAAAACCTAACCATATGAGCCAATAAAATCAGCACCTGGGAAAAGAGTCGAGTTATTTTTGAGGACTAACACATATCCACAGACTTCAACACCATGTAACTAAGGAAAGAGCAGATTAAGAACAGAAAAAATGGCAGCAAAGCAGGCTCTTCACCCAGCTCAGCTGCCAATCTGCATACTCTTGCCTTTGTGATTTTCAGATAATAAATAATAATTTGTATCGACACTTTTTGTAACAAAAAATTTAGTTTAAAAAAGTCATTATCCAAGACAACAATTCTAGAAGATTCACATGGGAAATGTGTGTGTGTGTTTATATATTTATATCCCAATGCCAACTCTACACCTACTGAACCAGAGTGTCCAGGTATGAAGCCCAAGAATCTGTGTGATTTTGCTTTTTTTAAAGGTTTTCAGCTGATCCTGGCGATCAGTCAAGTTTTACAACTATTCATCTGGTAGCTTTTCAAATGTGTTCCAAGAAACCCTGGGCATCTACGTAGCTAGGGAGTCATTTCTTGGGCATTCTGGGAAAGCAGCTCCTTTTGTCTCTCTTATCTAGAAAGATTTTGTGTAAGCTATTCTTTGGAACAAAAAAGTACTGTTTCTTTTTATTAAAAAGTTTGTAATCCATTGATCTACAGAAACCTGGTAATTTGAGTAACCATCCAAGTATATTGTCAGTAATGTGATGGCCCACCCAGATGTTCAGGAAAGAGGACATTTTTCTCCCCACAGTTGTGAAGGCTGCCAGAAGGTGACTTTCAGTTGCCCTTCATCCTTAAGCATTGCCTCAGGTCAGGAAAACTGCCTGGTCCAGTCAGCCTCTTTCCAGGGAGAGACTGCATCCAAGGACTGATCTGCATAAGTATAAAAAGGCCTGACCCCCTGCTTCAGCTAAGGACAGCTTTGAATAGCCATCCTACGCTCCCTTCACAGTCAGCTGAGCTCTTCCACAGGACAGTATCCCACCTTCTTCTGCCCAATCCTGTTCCCCTCCCCATTGCCACCCTCAGAACACTCCCTAAGAAGCATCCTATTCTTGAATCTGAATCTCAGTCAGCTTCTGAGAAAACCAACCTGTATCACCAAGTACCTAGATCATATGATTATGTGATGCACGATACTATACTACATCATCGCCCAAGTGAGTGAACTTACTAAATGATGGAGACAGAAGAAAAATGTACCACATGCTGAAATCAGACTGTTCCTCATTCATAACAGATAAAAACTAATGGGGTGGAAGTTACAAGTGAGCTAACAAGATAGCAAGCTTGAAAGGTGAGCTGGCATGATGTTGCGATGGATACACGTGTACAGCATGAGCTCGAACTTGTGCCTCTTCCCTCTCTTGCTTAACCAGAGGCACTATTTTGAGAATATGATGACAAGTGAACAAACTGAAATGTACACACATTAATATCTGTAAAAATACCAAAGTTTTGGAGGTCAACATCCTGGTGGCAACATTTCCACTATGGCAAAGGAGACCCAGTTAGCATCACTGTGAGTACGAACACAAGGTCACCGGTGGGAAGCACTCCCTTCCCAGTTCTCTGATTCTTAACATCTGCTGCTGTGCACTCTCAGAATTCTTGTGTTCATGGAGATTTATAGTTAGCAGCTGTTTTAGTCTTAAATAAATTCTTGTCTAGAGAAACGTCAGTGAATGTCATAAGGAAGCCTTCAGATGAAGAACCACTGGAAAAGGTGAAAGGATCCCTGCCGACATGGAAAACAAGCCTCGCCAGAGTGATCTTCAGTTCTCTCGAGATCACAGGATGTGCGACGTCTGGGGTGACTGACTGACTGGGAAGGACTTTGAAGGCAAGGATGCCTGTGACAGAGAGGATGAGGAATAAGAGCTAACAGTCCAAAGTCCACATCAAAGTTTCAAAGTTCCAAAATTCCAAGTCGAAGTTCAAAGGCTGGAGAGCCAAGGAGCACCAGTGTCCAAGGACAGAAGATGGATGTCCCAGCTCAAGCAGGGAGAAAATGTGTGGCTCTTTTCCCTTCCCGGGGTTTCTGAGGTGGCACTGGAATCTGGCCCCAATGCGTAGAGGGCAAGGAAAGAGGAAGAAGAAATGCCCTACTCCAGGTTGGCAAGTGGCAGGTTTAATAAACAAGGTGACTGACTTAGGAGCCTTGTCTTGGGTCCCACAACATGAGTGGATCTCTGTACCACCCGCTCTAGAACCTTAAAAGTTTGTATTGAGGCTTTAACTGGGTTTGGTCACATACCCCATCCCGGTGGTGGTCTCCACAACACCTTCCCCTCCCAAAGTCATTAGTCGGCAAGCCTCCCGGAAACAGCGAAATAGCATGGCCTTAGGCAATGCGTTGGTATACATCGTCCCCAGCATCTGCCCCTGTTTTACTTTCTTTATGTGAATTTGGCCATGCAACAGTCTTTTATGCATTAAATCCATCTTTTCCCTCTTAGGAAAGATATTTTTCTGTGTTTTCTTTATTTTTCATTTAGCCTGCATTTTTAAAATGTCTTCCTTTCAGCTATTTCTTAGAATGCATCCTTGGAATATACAACCTTTTCCAGTGACGCCAGCTACTTTACATGGTAGCTAGACGCTTCCTGAAATACCAGACTAGGGAGAAAGGCTGAAATACTTTTTGAACAATGAGAATCTAGAGTCTGTTGTGGCCCAAAGACCATGGCCCCCAGTAGACCAAGTAGCATCCCCCATCCTCTGTATAGGTGACTCAAATATGTTCTGATTTCCTGTGGAGGGGGGCGGGGCATAAAATATAAACTCAGTTTCCTTAACTCAACAGGAAAGAAGAGTCCACAGACCTCTGAAGGTATGAATGTTATTAGAAGAATTGAGTGCCTTTGACTTGTTAGACGTGAGAGCAGAAGTAACTCCGTGGAGACTGGAGAAAACTTAGAAAAATCGATTTAATCATTTATCAATCAGTAGTTCTTAAATTTTGGGCAAGGACCTAGAGTTTAATAGTGCATATGCGTTATGACATAGTATTTAGAAGTGAGGGTTCCTATGAGGTAGTATTTCAAGGGGAGAATAATCATACAAAATACCATGTCAAAACTGTATTTGTAAAAAACTATTTTTAACTCCTCTAATTTCTCATTTAAGATTTAAGTAATATTGGTATAAATTGTTCAATTAGAAACAAGTTTTTGTTTTCCTCCATCTACTTTCTAGCTTAACTCTAAGCACAACTGAGAGGAAATTCTGCCTAAGTGTCTGTTAGAAAAATAATGGGAAGACAGAAAGATCATTTTGAAAGATGCAGGTGGAAATTCAGAGTCAGCGGTTTTAAAATTGATGAACAGCAGCAGTAATTTTAACTTGTCATGGGGACAATTTTATTCCCATTCCCACAAATGCTAATGTTCACTTTCAGTTATTAAATTAATCTGACTCAATTATATTCGGTGGGCTGTGTTCAGCTGTACTGATTGATAATAGCAACAAACATTAAGTATGGTTTTGTGATCTGTGACACTATATGGCTATTAACACCAAATAGAAAAGGGTTGACAGAGCGCCCTTTTGACCCAAAATGCAAGAGCTATTAGGATTTAATGGTAATGATATTCTAGAGATAATGTCATGCATTTATTTGACAAATATTTACTGACTCAGTCCATAGAATCATGCTTAGGGAAGGGAAACTAACATTTATTGAGCACTTCAATATATGCCAAGAACTGTGTTAGGCTTTGCTAAACTTTTCTTATTTCATCTTCAAGGCAACTACATGGAAATAAGTACGATTACTAAAGTTTTCAGATAAAGTATAAATTTATCAAGGCAGGTTACTTTCTCAAAGTCAAATGAAGGTTCACATTCATATCTTTTGTAATCCACAATCTCATTTATTTTCATTGCACCGTGTTCCTAGTTACTACGTGGATTCCAAGACGCATACCACATTCTTTGTTCCTATTGAAAAAGCCTTACAGCTTAATTGAGAAGACAATGTATATAAGTGGTTGTACATTCTACAAACATTTTTAAGCCTTTATGCTTTATAAAGGTGGAGAAAACCAGAAGTCACTAGTAATTACAATTTATATCCCATGCATCAAGAAATTTAGCAATTAGTTTCTTTTGTTCTTTTATAGACAAAAAATATCATTTATGTTTTAAAAATGTACTTCAATAAAATGCCTTGTTTTTAAAAAATATTTACCATAAGCTAAAGCATGAAGTTTTCCAAGAAGTGACCAATTTCTGATGTTTACAAACTTAATCAGGGCCTCAGATTTAACTTGAAACATAAGAGCTGCCCATAGTGTATAAGTGGAAACCTAATTTATGCATTTTTCTGGTTCTATCTTATGCATATTTGTATATATGTGTGATCATAGAATGCATTCTCTCTTATATTAAAATAGCTCAAGTTCTTTTTCATATTCTACTTGGGAATCAATAGCGTATTCATTGTGTCCAAAATAAAAGTTCCCATTTTTGTCCCCAACCTTGTTTCCATCCAAAGTTTTCCATCTTAGTGAATGGAACCACCATCTATCCAGTTTCTCAAGCCCAAAACCTAAAGGTCATCTCTGATTCCTCCCTTTTTCAACCCATAACTCCATCACCTAAGTAATCCATCGGTGAGTCCTTCAGTTCTCCATGCCTACAAAATGTGCCCCCCAATCATACTTCACTCCTTTCCACTCCCCCCACCATAATCTACCCCACCACTACCACCTGACATCTCATTGATTACTCTGCTCCTATTCCTGTCCTACCCTGCATCTTCCCACCGTAACCAAATCAGCTCTATTTTTCTTTTAAAGATAAATCAGATCTTGTCTCTTCTCTATTTTAATACTTTACACCATTCAATTCATTTGCTGATTGATTGCTTTGACAGTAACATCACCTCAAACTCTTTTTTAGTTTGCTTGTTGTTACATTTCAGCTCTAAGATCCTCTCCTCTTCTTAATGTTAGGAACAGCATCGTGATATTCCTAGCTAAGGTACAAACACCCTGTGAAATCAGGCAGAGTTGCTCACATCTTACATTTCAACTCCACTGGGAGCTGGTACTGTAGCAATAACAAGGGACTGCGCTTTGATTGTTTTGAGATAGATTCAGGCTGCAACTCTATGATGTTCCTTGGCAGTATTTTTTTAAGCTTGAATACAAGCATTTTCTTAGCTTACCTTGGTTCCAGAGACGGAAATATCCATCAACCCTGAGAGGGAAGGGAAGGAACACATATTTTAAGGCCAGATATATTTCTTTTCTTTTTTTAAATATATTTTATTGATTATGGTGTTACAACTGTCCCAATTGTCCCCCTTTGCCCACTCTCTACCCAGTACCCTCCTTCCCTCCTGCATTCCCCGCCTTAGTTTATATTTATGGGTTGTGCATATAAGTTCTTTGGTTTCTCCAATTCCTATACTATTCTTAACATCCCCCTGTCTATTTTGTACCTACCATTTATGCTTCTTAATCCCTGCACTTTTTTCCCCATTTTCTCCTGCCCCCTCCCAGCTGATAACACTCCAAATGATCTCCATATCTATGATTCTTTTCCTGTTGTGGTTGTTTGCTTAGTTTGTTTTTTTAGATTCAGTTGTTGATAGCTGGGAATTCATTGCCATTTTAATATTCATAGTTTTGATCTTCTTTTTCTTAAATAAGTCCCTTTAACATCTCATATAATAAGGGCTTGGTGATGACGAACTCCTTTAGTTTTACCTTGACTGGGAAGCACTTTATCTGTCCTTCCATTCTAAATGATTATCTTTGCTGGATAGAGTAATCTAACTTGTAGGTCTGTGCTTTTCATCATTTTGAATACTTCTTGATAGTCCCTTCTAGCCAGCAAAATTTCTTTTGAGAAATCAGCTGACAGTCTTATGGAAACTCCTTTGTAGGCAACTCTCTATTTTTATCTTGCTGTTTTTAAGATTCTCTCTTTATCTTTAACCTTTGGCATTTTATTTATGATGTGTCTTGGTGTGTTTCTCTTTGGGTCCAACTTGTTTGGGACTCTTTGTGCTTCTTGGACTTGCATGTCTATTTCCTTCTCCAAATTGGGGAAGTTTTCTTTCATTAATTTTTCAAGTAAGTTTTCCGTTTCTTGCTCTTCCTATTTTCCTTCTGACTTCCTTATGATTTGGATGTTGGTATGTTTTGAGATGTCCCAGAGGGTCCTTTTACTATCCTTGTTTTTTTTTTTGTTGTTGTTGTTGTTGTTGTTCTTTTTCTTTCTGCTATTCTGGTTGAATGCTTACTTCTTCCTCCATTCTAAATTACTGCTTTGAATACTGGCTTCCTCCCCTCCACTTATGGTTCCCTATAGATTTTCCTTTATTTCATTTAGTGTAACCTTCATTTCTTTCTTTATGTTGTTGCTATACTCAGTGAGTCCTTTGTGCATCCTGATCAGCAGTATTTTGAACTCTGCATCTGATAGGTTGGTATCTCCATTTCTTTTAGTTCTTTTTCTGGGGTTTTGTTCTCTTCTTCATTTGTGCCATATTTCGTTGTCTCTTCAATTTGGCAACCTCCCTGTGTTTGTTTTTGTGTATTAGGTAGAACTACTGACTCCCTGTCTTATTAGCATAACCTATTGTAGAAAAGGATATCCTTCTTAAGGATTTTTTTTATTGTTGTTCAAGTACAGTTGTCTCCATCTTCATCCCACCATGTCCCCCCCAATCCCACCCATCCCTGCCCCCTACCCTCGAACCTACCCTCTTTGATTTTGTCCATGTGTCCATTATACATGTTCCTTGATGGCCCTCCCCCTATTATGCCTCTTCCCACTCCTTTCTGGTAACTGTCAGTTTGTTCTTTATTTCAATGTCTCTGGTTGTATTTTGCTTGCTTGTTTGTTTTGTTGAATAGGTTCCACTTATAGGTGAGATCATATGGTATTTCTCTTTCACCGCCTGGCTTATTTCACTTAGCATAATGCTTTCCAGTCCCACATCCACGTTGTCGTGAAGGGTAGGGGCTCTTAACACAGGGTAGGGACCCTATCTTAACACATTGATCCCTTTTGAGTTGAGAGCTGCTTGACATTAGAAATAAGAAGTTAGATAATCTTAGGTCTCTGTGGATCTCACTCTGGAGGATTGATCTTCTTACTCAAGAGCTTTGCTCAGAGGTGCTGTGCTGTGTGAGCAGAGTTACCCCTGATGATCCTTGGGAGGCACAGCAGTCCATTAGAGTGCTGGAAAATAAACTCATTCAAGGATGAATGATCAAAAATGATGGGGTCCAGATATGATATGGGTACTCATATACTAGGAAGCGTTAACCCACAGAGAAAATGTAAGTCCCATGATCTTCCCTTTATCCCTTTAGAGGTATAAAAACCACCTTGATAATACCAGGTTTCCCCCCAGAACCCACCAGTTTTGCAGACTTCTCATTAGCAAAAAAAACAAATGATGTATCACTTTTATTGTGTAACTTGAGTAAAGATTTTTACATTGCATTTTCAACACCACATGAATTTTGATTAGTGAATGACTTGATGGTTATTTTGAATCCTCAGGGAGCATTCTTACAGAAGTCACAACAATTCCAGAAATTATGAAAGGTGTAGAATTTTAAATAAAAGCATCAGGGTAGAAGCAAACAAGTGAGCAAAGGAATGATGTTTTGTCACATTTGTCTGTTTGTTTATATACTTTGGCTATTTTGACTACACACACAGAGGGTAAAAATAAAAGTGAGATCAGAAGCCAAAACGAGAGTGGAATAATTACAATATTTGAGCAGTAGATTGATGTTGGTGTTTCCAAAGCAAAGCAGAGAAGAGGCTTTACATAGCACTGACATGAATTTTGTTATCTGATCAAAGAAAACTTCAAGATTTTTTTAAAAAAGAGTTTTCTTGCCACTGATGGCCGGAAATAACTTCTCTCATGGATATTTTCTACTTTAACAAAGTTATCAAGATGAAACATTAAATAATGTAGACTTTCAAGCCCAATTCCTGACTGCAAAGCCTCCAGTCTTGCTTCCAGACTCAGTTTCCACATCTATAAAATAGCAATAACAATAATATCTACCTCATAAGACTTTTATAAAGATTAAAAGACAATTAATTAAAATGCAATGTACCACTTTAAAAACTGTAACGTAAGTGGGAAAAGCTTGTAGCAGTTCTTGGCACATAACAATGTGCTATTATGATGATGATGATGATGATGATGATGGTGACAATTAAAGAAGCCATTACAATAAAAATCACCGGTTTCCTTCCACAGCCTTCTCCTAACCAGTTCACTTCCCAAGAATTCCCTACTTTTAACTAGTTCCAGGTTTGGTGCCTCTGATGCTAATTTCACAGTGTTAAATAACATTCTGACATTGGATTTGTCACCTTACAAACCCTACCTTCACCTTGTCTTGCCTGATTTCCAAGTCACCATTCTCATCCCTCCACTGAGACACTGTAACTTCAAGGAGTATGTCTCTAAACATGTTATGTTTTCATTCAGCCCGACAGTATCCCTTGACTTCTAGTTTAAGGATAGTAGGTCATCAACCACAGCGCCACAAAAGCTGAAGAAGCATAGGCTATCCAGCAAATGTTTATATTGACCTCATGCCAATAGTAATGGCATATTATCAAGTCACTTTTCTCATGGAATGTCTGCAATACCTAAGCTATCATTATTAAAAATGCTTTGCTTTCTGGTAACGCTGCCTGATAGGAGAATTTTATAAGAAACCAGAGAAGTAGGTGAGCTTGCTCAGTTTAACCATGCTTTCCACAGGAAACAGACCACATGCAGTTTAAAATTATAGTGTAGCTATTATGTGTTACTGATTGAAGGGAAAGGCATATGCTTGAACTGCTGGGCTTTCATGCGGAAGTCTTAACATTCCGCATTAACAAGGGGAAGGCTCTGAAGTGTACTGACGTTTGCAACTTGCTTTTTGAGACGCATGGAAAATAAGATGAATAAATGGTTGGACAGATGAATGGCTAGAGGGATGGGTATGTGATAAAGCAAATATAACAGTATTGTAACAATGGCAGCATTCGGGTGGTAGATATTTGGGTACCCACTATGTAATTCTTTCAACTTTTCTGCATGTTTCACCACTTTTATCATGAAATGTTGGGGAGGGAAATAGAAAGTCCTGATTTTTCTTCTATCAGCATTGATAAGGGAGTTATTTTGTATGGGTGCATAGCTATATGGTTTTTTTCTAGAAAAAAAATTAATCTGTTCAACATGGCCCTAGATGTTGTCATCATAAACTAGGAATGAAGTATCTTTGTCCTGCACATACTTAAGGTAAATATTAACCATTAACAAATTTGATAGTTAAAAAAAATCCCAGTTCGACTCCTATAGGCTATAGTTTTCAGTAATATCACCTTCTGGTAACCAGGCCCCTAGAATGATAAGCTTGCATCAAAATTTACCCCCCTGAAATTGCATGTATTGACCTGTGAGACAGATTTTCTTATTCTTGTCTCTTCACACGTTAGATAGCGTCAGGAAAGGTCAGTAACTTGAGGTTAGCTTCATTTTGAAGTATGAACATCTCTCAATCTAGATTGAGAGAAAAGCATTCCAAGAAGAAAGCTTGCAGGAAGGCACAGAAATGCACAAATGTGAGGCTGGGTGAGCAAATTGCAAGTAGCCAAGGGTGGCTGGAGTGAATATGAGGGAAAATGGGGAAAACGGGTTTTAGCGTGTGGGAAGGGTCTCAGGTAAAATTCATGATTAATAATTTAGACTCTGCTTCACCAAGAATGAGAAACCATCAAAAGTTTTGTGTTTTGTTTCTGTTTTTAACCAAAAGGGTACAATATTTGTGGTTTAGAAAAGTAACTAACTGGGAATAATGGGGAATGAACTGGAGATAAAACGAAATTAAAGCCAAAAGGACAGATGAGTTAGAAGTTGTTGTTTCATTCCTCTCTCTCTTTAACCTCTCACTACCTCAATCCTAATTGTCTTGGCTTCTTCAGTGTTTTTGGGAAAGGCACAAACATCTACTTATTTGTGCAAATATGTGCGTGTGCATGTGTCTAGCAGATTGAGTATCAAACATTGGTATGTACCAGAATCCCCTAAGCAGCTTGTTAAGAATGCAGATGCCATGCCCTGGCTGGTGCGGTTCAGTTGGTTGGAGTTCCTGTAACTGAAATTTTGTGGGTTCAATTCCCAGTCAGGGCACATAGCTAGGCTATGGGTTAGGTCCCCAATCAGGATGCTTATGAGAGGCAACCGATTGATGTTTCTCTCTCACATTAATGTTTCTCTCTCTTCCTTCCTCTCTCTCTCTACAAGCAATGGAAAAATGTCCTCGGGTGAGGATAAAATAAATAAGTATCGAGATAGGTAGAGAGAGAAAAGAATGCAGCTGCCAGGGTCTCACTTCAGACCTTAAAACTGCTGAAATAGCTCCTGAGCAAGACATTATGAGCATTCCTAATAAGCATATTACCCAAAATGGTGCACCTATAAATGAACTTTCAGCGAACAAGCCACTGATCATTTCATAATGGCAACATCTGTCCTGCCTTCGGCTTGATGTTTCATTGAATTTTTATGAAAAGTACAATTTGATGTCTGATTTGAATTATCTCAGAAATTAGTACTTTAAAGGAATTTGCCTGAGGGGTTCCCACGTAAGAATTAACAATGACTTCATTATCACAGTGAGCTGTCATTTAATGTCTTAGCATAGGAGAGAAAACAAAGCCGACTGCCATTTCTTGGGACTGAGAACCTTGCACCTAAATTTCTCTGTTTTACCAGCAGGAAACTATGAAAATCTAAGCCCCTTGAGGACAGGGTGTCAAGGTTAATACAGCCTTAGTACCTGCTGCTGTTAATTAATGCTATCCTCATTAGGAATGACAGATATACATCCCTTCAGTACTATGTGTTCTCTCATTCATTCATTTACTCACTTCTTTAGTCCATCGATACCCCCAAAATTCATTTATTTATATCAGGAAGATTTAATGAGAACTAAAATTAGCAAGACGTAATAACTCAGATTGGGGCTGGCTGGGATGAGACATGTGTGTCTAACTTACAAGAGTCATTTAGTTTCTGAGAGAAAATGGACTTACCACAACACAATACAAGTATCTTCCTCTGCCAATCCTCACCCCAGGAGGTGGGAAGACCTTTTTCAGTTTTAGGAAATGAGACCTGGCTATGTGACTATCAGGTCCTTCCTAATAAGTGATTAAGCCTCATTCACCATGAGACAAAGGAGCTGGGGTTAGAAATGAGGAAATTAGACCTCAAAGATAAACATGCTTCAGTGATAACACATCCATGGTGAGTAGATACCTGAGCCAAGTGGGTTGGAGTTTCCTGTAGGTGCAAGGACCTCAGAAATGTGGTGTGGCCAATGTGATTGTCTCAAGTTCTTGGACACTCCTTCCACCTAGACATGGAAATGTCCCCTTCTCTTGATTCTGGGAAGAGTGTGGGGCTGCATGGACTTTAACCACCAACAGAAAGTGATGCCGTGCCAGATTGTGGGCTCAGGCCTTAGTAGCACCTGTCTCTGAGAACACTGTTGGGGCCAGCTGTGAGCGTGGCGGAGAAGGCACAGCCTTGAGAGATCAGACAAGGGCTCCCATGGCTGAACCCATGCAGTGGGGAAAGGTGCTTCTCACCCTCTAGGAGATCACTCCGGCCCAGACAGGAAGCATGGCAGTGGTAACTACTACAGGAAACACCACGTCCCTTTCCCGAGAGTTGTTAAAAGATGACTGTCAGCCCTGTCTGGTGTGGCTCAGTGGGTTGGCTCGAATCCTGGTCAAGGCATGTGCCTGGGTTCCGGGCCATGTTCTCAGCTGGGGCGTGCGAGTGGCAATCGATCAATGTTTCTCTTGCACATTGATGTTTCTCTCCCTCTCTTTCTCCCTCCCTTCCACTCTCTCTAAAAATAAATAAAATCTTTTTAAAGAAGAAAGAAAGAAAGAAGACTGTCACTGCACTGCCAGACACCCTTGGTGGAGGGAGACTTGAACTAGGTTGAATTTAAACAAAATGTTCCGCCTCACATCTCAGTATGAAGCAATTCTCATTGGTTAGAAATAGACTGAGTTGTCTCCATCACTTCCTTGAAAGATAAATTGGAAAAAAAATTAAGACCCTCGATTTCTTCTTTTATAAAATGGAAACTCCTGCTTTCCCTTTATTATAGAATCAATAATGAACATAAATCATTTTGGAAACTATAAATAAATACGTTTACAATAAATAACTAAAAATACAATAACCACCTAATCACTGTATTACATGCTCAAATATGTTTTCAAACCAAAGAAATTGGTTTTAAACATGTATATGAATGCACACGGGTACACACACACAGCACACTGGACAGGTCTATTCCCTGGCACAAGCCTCCATATTCCACAGACAGATGATAAGCCTAATTGAAAAAATGCTCTAAGAACTAACTAGGACAAAGACAGGGGGTATTTCTTTGTTAGCACCATGCTGGGTGTTTTTTATGCATTGATTTTATCAAAACGTAGAATCTAATTTACTATGATTGTCTTCTTTTATGAACGTGAAAACTGAAGCATAGGTAGATAAGCGACTTTGCCCAGAATCACAGGCCAGTACATGGGAGAGCTGGGTTTAATGCCCCAAATCGGTGCTCTTCTTCTCTCTGTGCTTCACTGAATAAAATAATAGTAATAATACAAAACAATGAAAAGCGTTGCTTTATGCCTTGAATATATTTTTTTTTCTGTAGTATGTCCAAGTGCAGATATCTCAGTGTCCCACAATATCACTATGACAACTGATCCCACTCAAGGCTAGCTTTCCTTTAAACGTGTTCCAAATTAACTCTGCGGCTAGGGTGTGCCGGGGTTTGCTGGCCTTGTGAATTAAACAGTCAGAGTGATGAGTAAACTAATTTCCACTAAACGTCTGCACTCATCAACTTTAGATGTGCGGATCTGGATTTCTGGGTTCAGCCAAATGCAAGGAAAGCCTGACAGGGGTTGAACTGAGGATCGTGCAAGAAATGAGGGTTGAAAATAGAACAGAAGGCTCAGCATCCCGTTAGACAAGACAGGGGGTTGCTATTTTCCTGTCTGTTCCCCTCCCCTTTCTTCCTCCCCACACAGAGATCCATCTTGGCGTCCTGGTTGTGCCATCCCATGGGTCTCTAGAGCCCTGCACGTTTAACCCTTAATCTGCTAACCCACCCCTCCCTTCTACCGCTGGACACCACAAGGAATTCAGCCCTGTGATTCAAAGACGGCCTCTCTCCGTCCTTTTGCAGGGGCATATAGAAGTATAAAACAGAGAAAGTATTAGACCTATAACAAAAAATAAACTTTTAACTACTACGTTAGGATGGTAGGTTAATGAAACAGCCTATGTCTTTCTACTGAGCGACCAGAGTTGATTTTGTTTGGGTGAGTCTGAGGTCAGTGCTGAAGAGAGCCGAAGGGCTGTGCTTAATAAGGAGAAATATTTCAGGGGAAACTGGGCAGAGGAGGAGAGAGGAAGTGAAAGAAGAAGATTCCGTGATGTGATTCTTCTCTCCCGCCCCCTTGCCTTTATAGTCTTCAGAAAATCCACCAATTTTACAAAATGCTCCATGTGCGTGGATTTCTCATAGAAACTGGGGGAAGTATTAAGTTTCATATCTGGGCTGATGTGAAGTAAAACAGAAAATATATATACCAGTGCTAGAGTGGGAAGCAGCATGGACCACAAGAGCAAATAAATTGTAAATATACACAAGGTCTTTAGACGTCCACAGAGCACAAAATCTGTACTTAGAACCGAGTGTAATCTCTTAAGGAAAGGAGTTCTCTATGTTACATATGGATTACATGTAAATATATACAATACTTTTTTACCCATTCATTCATCTGTTCATTTATTCAACACTATTTCAGTCACTTTGCTAGGCAATCTGAGTAGAGAAATGTCATAGTTCAGTGCTACTCAATTTTTTTTTTCATAAAAATCACATGGCGATTCTGCAGTTATTCTCCACATCTCCAATTTATCTAATTTAGTAAGTCTAGGGCGGGGCCTAAAAACTCTCAGGTTGCCTATGGACTGCCCTTTAAAGGCATACGGACCAAATCTTTTTTTCAAGAAATGCACAGGACAGTAGGAAAGACAGACGCACCAATAAAGGTAACGATGGTAGCACTGTAGGTGCTGCGATTGTTGCGTGGACAGTGGAGGAAAGAAATGAGAAACTGTTCCTTTCTTCCTGCGGGGAGGGCTGAAGTGGGGGAGGGCACTAACGCCTGTATTGAAACCTTGTGCCCTCAAAACATCTTATGGGCGGGGACTATTCCTAGACCAATACTTTTAGCTTGTTTCAGAATTCCTAAAAGGGAATTGGTTGCCATTTAACTAAGCCCTGTGGCATAAACCTATTTAAAGGTAAGAGTAATACTTGGATAACAAATACAGAAGAAACAACTCAGGTTAGAAACAGGCTCTAGGATCAGACTTCCTGGGTTTAAATCCCCAGTCCACCAATTCTTTCTTCACTTCCTAGTTACAAAAATATTAATCATCTATATGTCTCAGTTGCTTTATCTTAAGTAACCCTTCCTCGGTTATTCTGAAGACTTGATGAGGTACTGCATGTAATTCGCACTGCCTCACACGAATTAAGTGATCAGTGAACGGTAGCCCTGGTGACTCATCATGAACTGAACACGTGCCATGTGCTCTGAGCTGCATTATAACTAATCCTTGCAACATGCCTAAAATTATTCTCCCATTATATGGAATAGTGTCTTTTTCTGAGGATCATGCAATAACTAAACAAAGCCCACATGCCTTCAACCACCCTAATGTAAGACATTCCTAACAAAAGCAACTAGAGAAAAAATGACAAAGGCATGATGTTGTAACAAATCCGATATGCCTGAAACGAAATAAATTAGCACTCGTTTAGACTATTCAGACTTTCATGACTTTGTTTACTACAACCAGATCCCAGAAGTGAAGAAATGGGGTGCATAGTTGCTCTCCAATTTACAGGACATAATAAATGGGTGCAATGTTCATTTTTTCAAAAGTTTTCATGAATCAGGAAAACAAGAATGTACATA
This sequence comes from Micronycteris hirsuta, assembly GCA_004026765.1. NCBI lineage: Eukaryota > Metazoa > Chordata > Mammalia > Chiroptera > Phyllostomidae > Micronycteris > Micronycteris hirsuta. The sequence goes on from PVJI01001022.1 coordinate 103,421, forward strand.
AATCAAAAGAAGAGATCTGGGGGAAAAAGTCTAAGTATGGAAAATAGAAACGTTTTTTATTAGGTCAAACAATTTCAAAGTCATGGAATCCAAGAGAAAAAAAATAGGTAATAATTATCAAATATTTCCAAAACAGATTTTTTTAAAAATCTACAGGAGAGTAAGATATTAACTTTGATTAAGAAGATGCTCGAAGTTGGATGATGCGGCCACACCTGCCAGTGACTGCACAACAGTGGTTTCCAAATAGGAGCACATCGGCTACAGAACTCTGTACTGCGTTCGATATTTGCTGAGTTTGTTGTAATTAATGTCACTGTACTGAATGTCAAAGGAATTAATAATGATTAGCCTCTGATTATAAAGAGCTGCCTATCAGAGTTATGATGTTAACATTCAAAAACAACTTGCTTTATCAAAGCATTTGTTTTCAAATTGTCAACAGCAATCTGTAAATCAATGAGTTACCTTTTTCAGGATCAGGGATCTCATAGAGGTCCTTGGTTTCTCCTTGGAGCTGTGCTCCATAATTGTGTTACTCGGACAGATGACCAATGTGGAAAGGAGGAAAACCCGAAGTCCTTAAATGAGATCTTGACCTTGCCCAGTGTCTTGGTAGGGCAGTGTCTACACTTACCTAAATAAATTGGAAGCCAGTTTTTGCTCATTAAAATGTAGAGCATAGCACTAGCAATGGCCTACTCTAGAAGGAAAGGACATGAAAATTTACTTTTTATAAAACCTGACACATTGGCCTTTGTTAAATACCATAGTACTTGTCCAAACATGTATCTATGAAAATTAACTAAAACCTCTGAATCCCCAAATGTCACCCTTCCTGTTATCAATTTGAAATTTTTTAAAAGTTTGAAAACTGTGAGTCACATGCCTTACAAAATAGTTGAATTTTTGAAGACTTCATATTTTCATTGATTTTATGAACCTGGACACAATTGATTCCAAGAGGAAAATGGAAAATTGAAGACAAAGGAGGAGTGGGGAACATGGGATGAACACCAGACCCCAGAGAACAAGACCCTTTGGGGGTTTAAGAAGGATAATTAGGATTGGACAACCTATGAAAAGGAGGGAAAGCTTTCTTTTCACATATGCATGCAGTCAGCTGGCCATCGAAAGATAATTTATGTCTTTCTTTCACTACAGAACAGTGCGTGTGAAATGTGCATCAGATTCTGCCTACACCGTAAATCCTTCAGTCCACTTCTTAAGAGAGAAATAATAGGCATAGACGTTGCAGCTTCACGACAATATGACTAGAGATCCAGAAAGCAGACAAACTCCCAAAGTGTGGCTCACTTGAGCTGGCCATGGAAAGAACTGTTAGTACAAAAAACAATGTAAGAGCACTGTATACCTGCCTTGAAAAAAACAAAGTACCTTTATTATTTCTTTCTTTCCCTGTTTAAAAAAAAAATACTTAAAAAAAAACTAAGATGCTTGCTGTTTTGACTTCTACTCACAATTCACCCATGAAACTTCTATTTAACATTCTAGATTTTTAAAGTTGCTTTAATTATCATTTTAGAGTATATAATAATAATGAAATAAAATAGTGGTTCTCAAACTTAAGGTCTCAAAACACTTTACATTCTTAAAATGTATTGAAAACACCAAGAACTTTGGTTTCTATGGGTTACGTCACTTGATATAAGTGATATTAGAAATTTAAACTGAAAAGTTGTTAAAACACAAGAAAAGCAATACACATCTCATGAAAATGATGGTGTTGTCACATGGTAGGCATCCTCTGGGAAACTTCACTCCAGGCTCGTGAGAAAATGAGACTAAAAAAAGCAATTCACATTTTAGGATTATGATAAAAATAATTTGGCTTCAAAGACCTTCAAAAAGGGTTTTAGGAATCCCTCTGGTTCCCAGACCATGCTTTGAAAAAATCACTACAGTAGACGAATAAATTTAATAGATAATAATATTTTCATCTCACTTCATAGTTTCAAAGTGCTTTTGCATGCATTATTTCATGTGATACTCATAATAACTCAGAAAAGGAATACAGCAAACTGGAAAATCAAGGCTTGGGTTAAATAACTTACCAAAAGATGCACAATAAGCATTAGAACCAAATTTGAAATGAAAGTTTCTGACTTCAGATCCTTTATATTTCATATAATGTTAAAAGATGCTTTTCACTGAGATCTTGGAGAGGTCCTTAGGGTATAGATACACATCCACATATCTATGCTTATCAATCTATAGTAATCTATCTGTAAACAGGAGCTCACAATGACCTTTCTGACTATTACCTACTACCAAAGGGATTACCCAGCCTTCTCTCCTCCCTCACTTGCAAATTCTCTATCAGTGAGAAGCTTATAGAGTCTGTGTTTTTAATCACTCTATCTTTCCAATTCATAAATAGGTGTGTTCTAAAAATTAACTTGGGAATTTGGAGTGCATTTTCCCAGAGACAGAAACAGTTGCAAACAGGGTGCCCTACTGGATAGGCAAGTTGGGTTTCCAGTCCAGCCTATGGATACTTAATAACCCCTGATACAAGATTAAGGACTCACCTTCCTGTTCAAAAAGTTCAATTTACAGTCCTATCAAATTTCTGTGAGTTCTATCACCATTAATACTATAATTACTACCATATCCCACATTTTAATAATACCTCACATTTTAGAAGGTGCTTATACATATATCATCGTATTTATTCCTCATAAAAACCTTAAGAATTGGGTATTATTACTTGTGTAATACCTGATTATGTTAGAAACTAGGAACTTGGGAATAAGAGTGAAGGATTCATCATTAATCATAGGAAGTATTTATTTGCTTACTGTATATTCTATTTCTTTTGTCTGTATTTACTTACATCATCTGTGTGTGAAATTAAGAAATAATGCAGTAATCCTGTAGAACAGTGTTACTCAAAGTGTGGTCATCGGAACAGCGACAGCATCACTTGTTGGTACGGCAAAGGTAGAGACCTCGCCCCTGGCCTACTGAATCAGGGTGGCTGGATTGGGGGCCAGGAATCCAGGCTTTCACAAGTTCTCCAGGTGAGTTTTGATGCTGACTGAAGCTCAAGAACCACTGCTGTATAGATAGATAAACTCATTAAGGGCTAGAAGTCAAGATTCATGAGAACAGGGTTTGAGCTGCGCTTTCTTTAGATCGGAGATGGGTTTTCCTATATTCTATCCAGTGTTCAGTTGGGTCATTGTTTCTATATTTTTTATTTTAGACATTTTCAAAGATTTTGAAAACCAAGTGGCAAGCTAATTGTTCTCTTTCCTGGCAAGCCATGGTGAGAAAAGATGACTGAATCCATTCCTGGTAGGCCGATAAATATGTGATTGACACTTGCAAGGCTAATCTATGTCATGCTTGGCTTTTTTTTTTTTTTTTAAGATTTTATTTTTATTTTTAGAGAGAGGGGAAGAGAGGGAGACAGAGAGGGAGAGAAACAGCAATGTATGGTTGCTTTTCACATGACCCTCACTGGGGACCTGGCCCACAACCCAGGCATGTGCCCTGACTGGGATCATGCTTGGCTTTTGTCAAAAAAAAGTAAAGTATGTGTTTTTGGTTCTTAGTGTTATCTCTGTTCACTCTGAAGAATGAACCATGGATCTGGAAAAGAATATTCTTTGATTTGGTGCTCTGGGAAGATTCAGGGAGTCATTGAAGCTCATCCTAGGAAATATCCAAATCCCCCATTAGTATTCACTGTACCTGATAAGCAGCACTTCTGAGCAGAGTCTTTAAATCAAAAGCTTTGCTCGAAATTCTCGTCTCTTTGCAAATCACAATGAATATCAATGATGAAAAAAATTACAGCACAGAAGATTGCAAATGGGCCTCAGACTCTATGACTTTACAAACAAGGAGCCCAAGGTGTAGAGAGATTCACTGGCTTGTCCCCGGCTACCCTGGGAATCGGGGCAGTGCAGGGAGTAGATCCTGGGTTGCCTGTCCCTTTGGATAGCTACGGTCCTCTAAGTGAGATCCTAAAAACGGGATTTTCCTCAAGTGTTTCTTCCAGTTCATCATTCACAAGTAGCAATATTCTTATAGGAGAGATGTCTTCACATCACTGTCAGGCTGCTTGGAGAATATACAGGACAATGCAGATGGTAGGGAAGCCAGAGGCCCCAATGGATTAACAGATGTGAACGAACTGAAATAGCACAGAAAAGTGGTGTCTGTAAATATCCTGTTGTGATTCAACTAATTTTAGGTGAGTGTACACCTAGGCATAGACAGTTTGGGTTTTCATAGTCAGACATCTATTCCACATTGAAATGAGAGTTACAGGACTTTTTATAGAAATGTACCAGCGAGGGAGCTAGAGAACCAAGGGCCAGAGTACCTCACAGAAAAACATATGAGCATAGACAGTAACTCTCCACAAACAAAAAGGACTTAAAGGAAGAAAAAATGTGGCCAAGTGGATTTGATTCTTGCCACTCCTGCTGGGCAATCTAGCATTCATTGATAGAGAGCTTTAAGTTGAAGAAGAAAACATAGAAGCAGCCTGAGATAATAGCATGCATCATCAAATTCTGAAAGCTCATAACTGAACTTGACCGAAGCACAGATACCCAGGAGAATATGTTCAAGAGAGACCTAAATCTTCAGGACAACTTTCACGTACAAACTCCAAATTCTACAAATAGATGATTAGAACTGATTTGGGAGACTAAAGCTACTCAGAAATTGCCAGTGTCTATATATGGCTCATTCACTTAATATTGTGCAAATGTGGCCCTGGCTGGTGTAGCTCAGTGGATTGAGTGCAGGCTGTGAACCAAAGGGTCACCAGTTCGATTCCCAGTCAGGGCACATGCCTGGGTTGCAGGCCAGGTCCCCAGTATGGGGCACGTGAAAGGCAACCACACACTGATGTTTCTCTCCCTCTCTTTCTCCTTCCCTTCTCCTCTGTCTAAAACTAAATAAATAAAATCTTTTAAAAATATTGAGCAAATGTGTTATAAAATATTTTGGGATTAATTAATACCTTTTTAAAGTATATTTTATTGATTATGCTATTACAGTTTTCCCAATTTTTTCTCCCCTTTATCCCCCCACCGTCCTGCACCCCCCCCCCACCAGCATTCTCCCCCTTAGTTCATGTCCGTGGGTTATACACATAAGTTCTTTGGCTTCTCTGTTTCTTATACTATTCTTAATATAGGTGTATGATAACAGTAATTACATTATATTAAAGCTTTTTGGGAATCCTGTAAAACCCTTATATGCTGCCAAAAAATAGTCTATGAAAATAACAACGTTGTAGAATTCACGAACACATCCATAGAAAGATGTGCTACAGAAATAAACAGATCTTCCTGATATCTTATCATTGCAATTTTCTGAATATTGAAACATTGTTATTTTGTTTAGAATTCACTATACACCTATCACTTTCCTAATGCTCTAAGAGATTCAGAGAAAAATAGGCACCAAACCACACAAATGAGCAGATAGAGTTGAATTCAACAATCACGAGAAAACTGTGAGTCCTGAATTAAGTGCATAGGTACTAATTTAGGAGAAAAATCTAACATGAAAAAAGGAAAAACTGTGACGTGCTAAACTGAGCACAGGTAGTGGAGATATTGGCAAGGCCTGGAAGAGACCACGAATGCTCTACAGAACTGGAATACACGTTGGATCTTAAAGGGCAAATTGGACTTGGGAAGAGGGATAAAAGAGTCAATGCACTTTAGGCTAGGAAAGAAATCACTAAGGCAAGTATTAGCATGGCCTATAAAAGGTGGGGGAGGGTGGTGGGGGATTATGAGGGAAATAGCCTGTCCAGATTATGGGGACCCTGTAGGTGAGCAATTGTGATAGTTAATTTTATTTGTCAACTTGCCTGGGCCATGAGATGCCCAGATAACCAAGTAAACGTTATTTCTGGGTATGTCTGTGAGGTGTTTCTTCACGAGACTAGCATTTGAATCAGTGGACTGAGTAAAGCATCTGGCCCTCCATGATGTGAGTGACCATCATCCAATTGGATGAAGGCCAGAATAGAACAAAAAGGCAGAGGCAAGTTCAATTTACTCTCTGCCTGCTTTGATCTGCCCTCAGCACTCAGCACCCCTGGTTCTCAAGCCTTCACACCCAGCCTGGTATCTAAACCATCAGCCCTCTGACTCTCAGACCTTCAAACATCACCACCTTCCCCGAGTCTACAGCTTGCAAGTGGAGGGTCATGGGATTTCTCAGCTTCTGTTGTCATGTGAGCAGATGCAATATAATAAATCTCCTTCTAGATATAAAGTTATAAATATAGCTATAGATATATTGAACTTCTTCTGTTTCTCTGGGGAACCCTGACTAATGTAGCCATGGAATTTCATCCGCATTGTATGGAACCAAATGATGCAAAGTCCTGAGATCCATGACTATTTTGACTTGGTGACAAGAAAAACAGGAAATCACTTAAAGCAGGAGAGAAACATAAAAGAAACATTTTTTGAGGAAGATATTTCCAGAAGGACAATAAACTAAGGAGGGAGATTATATAATGAGATGTTATGAAGTTATACACGTAGAACTTTGTGAATATCTAGTCTAAGGTATCAATACTGAGGATGTATAACTGATATATTAAAAGAAAAAATAGTAAATTTGTGTCAAATTTTATAGAAGAAATAAAGTAGAATGATTTGTTGAAGATAATGTTTTTAAGCTTGAGATACTCAAGAAAAAGTACTGGATGACTATTGGAAACAGCTTGTTATAGTCGGCATACTACACTTTGGGGAAGAAAAGAATGAATTAAATTTGAGTTGGATTGAGCATGGGTGAGAATGCTGCTGTAGAGAAAATATTCTGTTTACCAAATCCCACCCAATTTGTTTCCTCTTCTGCTCACATGAAGACTACATTTATGAGTCTCCCTCAAGTTAAGTTGGGATCATGTGACTAGGTTCTGGCCAACAGGATGTAGTTGGAAGGGATATATGCCATTTCCACATATGTGCCATTTCCACATCTGGATGCCACTTGTTTAAGGAAAGGATCTGTGTCCTCGAGTCACTTTTGGGGCGTTAGCAAGCTGCTGCAATTGGATGTGCTGTGAGTAACAATAAAGCTTTTTTGCATTGTCTTCGGGGCATCTTTGTTTGAAGTTAAGTCTCTCCTGTCCTAATATAGAAGTGCCAACTAAGCAGACATGTCCTCTAGACAGTGTTACAATCTAAATAACTACACTCATAGTTTGAAATTGAGATTTGGAATCCACTTTCCTGGTAGCAATAGCTGAAGAAAAAAGAGTGGATAAGCTTTCTGAGGGAGTGAGTAGGCAGAAACAAAGGCATGAAAGGTGGGCATGGGTGGAAAGGAGGTAGCCAGAGAAGATGACAAAACAAAAAAATTCAGAGAGAAGGTTTAAAGAAGCAATGCATGGTCAACAGCGTCTAGGGCTTCACAAATATCGAGGAGAGTAAATATTAGGAAACCCATTGGATTTTTCAAAGAGTAATTTCTCAGGGATATTTGAGATAATAGTTTCAGTAGTGTGATGGAGGTCTTAAGTCACATCAATGAGAATTAGTTTTTAAAAGAACGAGGAAGAGAATTTGTGTATTTTGGGATAGAGAAACATAAAAGTTTTGTCTACCCAAATCCCCCCAAATACACCTACTTGCCCAGTTGGAACTGTATAAAAAGTACTTCTTAAAATGGCTGAACAAAAATCAGCCTGCATATAAACTAATTCTAAGAGACAATCCTAAGCCAAGATGTTCTTTTAATCAGTCTGAGACTTGCTGGTTCGGATTGGCCCACACGGTGTCTTCTAACTGCAGCTGTCTTCCCGTCAGATTTCTTCAGAGCACACACTCCCTGAGACTGACTTCTCTGCCTTCTAATCATTCTATCCTCTCATCTCTCCAAGAGCAGGTGGGTGATTTTCTCTCTCATCTTCCAGTTTCATCAGTGTGGAAAGATATCCTATCTTATACTGGATGCAGCTAAACAAATCCGTTCATTTTAATCCCAGGCTTCACCACATCTAAGATGTCTTTGAGGGACTTGCTATAATTGTCTTTGTTCTTATCATTCTTGGGCAAATCACATTTCTGGAACTCTGGCCAGCTATCCAGCCCTGTCATATTTCCTACAGCAAATTCTGTTTCTCTTTCCTGCTTTGTTGTAGATAAGGCTTCTGCCCCTCATGTCTGAGGAAACCTTGTGTAGGAGGTGGTTTCAAAGAGAACAGAAATCTGATACCACCTGGATACTTACTTGGTACTTATACTGAGATTTTATTGTTCAAGTTCGAGTGAATTTTAATGACTGCCTTATAAAATCTTTAAAGACTACCTCTCACTAAATATGTTTGCATAATTTTAATGCCTTACAAAATCATACTCCCCTGGACTTAAATTCGTGAAATTCTCTTTCCTCACTCCCCTATGCATTCATTTCTAAACAGTTGTGTTTTTTTGTTTTTGTTTTTGTTTTTAGAGAGGGGAAAGGAAGGAGAGAGGGAGAGAAATATCAATGTGTGGTTCCTCTCGTGCACCCCCTACTGGGGACCTGGCTTGCAACCCGGGCATGTGCCCTGACTGGGAATCGAACCGGTGACCCTTTGGTTTGCAGGCTGGCACTCAATCCACTGAGCCACACCAGCCAAGGCCATTTCTAAACAGTTTTGATATGACTTAATAGACCTTAAGCAAAGCACACAGATTAAAATAAAATCATAACATTTCAATATTCGGGCAACTTAAATCTCATTGAATCTAATTATTTAAGAACAAATCCCCTCTACAAAAATGTTGTACTTGGGGATTGCTTTAATAGCACAATAGAAGCACACAGTTAACTTGTTGAAATCTGAACTGCTATATTCAAGACAAGATGATGATTGATTTTACAGATAAGTAATATGGTTATCATGTTCATTCTCAACAGAAAAAAGATCTGATTTCAGTTTGGATTCAAACTGGGAAATAGTCCTTTCCACCAGAATTATCCTTCCCACAGCAATAGCGATAGCACCATGGGACACCAGAGTCGGGGACGCCATGCATTCCATTTGGACCACAGAGATGGCGAGGCTGTCCAGGGAGAGGAGGCTTTTCCAGGTTAACACAAGTGGGAGGAAGTCCTCTATAGAGAGCCTCAGAGGCTACAAAGTGCCATCTAGATCACTTTGTAATGACTGTCCTTCACATGAACCTTGCGGAAACTCCCAAGTCGAAGCTGGGAATAAGGCCTTGGTAATACTATGTAATAATAAACGGTTATTGAGCATTTACCAAGCACCAGGAACTAGGTGCAGGGATTTGTATTTTACATCTGCAGCAACTCTAAGGGGTAGTAATAGGGAGAAGTAGGTCAAGTGAAGACACAGAGGCATCTTGATTTTAAAAGTTCACCAAAGGCACACAGTCAGTAAGTGTCAGAGATGGAATTCAAAGCTAGGTCTGTCTGACCCAAAGCCATTGGCGCTGACTCTCTGCCATGACGCCATTCCACCGTGTAAGAAGTGACATCTCGCAACAGGTTTATAGAATGTAAGAATAGAATGGGTCACAGAAAAAGTCTTAGAACAGGAAAGAAGACTCCAGAGCCAACTAGAAGACAGGCGATATGTATGGTAGACTCAGGTTGGCCACAATTCTTTGCTTCTGTTTCATTAAGAGTTAGAATCATTTTCCCTCCCCTGTAGTCTGGGCTGTTGTTTGACTTGCTTTGACTCAAAGAATGTGGCAAAAGTGATGTTTTGGGACTCCCAGGCCTGAGTCTTAGACAAGGGGAAGCTTCCTCTTTCTCTATCACGGAAGCCAGCTGCCACCCTTTAAAATGGTTGGTTGGGTCAGACCAGTGGTTTCCAATCAGGGACAAATTTGACAATGTCTGAAGACATTTTTGATGGCCACAGCTAGGGGTGGGGAGAAAGTGCTGTCTCTGGCATCCAGTGGGTAGAAGCCAGGGATGCTGCTTAATACCCCACAAAACATCAAACAGCCCCACAGCAAGAAAAAAAAAACCCCGAATGATCAATAGTACAGACTATTAATATGTGACAAACTGTGACATATTAATATGCTTAAATCAGTAGAATCATTAGAGTTTATGGTATTCTCCTGAATTTGGGTCATTCATTCCCACTGAAATGTTTGTGTTCTATATGAAGTCCCAAGCAACTTATTATCTGGGTGACCTTCTTCAAGATTAAAATGTGGAATTCTTTTTCAAATGTTGTATTTCTGGTACCTATTCTCTCCATTTTTTTTTTTTATCTGAGCAGCTGATTTTTCAACTCAGGTCTAGGCCCTTACATTTAGGTCTTTTAAATTCCGCGTTGTTTTATTTATCTTACCAACCCAAACTGTCAAGTTTTCTTTCTCTGTCTCTCTTGCATTTGAAAATATTGTCTATATATCTGAGCCTCTTGTCATTTGAAAATTTGATAAGCCTGCCTTCAATTTGGCATAAAAAGTCTAAAGAGCAGGGCTATAAAAACACCCATATGTATCATGCTCTTAAGAATGCCTCATCCTGGGTTGACATGTTGGAATATACTATGTGACAGGCACATACGCAGTGAAAAATTAGGACGAGCTATGAACTTTTCAGGTACAGATGCAGCAGTGGGTAGAAATGAAGCGTCATGGTGGCTTCAGAGATGCTGCCGTCTCATGAATGAACCCACAATAAATGAGTATGAAGTCATTAATATGAGCATGTTTGAAGGATGTTGCTTTGGTAAAACCACAGTTTTCTAGCCTGCTTTAGTGAATTATGATTTGTTTGGTAATGATGAAACAATTTCATTTAAGGTTGAGTCATATTATGTTCTCAATTAACTCATGTAAATTCAGTTGTGTTTGCTTGGTCTAGAAAGACAAAGGAGAGATAAACAGTGATTTTAAAAAGCCCATGATTCTGTCTGATATTCCACTCCCTGAGTTCACACCCTACAGCCACCCTGACACGGGAGGCAAAGATGTTCTGTTGAGCACGGGTTCCTCACGCTCTGGTGGCATAGACCCCGCCCCCTTTCTGAGAGTCATTACAGCATTTAGAGGTACGTGCTTTTAGTGTAACTTTACCCCCAAATACAAGACACCAGCTTTTTATACTTTTATGACCTGTTAGTTGAAACAAAACAAAACACAATTCCAAAGCTGGAGGGGAAATGTGTTAAACCTCAATGCGACTGACTTCCGGCATCGTGGGGTTTTTCTAGGGATTTTCAAGGGCAATTTGGACTATCTTTTATTGTCTTAAGTACCTTTATATTCTGACATCTAAGGTTGTCACCCCACCATACAGTGCATTTGTTGCTACTTTGGTTATTTAATTACCTTGATAGTGATTTATTGATTCAGTCAGTCCGTGAACCAGCGTTTTTGAATGTCTACTAGGATGTTCATGCAGGAGAATACAGCCTCAAGGAACGATGATTCTATTCCATGGAATCCCACGTGTGCCTGTTTAATTGATCTGGAGTTTAAGGAGGAGGGTGTGTGCCCAGCGCCGGAGGAGACGAATAAGTAAAGGGTGAGGAAGTGTCGCCCATTTTTATGCAGTGTGGGGCTGAACCGTCTCAAGCTGGGTCCTCTCCAGCTCCTCCTACTCTTTGTCTCCTTTTACCCGTACATCTGTAAAGTTCTGAATTACACACTGTAATAGGAAACATGCCAAATACACATATGTAGATGGGAGAGAAGTAATGGATACAATATACCCCCTATTTAACACTTTATCATCCCTGCAGAGGTAATGTCATCTGAAACTGGTGAATTCTCACTCTGTGCACAACTTTAATGTCTTCACTATATACACATATGTCCCTAAATGATGCAGAATTTTTGTTTGTTTGTTAACAAATACCAACACGGCATGACACTGTTCAGTATTTCATTTCTTTCTTTCTTTTTTTTTTCAGTCACTCCACACTTTTTTGACATTTATTCCTCGCACATTCTTGTTTTGTTAACCCATTTGAACTGCTACATGAAATTTAATTGACTACAAATGACATACTTTATGTACTTATCCTCCTATCAGCTGTCAGGGTTGTTGTCAAACCTTCACTGTCACAAACAACTCTTGGGAGCATCTTCGTGCGGCCCTCCATGAGCACGCACGTGGACAGGGCTTCCCCGGAGCACATGCGTGTGTGCTCAGGTCTGCGCAGCTCCCACCGGGTACGCTGCGTGCTCTCCCACGTGGCCGTACCAATGTATCAGCCATCAGCAACTGTGATAGTCTGTCTTTGACCACATCCTCGCCTTCAGTTTCTCAGCAGATTTTTTATGTTGTCTTATGTGGTGGGTGTGAGCATGTTTGGCTGTTTCCTTTGCATTCCCCTGATTACAGAACTGTTGAGCATCTTTTCATGTACCAATTAGCCCTTCGGTTCAAGTTTCCTCCTCTGAATTTCCTGTTCGTTTTTAAAGTTTTGTATTGATTCCATAAGTGCTGTTTATATATTCTGGATCTGAAATGTATTAGTCATTGTTCTTACTTGCAAGCAGAACAATATACTCCAGCTAGTTTAAGTAGAAAAGCTCTGTACTAGAAGGATGTTGGGCAACTAATGGAATCTCTGGAAGGACCAGGGAGTTGATTGGGAGGGAGGTCTGTGGTTCGCCCAAACCACACTAGTGGATTATCACAGCCAAGGCCTCGCTGCTGCGCAGCTGGGCCCCAACACTGAGTGTGCCGGTAATGAGCCCGGAGACTCATGGCTGGAAACACTGCCTGCTGTCCCCTAAAGCCAGGGGCTTCCTTTCTGATCAAAGTCTTACTCCACTGTAGCTGACCACGGATACATACCTAGGCTCCCTGCCTAAGCCCGAGCTGGTTTTGGCTTGGCGGGAGCAGTAAGTCACACAGTGGGGAATTCGCCAAGTAGCAGGAAGGGCATGCAAAACATGCAGTCATGGCCATTGTCCACCTCACTCATCATTTATTGCCTGTACGTGATGCAAATATCTATCTCTTGCCAGTGACTCCTCTTCTAACCCTATTTTATGATGTGTTTTGTTGTGTAGAAATTTTACCTTTTGAAAAGTTAGAACTTCATGAAACTCTCAACATGCAGTGCTTGGTACGGTCACAGTAAATACTTGAGTAATTTTTCTCTTCTTTCCACTTATGAGCTGTGCTATAGTGAACACTCATTTTTGTATTGCTACACCATAAATAAGTATAAGAGTACAAGTTTGTTAGAATACATGCATTTAGGCCTACATGTTAAACCAACTTGATTTTATATACATTCAATTGTCATTTATCAATAATCAGCTCCTTGATTTTGACTCCTTTTTGAAAATGTAAATCATGATGCTTGATTTTATCTGATTTCAATGTGCTGTAAAAAATAAATAAAGACAGCATCAGGAGACAATAAAAAAAGAAATTTTACCTTTTAATTCTGCCAGATACATCTATCATTTTTCTTTATGTCTTATGCTTTGTGTGGCTTATTTATGAAATCTTTCTCCATACTAAAGTCATAGTAATATTTTTCTATATGTTCTTCAAACAGTTTGAAGTTTTGCTGAACACATTCGCATGTATATTCTATCTAGATTTGACTTGCACATCTCATGGAAGAAAGAGAGAAGACCTTTGCCCCACCCACCCCCCAGTATTTTATCCAGGTGTCCCAAGCCCATTTACTGAGCAGCCCCTGACTTTCTCACAGATCTATGCTGCTGTCTGTCTCACCAACCTCCCCATTTATATAGGTCTCTGTCTGGGCTCTCCATTGTGCTCTATTCATCTACATGGCTATTTTGGCACCACCACACATGATTTTTAAATACTAGAGCTTTATAATAGGTTGATGTCTTGCAGAGTAAATGCCACTTCCTTATTATTTTTCTTTTCTTGATAATTCTTACTTTTTCTATATCAATTTTCTTAATTTATCAACCCATGATGTGTTTTTGGTTGCAGTTGTATCAAGTGCATTGATCTATAACAATTTTTTTTATTTTGTAAACACCATCTTTTATCATAAACATTTCAGTGGATTTTTGCTTGTGCATTAGTAGGTCATCGATTTGGCCATTTTTAAGCTTATGTTAGATTAATTTGCTGAATCTTTTATTAATTCATTCATCACTACATTCTTTGAGGTATTTCTATAAATGCAATGATTTCAAATAAAATCTGTTTCATATTTTTTCCACTTTCATACTATTTGTTTTCATTGTCTCAGTGGGTTGGCTATAACCTCAAGGCTGCTGTAGAGTAGAACTAGCAATGCGAACAGTGGCTGCCTTGCCTTATTTCTTCAAGGACATGCTTCTAACACTTCACAATAAAGCACAATGCTTGGTGGCAGTTCTTGGTAGTTACCCTTTATCGAATAAATTCTATTCTGTTTTAAGAATAGACATTGAAATATATCCCATGCTTTTTTTCTCTATATATTTAGATGATCATATACTTTCTTTTTGCTATTATTGGGGTTATGTTAATAGATTCCAGCATTTTTAGACTAAACCCCAATTGCTCATGGTGTGTTTATATTGTTTATATAGTTTGGTACATGTATATGAAAGAAGATAACTCAGGTTCTATAGGGCCTGAAACTTACACATTAGGCGATATGACTTAGCAGGAGCTCTTGTAATTGAAAGACTCCGAGGCTTAAATTGCATCATCACCATAGTAAATCCACCTCTGTCTGCTTATAAACAACTAGATTCTGTTTGCTATTTATGTAGGCCTTGTTATTTTATAATAAAAAATAAAATTGGCCTATAATTTGCTTTATTCACAATTTCCTTTAGTTTTAGTATCAAGATCATACTATCATCATAAAATAAGTCAGATGGCTTTTCATCATTTTTTTCATCTCGATAACAATTTGAATAAGATTGGAGTTAGCAATTCCTTGAAGTTTCAGCCTAGATCTGGTGCTTTCATTAGTCCAATTTTGACAATAGGCCTATACTTCAAAGAGTGGAGGGAAGGAGACAGGAAAGAGAGGCAAGAATATTAGGAAGCCCATTGTGTGTGACAACTACATCTTATTTATTTTGGCTTTAAGGAGTAATAAAATTACTCATCTCCCCTTCTTCCTTAATCTTTTGTCTATACCAGTTGACTCGCAACTAAGAAAAGGAGAATGGGAATGCCATTTATCAGTATTCCCACCCCCAATACTCTATTACCTAAGGTACTGTTGTCATGGCTAACATTCCGAAGCCTGAAATACGGGCATCATTTGGACAACCTACATTAAATATGGTGCACACTTCTGCCAGTGGCCAGTCATCTAAACATTTACTAAGTACCTAGAAAGTATACAGAAGTACTCAAGATAGATTTTGAGTAATAGATGTTGTCCCTGCCCTGTGGAAACAAAGTTGAATCCAAGAATGAAGACTTGCTTCTCCCTCTGGTTTTATAATATTAGTGTAATACTCAAAACATGCCAGTTACCTTTTGTCATTGATGAATAAATTATTTCCCATAGAATAATAACCTAGATAAATATACATATATTTCCAAAGTCAAGATCAAAATTGTTTCAGTAAATACTTTAATAAAAATATTTATAAATATTTGTTATCTCTATTTATTTTTAATTCCAGACAGCATACTGAGCCTGAACCTTTGCTTCAGGGCTCTGGATCCACATTGCTGGTCTTTGTGAAGATTTTATACAGTAAGGTCCTGAGGAAACACCTTTATGAACAGACAACAACCAATGACAGGATCTGCCTCTTGAGAGTTAAGCTGAGCCAGGCAGAGGCCATCTGAGTAAGATGACACTTGGCACTGTGATTGCAAGGTCACATAGACTTAGAGATGAAGGCAAGCTCATGACAAGCTATTATCTGTGCAAGACACAATTATGGGGGGAAGGAGTTAGGAGACTCACTGAGAAAACCATTCCGAAACAGAGACAATCATGCCATGTTCAGGATAAGGCAAAGGTGAAAAATTTTATCATAGAGCCAGAAAAAGAGCAGTAGAGAGAGGCTGCCTGAAGACTTTTTGATGTCAAGATATGCAATTCTATTTTCTGAATTGATTCTAGAAGATCCCCAGATAGCCTTTATATTGGTTACCATTGAGTGCATTCCTTATCTTTGTAACCAAATAATCATTACATAATAAATAGTTCTGTTTGTATGAAACATAATAATGAAGATAATATTAATATAAATTAATATAATCAATAATTATTATAAATTATGTATTTATCAGTTGCTGTTTTTTTAGTGAGTTAGTGTCTACCAGACCCAAAGATATTCAGAAGTTGTTGTAGTCAGAGTCCAGAGTTGAACAAATGGGTTACATAGGGACAAATATTTATTCATAGAAATATTTCTTGACTTTCCATTACATCCTGAGCACAGGAAATAGAGATAAAACCAAATAAGTGTGGTCCCTGACATTACGGTTTTTATCATTAAAGAGTTGGGATACATTTTAAATAATCACAAGACAACTATAAAGTAAGTGCCATGAAGAAAAGGACTTGGTCCAACGCACAAGGAAAATGGGAAGAGTAGATCTAAATTCGAGGAGTACAAGTGTCTTGTGGAAACAGCTCCATATCAGCTGAGACGAAGTCAGAGGGTGACCAGTCACGGTGACGTGGTGAAAGAGAAGGCACGTCCCAGGGACAGGAACAGCCCCTGCATAGCCCTTCCGTCTGGAAGAGAGAAAGCCACCATGTGTAAAAGGAGAGAGACTTCAAGAAAAAAACGGAGAAAGAAGAAAGAGCCAGATCACTCAGAACCTTCCAGATGCATGACAGGGTTCAGAAGTTATTCTGTTAAAAGAAATTGCAAGCCACAAGCTCAATGCCCTTCATTTACAGAGTGCTTTTTTTATGAGGTTTGACCCCTGGCAGGCTTTTAATAGATGATTTTACATATCCATAAAGCAGGAAAACATTGATCCTCTTCCATGTTCTTTTTCTCAGTTTCCACAGATACCCAGAAAGTAAAATAGAAGTCATCTGTCACTGAAAGTGATCTAAGATATATCAACACACTCTAAAGGAATATCCATTTCATGAAAGCCTGCCACATGGGCAAAGTATATAATTCTTCCAACACATTTCTCTACCGTATGCCAAACTACTTCACTGTAACCCCAACGTGAGTGGGTGATACCAAAAGCAGTGGTAACTGTACAGCACTGAACAAAAAGGCCAAATAACCAAAAGACAAGGAATTGACAACTTACAATAAATCTCAGCTTTGCAATCATGCAAGTAAACATATAGTGGAAACATTAACGGTATCTAGCATTTCTAACTAGTGTGGGCGACATTATATGGCTTCGCTTGGAATGCGCCAGGGTGCTCCAAAATAAACTTTGCTGAGTTGCAGTCTGCAGAGGCTGATGGTCAGAACAAGAACGATGAATTCAAATGGGGAAAAAAGTGTTTCATGGGTTTCAAAGCAAGAGCTAAGGGCTGTAGGAGGAGGAAATGAAGCTGACATGCAGATATAGGAAAATAACTTTCATAGGCTAGTTGAGCTATGTTAGTGCTGCTGCTGCTGCTGCAGCCACACAGGACAGGACCAGGGACCAAAGGCAGCCACCTCTAATGAACCAGGGTCCTAGTGAGAGAGTCAAGTACTTGCATAGAATTACCTTTAAAAGGCTTCGGGTGAATAAACCTAAGAGAGGCCCTCTATTGCAAGCCTCTGTGCTGCTTATGGCATATAAGTGTGGAGTAGAAGAAAATAGACATTATTTTCAATTACAATCAAAAAATGTTAGAACCTGCAGGGACCATGAATATGTATGATGTGTATCATGTTACAGGTAGGGAAGGCCTACGTTGTGAAATGATGTGCTGAAATTGTATAGCAAGAGAGAGGCGGAGCCAGGATTAGCACTGAGCACTGACTTCCAAACTAGGGTGTAAGTATATTCTATGTTCATGTGTTTCTTTCTGCAGGGAACTGATTTAACCACATCCCGCAGTTCATGGAACAGGATCCACAGCTGTCCTAGAAAGGTCGTTTTCTGGTTTATTATTTCTCCACCCTCATCCCAGACCTGAATGCTCATCCCTGGACCTTTCTAATACATCTTCCATGACACCCATCACTTTCCTTTTGTTAGGATTATTTATTTATTTGACAGAAATATTCAAATACCTCTTATGCCAATTGATTTATAAACAGAATTATTTTAGAGAAATTATGTGATTATTTTGGATAGAGAGGGCTTTAGGGGGGCACAGTCACAACAGGTCAGAGGGAATAATTTTCTCCCGTGAAGAGTTTCTACCCATTTATCTCACATGATATCGTGGATGTTAGAACATGTCCCCATTCTGTATAAAGTGCCTGACAAGCCATCATTTGTCTCCCTGGCAGGATGGTTTCCGGAAAGCCCTACGCTTTCATTGGCTTGAGTTTACTCAAATGTAAAATGAGGGGTTGTGACTGATCACTGACCTGCAGATATTTGTTCTATTGATATTTTTTCTTGATAGTAGCATCACCATTTGTTTAAAACACAACACAGATCAAAATGGAGAACTTTGCCAGCCCCCAGGTGGCATAGAGGATGACTCTGAGAAACCCTAGAGACCCACGTAATATAACTTTAACATTCTGGGGGAGCTGATTCCTACGAGCCTTTCCTGCTGGATCACTTTATAGCAACTCATTCCCAGTCTATGAGGGAAAACTAATACTCAGATCCAAGACAGGAGGAAAACTAGATCATCATGCCCCTACGATGTGTCAGGTACTGTATTAGCTGATTACATGCATTATCAAATTTAATGCTCACAGCCGCCCGGTGAGATAAGTACTACATTGCCATTTTACCACCAAAGTAACCATGACTCACAGAAGTTGGTCACTTCATTTCAGAGGGATTAAGTGACTATCCGGCTCAGGAAGCGAGGAAGTAGCTGGGCCTGAATGTGAACCTGGTTTGTGTTGGCTCCAAAGCCCTTTATCTTTGTACTATTGGAAATCTGAGTTGTGAGTTCAGAGATGGGGCTCCATATTAGAAATGCCGTATTCACTGTATGTGTCCCGAGGTTTCAGCTGCTGTGCCAGTAGGGCAGGAAGGTCAAGTAGACCCTCTGACGTCTCCCAATTTGAAATGTCTGAAGCTGTTTCCTAACTTCCTGAGCCATCTTACCTCCTCACACATGTTTGACTCTCCTTCCTCCGCGTTTCCAACTCGGCTGCTCTTTCCAAGCTCAGGAAGGACACAGAGATCAAACAAATGCTCTGCAGAACATTCTGTTTAGAAGAAGAAATGAAGGGACATTTACTGAGCACCAAATGCATGCCAGATTCTGAACTTATGTGTACAGGGACCGGCACATATAATGCCCCTTTTTATTACAAAACTTTTTATTACTAAGTCATACGCATATTATTCTGTAACAGAACAATATCGCATTCAAGCATACCACATGACATTTTAGGTGAAATCTTCAAATTAAAACTAAATTATTACACCCATATTATTACCCTACCAACCACACTCGAGCAGGCCTTACTTCTGCCGGACCCTGTATATTATTTCATTGTAATAACAATGAAATAACGCTGCAATGTAGACGTTAATACGTATAGTTTATGGACAAAAGAAATGGAGACTTGGCTAAGATGGCACAGCTGAGAAACAGGTGGAGCTGGGATTTCAAATCCAGCCTCCTAGCTCTAAGCCTAATCCTCTTTTCATTTTTCCATGCTGTCTCCCACTTAGTTCCTTGTCTGAACTAAACCACAATTCAGCGGCTCTTTCATTCTACCCTTGTTAAAGTTTGGATGCTTAACCAGATTTCAAAATAGTTGCAGTTGGTGCCTGGGTTTTTGAAGAGACATGCATTTCACTCTGACAGGTTTGCGCTCTCATTACTTTGAAATGTTGCTGACTGCCAGTTTACTTAGAAATTCCCACATGACAAGAAAATGATCACCAGCAAAATGTTTAAAGCCAGTGACAAAGTAGAAAGGTTAATGCATGGATGTGAATTGCACAGGATGGAGGGTCCCCAGGGCTCTGTCATGTGACTGAAAAAGATGGCTTCGTTTTCCAAGTTGGACATCTTTCAGGTGGGCACCTAGTTATTGCTGGGTGATAGACAGATGACATAAACCTTGGCCCATGGGTGTCTGTCCAGGTAGGTGGAAGCTCCCAATTCCTGATCCTTGGGACTGACTGTGGCTAAGACCGAGGCTGTAGCTGAGGCAGCCTTCTTAAAGAGTGATCCATTAGCGTGAAGCTCTCTGACTTCCCATGTGTTCCTCATTCACTCACCACTCATTGATCGTTTTCTTCTTTCGATTAATATTTAGTTGCCTGCTCTCTTTTAAGCACTGTACTGGGGACTGGAGATGCCAAGATGCATAAGGTCTCTGCTCTCTGGAAATACACCCCCTGGGTGAGAGGACAGACATGCACGTAACCGTAATTCCATGTACATGAACACCCTTAGAGGATTTTAAACAACCATGGAAGTGTCCTGATGATGCCTCAGTTCATGCAGCTTGAGGAATGGCAGGTGCGGAGAGGACCCAGTGAGGAAACTGGGCTGGACTGTGAAAGAGAATTAATCAACCTTGCAGGACCAAAAAAAAAGAAAAAGAAAAAAAAAGGACACTGAAGACAACACATGCAGGCGATTGGAAGAATATTCAGCAACCTAGGAATAACAATGAGAATTATCTCAGATACCTTACACATTGGTTTTGTGACTAAAAGTAGAGAAGATAAATCCGAGAAGTAGGCCGATACCAGATTGTGAGAGTCCTTGAACACCCTGCTGAAGGCCGAAGACAGTATTATGTAGATCTTAGGAAGCCAGCTTGCCTTCTGATCCGGTGTCCCTGTGATCACCAGCGGGAAAAAGGCGAAGGTCGCCAGGACTCTGGACAGCTGTTTTCAGCTTACACCAAGCATACTGCTCCTGAGCCAGCATCATATATTAGGAAAAAAGACATGATGTTCTCTTTATTTCAATTTTCATTTGCACTAAAATGGATGGCCTTTTTACACACTATCAATAATGCCTGTGCTGGAGGAGCTTTTAATAGGACAAACATTCATCATTTTAAGGTTACTCTTTCCCCAAAAGCATGAGAGCAATCTGTTGGTAAAATGGAAAAACCTTGTGCACTAACTAGGCTGCCCTGCTGCCTCTTTTTCCAGGTGGTGCCCACTGATAGGAGAGAGCAGCAGCGGCTGGGGACAGCAGTAATACGAATAACCATCTTCCTGACATCTCCTCCGCTGCAGAAGCTGTGCTGTGTAACAGAAAGGGCCGGATAAAAGCAGTTGACCAGGGTTTTAACTTCACCTTTGCTAAGGGTGTCATTTAGGTGAATCACTTCCCTTCCCCAAGCCAAAACCTCCTCATCTTTAAAGTAGGACCAGACTGTGGATTTTCAATTGTTTCCCATAATTGTAAAATCCTGTGTGATCTTCATTTTTTTTTTAATCCTTACCCGCGGACATTTTTGTATAGCTTTTAGAGAGAGAGGAAGGGAGAGGAAGAAAAACATTGATAGGAGAGAGAAGCATTGATTGGTTGCCTCCCCTCTGTGCCTGGACACCTTTGTGTACCTGGTTATAGGTACACCCACCTCCCAATCCCTAACCTCAGGCAATCACCACTCTATTCTCCATTTCTATGATTGAATTACTTCAAAATGTCATACAAACAGAATTATGATATATGAATCTTTTTTTTTGAAATTGACTCTTTTTACTCAAGAAGATCCCTTGAGATCCTGAATAATTTTTCAGTCTGGAAGCCTCACTAAGCTGGAGGCTCTGTGAGAGAGAGAGAGAGACCATGTTTGGTTCACACACAGCAGGAAACAAATCAACATAGCTGACTTAGTGACCGAATAAATCTCTGGCTCCTGATTCCCTTTATTAATTAAGATAATTTTAGTCTTCAGTACTAGAAAAATAACTTTAAAAGTCTTAAACAACACAGAGATGTCTTATCTCACATACCAAGGCGTCTGGAGGCAAAGGAATTGTAGCCATGCACCAACATTATCATCAAGTAGTGAGGTTCCTCCGGGCCAGCCTCCCTAATGGCCCCGGGTGGCCACCACAACTCCTGGCATCACAAATGCAGATGCGACAGTATTGAACAACAGATGCTGTGGAGGTGTTCAGTGATACCATGGAGGTGCCATTACAATAGCAGAGCAAAAGGATCATTTTCACCTCTGACCACCGTGACTACCGTGACTAGCAAAAATTCACTTCACTTTTTCGGTAAATAAGAAGGTTTGGCCTCTATTGCTATTTTAACTCCTATAAACTCAGGATCTGCATTTGTTTTGAAAACCAAGTGGTTCTAAAAAATAAACGTTAAGCTATGTAATGGCTAATATTTACGACTCAGCCAAAGAAATGAACGTCTTTAATCTCATTAAGTAAACATTACCCTTCCATTTTTCAGTACAAGTTCCCATTGTCCTCTCATTGATCACAGACAGCGCACTCTTCTCTCAAGATGGTGTTGCTTTACCTAAAAGGACTAACAAGGTATTCATGAAATCAGAGGCACGGGAATGGATGACATGCTGCTAATGGAAGTTCACCAGAGATACACAAACAGCGTTAGCAGTCCCAGAGGTTTCTGAGACTGCGGGTGGTTTTGTATTATTTCTTCTCAAATCTGATTTTCTCCATTATGAAAAAGAGCAATCATTAAAGGAGTCTGTCTGCTCTGTCCATAATGTTCTTCCTAGACCCTTCATTTCAGTTTAGTTGCATTAATTTGGTGCTTAAATTTATCGCTCCAGAGTTTAATGTGTATTACTCCTGTCAGCATTAAGTTTAATTTACTGCAACTGGGCAAAGAGGTTGCTGAAACCAGATTTTAATTCCCAAGCTATTACATGTTGTCCTTGATAAACAAGATCTTTATTATTTACCAGTGCAATGTGTGTGCCTATGGAGCTATAGCTCTGCAGAAAGTGCTTCTATGGATAGCTTTTTCTTTTGTAAATGATGTTTAGTCTCTTTCTTCTGCATATTTGAATATTCCAGAAATGTTGAGCTATTGAAGCATTTTGTTCTATGGTTTTTTGTTTTTTTTTTTTTGGATGAGGAAGTAGGAAATCCAACCCCAGCTAAACACTGCAGAATTCAGCTATATTCCTGCTGAGATCTTCTCACAGGGATTATGGCCAGAGACACAATGTTGACAATTTCTGTAAGGGCCGATAGTAGAGCCAGCAGGGATTTCTTTATGGTCAAAATGAAAACAGAATTTTAAAACCTTTAAAAATTTTAAAGAATACTTCATTGTTAAAGTAATATATGCTAGTAAAGAACTTAACTGGTATGAAAGTTATACAGTCAGCATTTTGTCTTATATCCTTTGAGATCTTCCCCGTCTTTCTTCTCTCTCCTCTACCCTGTCTCCTCCATGTATATGTGCATGAGCATACATTTGCCAGATGTAGATATATAAATGTACACATGTATATGTATTATATTGTATATGTATTGTATAGATACACAAGTGTACACACATATATGCATTATATTGTATATGCACTTACGCTATTTCTATGCATAGTACATAATACCCACTTAAAAAGATGCTTGTAGACTACAGTCATGGGCTGCGTAACGTTTTGCTCAACAACTGACCACGTGTACAACGGTGGACACCATATAGCCGAGGCACCCAGGTTTGTGTAAACATACCCTCTGATGTTGGCACAATGACAAAATCATTTAATGATGTGTTCCTCAGAACATAACCCCATTGTGAAGCAGCGCATGACTGTAATCGACTTGACTAATTTGTTATCTTTTGTCATTTATTAACTGTGCAATTAAATGTATGATGCTGTGTATAAACGCAAAACAAACAAAACAACCTCAAACTGACTGAGAAGCTATGTTAGCGCATATAAAAGGAAGCTCATTTGAAAGATGAACTTCAGGGTTGGTATACTGGTGTCCCTGTGATGTTCTCAAGGACCCCAGTAGAAGCTAAATATTAAAGCAAATCCCCTGTATTTGTACCAAGTAGAGCCCCAGGTTTCCTTATTCACAACTGGCATTGTTTGGCTCAAAGAAAAAATTTCCCAGAAGTCTGGATTATGCCTCTTTTACCACATCATTAGCCAGAACTGGTCCACAGGACCATTCCTCAACCAGCACCAAGCAAAGCAGGTGAGAGTTCTATTTATCTATCAGGAATTACCTCCCTCATCTGAGAACAAGAACTGTGGGTGTCAAGCGTAGGTACCTGAGCAAAATCTAGTCTCTAGGAAGAAGATGAAAAGGCAGAATAAATCCGGATTTACCACCAGCAATATTCACTATGGTCATGGTAAGTGTTTAAGGCTCTGAATGTTTTGCATTTTTCTTGAAATTCACTCACTGACCTCAGCACTTATTGAAGAGAATTAGTGTGTGTGTGTGTGTGTGTGCGTGCGTGTGTGTGTGTGTTTGGTTTCGAATGTTTGGTTTGTGATCTAAGTTTTTTTTTGCTATCTTTGTCCCTTTTTCCCCTTTGGTAATATCAAAGCTTTGAATTAAAATTGTGGACTTTGCCATGGTTATCTCTAATATATTATAACTTAAAAATGATACACCTAAGTTTTGTTTACTAATTTAGCAACTTTAACAGTACCTATTGATGCCTTGCTCTAAAAATAAGAACAATATTACATTTAAAATTTCTCCCACTTAGTGTGTCTTCCTCTCCTTGACTTTGATTAGTTGTCACAGTATACAGTATACTGTTTTACATTGTCGGGCTTTGTATCCTATGCATTATATTCTTATTCCTATGCATTATTTTTTATTCTTACTCTGAAAATATACATCTTCTTTGTTTAAGTTGTTAAAAATACTACAATAAATAAAAATACAAAGATCACTACAAATCTCACCAATCACAATTAGCAACCATAACAGTTTGGAGAATATCTTTTCAAGCACTTATGTGTACATAAACACGTATACACGTGGTTGTGTACACACACACACACTGTACCTATTAACTTGAATATTCTTCTGCCTCTGCTTTCTTCCTTCCACAATATGTTTTGAACTTCTTTCTATGCAAAGAAATACATAACTTTAAATGGTGTTATACCATTTTATTGAATAAAAATAATTTAATCTCTTGACAGAAATTCATTTTGCTTCCAGAGTTTTATGGAACCATTTCTTTCTATGACAAATAATGTTTTAATGAGCATACATGCCCAGCGACATCCTTAATGGTTCAAACTCTAGAATGAGACGGCAGGTCTGTCCCTCTCTCCTTTCAGCCTGCTTTTTGAAAGTGCACCTTTGGCCAAGAGGCTAGTAGCTTTTTTTTTTTCTTTTTGTCTCAAAGATAAGCCCTATGTTTTAAATAAATGCTGTATCAGCCAGCGCAAAAATGGACTGAGACTTAAACCTAGAAAGAAACGTGCTATCCCTTTTCAGGGGAATTCCGAAGTATTAACAGGATAGATGTCAGGTGCTGAAAGAACAATTAGACTCTGATTTTTCCCTAACCTGGCATCGCTACCAGAGGAAGACCTAAATACAAAATCCACTTGTTCAGCTAAAGCCTTACTTTGTTCAGTAAAATCCAAGCTTGAGGACTGTCAAGAATTGTGAGTCTCATCACTTGTCAAAAGCCCAGAGAAAAGACAGGGCTATAGAAATCAGCTGGAAAGGAGAGAAAGGAAACTCTCAGAGGCTTGGTATAGAAATCAAAACTCAAAAGAGTTTAAAAGTCTACTGCTTCCTTTTGTATTTATATAAATTTCTATTTCTGGGCAGCTGCGGAAATGAATGTGCTAACCTGCAGTGTCTGCGTTAATGACTCGAGGTATATGGCAGTGAATCATCTCTTACGGTTCCTTCTATCATGTAAATTCTTCGTGAAGTTCCCTTTATAAGTGTGTATTCTTTTAGGTACAAATCCAGTAATATTTTTTGATGTGGTTGCTCTTTCCTTGCTTTTTACTCATGCAGAAACATTCCCTTTCCCTAGTAGCTATTTATCATGCAGATTGTATCTATGTTGAGGAGAGAGGTTACTCCACTACCATTTTTCTGCATGTTCAGTTGAAAGCCCTGAAAGAGTAACCATGGGTATAAAATGCTCCAGAGATGGTAGGGTGTATATCAACTACACCACAAGCCTTCTCTATTAATGCACAGTATTGCACTCTTCAAAAGTATTTTAGCTGATCCCATCACCACAGTAATATTCTTGTTTTGCAACAATTTACCCCAAATGATGCTAAATTATTCAACTAAAGTAAAATCAGATTTATTAGATTCATCTTATAACCAGTGTTGCTATAACACTTGTTGGGAAAACATGAATTTATTCCACCATGATTGGTATGTTAAGGAACAATTTGAATATTCCTCAAATGTTATATTTGCTTCTGCATGATTTTATCTGGGAAAAACATTAGGTAAATACAGAAAAACACATTCAGTTAAGCCCAATTAAGTAGCAATTCACAAAATGTGGTGAACCCACCCACATACACATAGATTTCAAATATCTACAGCTGCTTCAGTTCATTCTTGAGCCATTCACATCTGGACTAATAACTCTTTTTCTCTCTCTTAATGTGTGTGTGTATAGTATGGACCTAAATACACAGATACGTAGGTTCATATCCACATACATAAAGATACACAGAAGAGATATATAGCTGTAGATATAGACCATATAAATATAGATAGATAAACTCATCCTAGTGGTTCCATTTCTATGGAGAACTCTAATGTACTGCCCTTCTTTTCTAAACTAATGATACTGTATGAGAATTCATGCTCCATATTGAATGAAATTAAAATTACTCAGGAAAAGATAGACAACTAAAATTTTTCATGTGAATTACCTCATTTTAAAAATATTGACTCAAGCACCAGCAAAATGTTGTAAGATCCAAACCCGACACATCCGTGTGGCAGACCTAGCCTTCAGGACGCCAGTTTTCAGCCCCTGCTCTGTGGATACCGCACTGAAAGCCGTGCCCGCCTTGGGCACCCACACGGCGGGAGGGTCAGAGGGAACGGCTGCTGGCCAGGGCTCTGACCCGCACAATGGCTTCAACCTGAACAATCCTGTCTTGTGTGTTTTCCACAAGAGTTTCCTACATAAGGTTTCCTTTGACCCAAGGATTTCAATGCTGAATTTTCAAGTGGTCAGACACTACTGATCTAGCCCTGGCTGGTGTGGCTCCTAGGATTGAGTGCCAGTCTGCGAACCAAAGGGCCGCTGGTTCTATCCCCTGTCAGGGCACATGCCTGGGTTGCAGGCTGGGTCCTCAGTAGGGGGACATGCGGGAAGTAACCACACATTGATGTTTCTCTCCCTCTCTTTCTCCCTCCCTTTCCCTCTCTCTAAAAATAAGTAAATAAAATCTTAAAAACTACTGATCTAAAGCATCAGCGTTAAACCTTTTTATATGACAAAATCATCACAGAGATGCTCTGAATCACTCTCTTGCTTAGCATCCAGCCCCACAAGTACAGCTTTTCATTCTGTCACCATGAAATGCGGTGGTCCCACAGCAGGGTTCTCTCCCATCACATAAAAAGAGCCTCTTTAAAGCCTTCAGAACCTCCTTCTCCCGGGAAAACTTGGAGTCCTGCTGTTTGTATGCGCTGAGATGAAATGAAAAATAAAAATCAGTGAATATTTACCGATAATCTCAAATGTATAGAGATGTCCAGGATATCTCTCTGCTTCACCTTCTTTTTCTTTTGATTTCTTATCCATCGCTCTAGTCCTGTATCTCATTAGCCACTGCTTGGATTCTTTCCAAATGCTCTTGTGGGGGGGGGGGGGCAATAAACAAGATTCTAGAGAACCCAGGATCCAGGACGTCCACCTGGTTATAGATGAGGCTTTAGGGACATACTCTAAGGAAAATGAGGATGAGAGTATGACAATCTCAAAATCCTAAACAAGATTAGTGCTGGAACACCGTATCATGACAAAACTCCTGACCAGATCAAAATAGCAAAGAGGTAGCAATAGCTGAGACCCTAGGGCAAAAGCAGGCTGGCGGTGGTTGGATAAAAGTGAGTGGCATGAGATGAGGTCGCAAGAGTAATGGGGAGATCATGAGCTCAAAGCCGTGGAGAGAGTGCCTTTTAGGTCAAAAGATCACAAAGCATCACGGCTTAGATAAAGTGTGAGGCATGACCAGGAACATCAAGCTCATTTTTCTTAATGAATTGACACCAGCATGGACAGTGAGCCAATCTCAGGCCATTTTAAATCTCTTACACAAAAAACGGATTGCCTGGGTGAGTCTGGCTTCCCTTTACTAATTCCTGGGTCACTGGCTGGCTGCTCTCTCCTAAATCTTTCCTTTTGTCCCATGTCTTCTAGAAAACTAGCATTCTTGGCCTATGAGCTGAGCAGGTGTTGATCTAGAAAAAGAAGAAAGGTCTACTAGGGGAGTTTGATTGACAGTGTTGCCTTTGAGTTCGCCCTCTTAATGCAACAAAAGATCTGCATTTTCAGAGGAAGAGTGCCGGCCAGAAGCAGACCGGCCCACATTGTTTTGGGTACTGCCATTATTTATCATCCCTTAGCTTCCATCCACTGACATGTGTGACAGCTAAACGGTAGTTTTGTGGGGGTTACTGGGATGCTGAGGAATGACTTAAAAGCAATGAGGGGACCATGGACTTGGCTATTAGGCTAGACTTATCACCAGCATATGGTATCCACAGGCACCTGAGTCCCTTTATGACACCTGGAAGAATTCTGTGGCAGAACATACCAGAGTTTACTGGCACAAACGAATGATGCTAGCTGTGTGCCAGGGGGCGCTGAGTTATAGAGATGAACTGGCTGGCAAACAGGAGGTCTGTAATTACTTCCTGCACAGATTATTTAGGGAAACAAGGAGACTTTTCCCCCAGATTCTGTTTCAGGGGAATATGTCCTCTTGTTCATCAAAAGGAGCATCTGATAGGAGTAAAAGTGTTTGCAACCCACCCTCTACACCCGTCTTGGCTTTCTGGGTCTAACTCTGTTATCACATCAGACAGGCAGAATTCCAACAAGAAGGCTGAGCTCAGAAAAAGTCTCTCTCAGTACATAGCACCAGAAATTAGTGAAAGCAAAATTATCTCTATCATTGAGATGGCTATTTTTGTATAAGACTTTGCCATATACTGTGTGTCTTTAAAATTCATTTTTATTCATCTGATTATCAGAACAACTCAGCAGTGTATGTGGGCCAGATCATGTTACCATTTTAGAGGTTAAAAAACAAACAAACCAGCAAACAAAAACAAAACCTGAGGTCCAGTGATGCTATGTGACTTTCCAGAAGGTGAAGACTGGAAAAACAGGTGCTCTTATGCTTACTCTTTTCCATGCATTTTACCTGATGCATTTTAATTCAATATTGAACACAGAATATAATAGAGAAGTTGTCTAGTATCGGCTTTCCCTATGTGTATATATATACATTGTTGAAAGAAATTAAAGACAAATCAATAGAACGGCATTTCATATTCATGGATTGAAGGAATTGATATTGTTA
Organism: Micronycteris hirsuta; assembly: GCA_004026765.1. Lineage (NCBI taxonomy): Eukaryota > Metazoa > Chordata > Mammalia > Chiroptera > Phyllostomidae > Micronycteris > Micronycteris hirsuta. The sequence goes on from PVJI01001022.1 coordinate 132,922, forward strand.
AAATGTCCATACTACCCAAAGCGATCTGCAGATTCAATGCAATCCCTACCAAAATTCCAACATCATTCTCTACAGAAATAGAAAAAAATCTTAAAACTCATATGAAACCATAAAAGCCCCCCACATAGCCAAAGTAATGTTGAGCAAGAAGAACAAAACCAGTGGCATCAACTTCCTGATTTCACACTATACTACAAATTCAGGGTAATCAAAATCGTATGGCATTGACACAAGAACAGACATAGAGAGCAATGGAACAGAAAAGAAATCCCAGAAATAAACCGAGCCAGTATGAAAAGAGGGCCATTAAAACTCTCATAGGCATATTGTGCAGTGAGAGACAAACAAGCCAGGTAGGAGAGAATTCCGATTCTGGACACAGAACCATTCATACAAGGTTACCTGCTAGCTAACACATGACTGCCGTTCATTGGGGGAAAAGAGTGATATTTTCAATAAATAATTCCAGGTCTATTGGATATCTGTGAGGAAAATCATTGTGACCCTACCAAATGTAATTTTTATTTTTTTCAGCTTTATTGAGATCTCATGGACTTATAACATTGTGTAAGCTTAAGGCATACGGGTGTAATGATTTGATATACATATATGCTGTAAAATGATTACCACTATAAGGTGAGTTAATACATCCATATCCCACATAGTTACCATGTTTCATGGTGAGAATTTTTAAGATTTGCTCTTTTAGCAACTTTCAAGTATATGATATGGCATTATTAACTCTAGTGTACCTGCTGTTGTTAGATTCCCTGAACATAGTCAACTTATAACTGGAACTTTGTACTCTTTGATTTCCATCACCCATTTCCCCCACACCCTCGACCTGGCAACCATCAGTCTTCTCTGTTTCTATGAGTTTGGTCAGTATAAGATTCTATATATCTATATCTATATCTATCTACTTATCTATCTATTTATCTATCTTTCTACCTATCCTTATAGTATTTGTCTTTCTCTGTCTGACTTCACTTAGCATAATGCCCTCAAGATTCATCCAACTTGTGCAAATGGCCGGATGGCCACAGGCCAGGTTTTAAAATTGGGTAGACCCTTGTCTGTTCTCAGCTCTTGGATAAAGTTGCTGGTGGGCTTTCTGGTAGGGAGGGGCCAGACCGGTGGGTAGAGCTGGACACTCTGCTCTGTATTTGGGCCCCTGCCACACAGGCTACGTTCCCTGTTGGGAAGGATCTCTGGCTGAGCTCCCTGCCTTGGGGAAGCCAAAGGCTGTGTTCAGCAATGGGACAGGGCTTTATACGGGGCTGCTGGGAAGAGTAGTAGTCTTGCCTCCATGGCTGGGTGGTACCATAGACTGTGCTCCAAGGCCGCCAGGTATCGGAGGCCACATTTCCAGGAGGACTAATGCTGGAGGTTCTGCTCAACAGGTGGGTGGGACTGTGAGCCTGCTCCCCTGCTGGGCAGGACGTCAGCCCATTAGATGGGTATGCAAATCAGCAGCAGCCATGCCCAGCGGGAACTTTGGAAACAAGTATAACTTTTTTGTTAATTTTTTATCTCCTTCCCTAAAGAAAACAATTAAAAATTTAAAAATGATCATGAAACTACTCATTGCAATAAGTTTAATGATAAATCACTGATAAGGTTTTTAGGAAGAAGGAGGGAAAGGAAGAAGCAATTAATTTTTTTCTTTCATAGAACAATGCATAGGTAATAGCCCATTGTGTGCAAAAATTACAGTTGAGCAGCAAAACTACTGTATAATTCTAACATTCTACTAGCTTTTCCCAATCAATCTCATTGATGTTCCTTCCAAGTATAAAAAATGGAAGCTTGCCTTCTTCAGCTTTAAGGAAAGTATAAGATCTCATTCTGTGCTTCTCAGTCTCTTTGTTATGATGCTTTAGTGCCACTAGTATAATTGATTTCTTTCTTTCTCCTTGAGTTGAATGCTCATTTTTGATTCTGGAATGATAAAATCTGCTCCTCTGTAGGTGTGATGAATGAGGTATATGTACTTCTCTAACTCTTCTGTTTATGTCCAAAAGATGTGCTGGAAGAAGGGAATTACTGGTTGTCAGAATTGAATACTCATCTTTCCACACTGATGACATATTTTCTGACTCCCCCTGGCACAACTATAGAACAAGAGAGCAAGACAGTTACCATAAAACCCTAAGGAAGTAGGCAAAAAATCTCTTGCAAGCTTGCCTAGAAAAATCCAGATCAAAATCTGGGAAATGCATCAACTGCAATGATAGATGGATAAGCATTTTTAAACAATTTCTCTTCACATGCCTACTAGCCACCTAAACTCCTGAAGAATCTATGAATCCTAGAATTCTCAGTAGATCCAAACAATGTTGGGAATGCTAGAAACATAAATTTTCATTAATTCTTATAGTATCCTAGGAAATTACTAACATTAATTACCTTCCTAAATAAAAGCAATGTGACTCCATAGCGTACCAGTCAGCCCCAAGGTCACTGTGTTGGAATCGAAATTTGAACTCAGAACCATCTGCCTTCAAAGCCTAGGCTCAAGCAAACTATCTCATTGACAAGAATGTGGGGAAGACTCTAGATATAGGTTTTAACACTTGGCTAGATATTTTTAAAAATGTTAATCTCTCTATTCCACTGCCCATAGAACCGATGCATCAATCAAAAGTCACACTATATTCTCTACTTCCATCAAAAAAAAACAGACCATAAATAATTAGTTTTAATACTTTTTGGGGACTCTAATAAGATACAATTTGAGTAGATACTATGACAGGCAATGAAACCTAGTATAAAAGTATTTTGTTTCCCAGACTTGGAACTTTGTGAAGGTCATGTTTTACCTGTTTGTTGCTGATATACTTCAGGTACACAGCTGGCAAGCAAAGGTAGGATGTTGAATACAAGAAGCCACAGTAGCAAAAATGCATGCTTCCTTCTTACTCAAGATAGTGGTTTTAACATCTAACTGTGCCCCGTAACAATAATTTATACTTCCAATATTTTATGTTCTTATTGCATCTCATCAAAATTGAGTTTTGTTTCTTTTTCTCTCTGTCTCTTCGAATGTGTCCCTTTCTTCTCTGTCATGAGCCTATGCAGTACCAAAAATGTTCAGGTCACCTCATTTCATCTCCACTGGGAAAGAACTCATGTCTATTTTCTACGGAATGTCTAGGACTACATAGCCAGTATGAGATTAACTTAATATTTAAGCCTATATATTTTCTGATCTAGAAGCCCATGAATGTCCATAATACCATGATGTATTTCTTCTGTCCTTCCTTGGTATCTTTGCCTCAGTTTACTTCTCTATATAACCCTGTATAATTGAATTCCCTTTCATTGTCCCTCTGGCCGAAGACATACTTTCACTTGTATTCCTTCCATCTCTTTTTACCTCCTTATTCTACCTGCACTAGATCACCACCACCAGACTAGCTCTGTAATTTTAGGGGTATATTATGCATTTATCCATTTATTTATCAATCAAATCAATCCCTTCATTTAATAATTCAAAAAATATAGATGGAACACCTATTATGTGCCAGACCCCTTGAGAATCACACGTATAAAGAAAAACATAACATACCTCTCTATCAAAGAACTCCTGGCCAATCGAGACAAATATGGAATAGTAGAAAGTGTAACTGATTCCAAGCACATAAGGCTAAGGAAGCAAAGGGGCAGGGTGCTCCATTTTAAAGGAACAGAGAAATTTCTCTAATATGTATCTTTTCCCCTAAAGTGAAAACCTTAATTGTTTATATGAATTAGATCCTAAGTAACTTTTAAGATTCCAACTCATCATGCAAAGTTTATAATGAGATTAAATACTTTTGAAACACTTTAATGACTACATCATAATCAGCGCATGGTTTTGTTATCATTTATTTTTAAATTTTCTGTTGGTTATAGAGGTTGTTTCCATGTTCTCTCTATTAAGCTAGTAATGTTGCAATGTCTTATCTATATTTTTTATTTTATTTCTAAGATGGATGCCTAGACGTGGATCATTTGATTTGAAAAAGAAATATAGTGAAGTGTCCTTGATATATTTTGCTAATGTGCTTTCCGAAAAGAGTGTCAAATGTGCATGCCTACTAGCAGTCTACAAATGGGCTAGCTCTCAGCACTCTCCCCAGTATTAAGTAATGTATTTTTGTTTTTTTAATCCTCACTCCAGAATATGTTATTGTCGATTTTGTGGAGGGGGAAGAGTGATTGAGAGAGAGAGAGAGAGAGAACCGTTGATGTGAGAGAAAAACATTGATCGGTTGCCTCCCATGCATCTGGGGACCAAACCTGGGGACCAAACCTGCCCCAGGGACATGCCCTGACTGGGGATCAAACCTGCAACATTTTGGTGTATCGGATAATGCTGCAACCAACAGCAGGGCATAAAATATTTTTAAATCCACTTTAATACATAAAAAGAATGTTTCATTGTTACATAAACTTGCATTCATTTTATTGTTAACAAGTTTTAAAATATTCCCGCACATTTATTGGTTATTTGAATTTCTTTAGTTTATGTCTTTGCCCTTATAGTCCATTGAGTCAGTAGTGTTTTTATACTGATTTATTAACTATCTCTTTTTGAAACATTAATTTTTATTAGAATTATTTTATTATGTAGTGTTTTCTTTAAATGTTGTATTTTTGCATTAAATTAAATATTCATACCATATTTATTAAAAGACTACTGGTTCCAGATGATCAACTGAGCATATAGTGTTTTTCTTCTTCCCTTCTGAGTTCCAACTAAAATTACGATATGGTAATAAGAGGAAATAAAATCAGAGGAACGAAAAAACACAAGGGGCGCATTAGCAGAGGAGAGACTTAAACAGGCTTTTGTGCATCAAAATATATCATGGGTATATGTATATATCCAAATTTATCACGATGTATACATTAGATACAATTTTTGCATATTAATTCTATCTCAATAAGGCTTAACAAAGTTAAAAAATAGATGGAAGTATATCAACAATCAAAACAAAGTGGAAGAAACCACAGCCCAGGAAAGCAAAAGAGGAGTAATCAGCAGAGGAAGCCCATCTGCCCAAAAGACCCCCGGGGGGTCCGGCTGAAGAGAGGGGAGGTGGATGCACAGAGGAACCCTGATGGTCATCCCTCCCCACCTCCCCCAGGCCCGCCCAGGGTAAGAGGTAGAGTAGGTGCTTATGCCCAGGCAAACAAACAAATAAAATCTGGAGAACATTATGTAAAGTGAAATAAGCCACAGAGAGAAAAAAAAAAATGCCTGCTCTCACTTACCTGCAGAATCTAAAATAGTCGAAGTGATAGAAGCAGATAGTGGAACAATGGTTTCCAGGGTCCAGGGAGGGGAGAGCGGAGGGGAAACGGGGTGTTGGTGAAAGGGTACAAAATTTCAGCATGCGTCATGAAGGGCTCTTGAGGTCTAATGTACAGCTCGGTGACCATAGTTAAGGATAGTATATTACACTCTTAAAATATGCCAAGAGGACAGACCTTAAATTAAATCTTAAAACACAGTTGGCAACTCACTTGGATGTTTAAACAATCCCATGCTACCTGACCATGTGAGAGGCAAAGAAAATCTCTCTGGTCTGGAAAAAACAAACATGGTGCAGGCTACATTTCAGTGAACTGGCAAGGGGTGGGCCCAGGGTAACTCTGCAGGTAGCCAGACTCCAAACTTGGGAAGCAAGACAACTCCTAGATACCACCTAATGGGAAGAGATGGGCTCTGAACATATTCCTTTACCCAGGCAGGACGAATTCAGAAATGGGTCAGCACTGACCTTGGGGCCCAAATCTCACTGCATCCACCGGCTATGGCAAAGGAAACTGAGCTAGTTCAAGGAGAAGGTTGACATATCAGGGGAATGAGAGATAAGGCTGAAGACGATATAAGTGCCATTTGTAGTAGAGGAACATTAGCAGGGAATGAGGCTATTCAAGACACAGAGATCCCTTTGCCACAAGTGGAATTGTGGTGAACATGCCATAGCTTACCTTACCTAATAGAAGTGTTTGCATGCAAGCGAGTAACACCTGTTTTTATTAGCAGGAAGCCTGTGATCAAATGAGCCAGCAAAAATAATCACATCAAAAGTATAACAACAATTAAAATTCCCAGTTTTTAAATGTACCCATGCTGAGCTGGCCCTAAAACTATGGGGATCAATATCAGGAAGGGTTAGAAATGTCTGCAAAAAATGTAAAAATTGGGAGCCCAGCCCTTTCTCTTTCAATTTCTAAATTTATTCTCTAAGTTGAAAAGGAATTATTCAGGAACCATTGTCTCTCCCAACTTCCCTTGATCTGCCTGACATCAGCTTATATCTCTGTGGAGAAGGAGTGACAGGTTTGAACAAGAAAACAGTCTTTGGAGTATGGCCATTCACCTATTTAAGGGAAAGAAGAGGAAATCTGTGTCTAGGCTGTTGTATGCATGTACTGATAAGGCGTCTGAGAATGCCTAGCCTCAGCACAATCGCCTGGCAAAGCCAATCTCCATCCGGCCTGGGGAGGTAACACAATCTGCTAACGAGAGGCCCTGGGAAGCCCTCTGCTGACAACCTACTTAGGTCTCTGCAATGGATTTCAAACCCACAGAAAAAGACTCAGAGCTGGGACTCATTTGTATTGATAAGAATAATCATGCCATCATGCCAAGAGATCTGAATCTGCTATGAAAGAACAGAAGGACTTGAACCAGGCCCATTCACATCTCAGAAACTTCATGCTGTAAAGCTGCATGCTTTAACTTGTCTAATCTGTGTCCACAAATACTAATTTTTCTGTATCAAAATCATCACTACCACTGTAATCACAGGAACTGTTAATAAATATGCAACATTTACAACATGCCACTTTGCAAGCCATTTTATATAATGTATCTCAATGAATACAAAAATGCTATAAGGCACGTGGTATTTTTATCTCCCATTTAACAGATGGAGAAAAATAAGGCTCAGAATAACTAAGACCTTGACCAAGGTCTCACAGCTAGGAAATGGCAACATCAGGATTTGAACCTTGGGCTCTCTGAGGCCAGACCACACACTATTAGGCATTCCACTCTAAATAACCTGCCTCTTCCCCTTGAAGACTATGGAGAAATTTTTTTAAAGACATATTTACAGGGTAGGATATTTCAAAGATTTGCTTTCGTATTTGTCAGCTTTCATCTATCCTGACTTTCTTTTCAGTGGGCTCAGATGGGCAAAAATACTAGAATCTTACGTAAGTTTCACATCAGAATCTTGCTTTTGGTGCCAGTGCACGTGGAGACATGGTGATCACCTCCACCTCCGCTAACTCAGGTCACTCTATCCTCACCCTCCCTGGCTCTCTCCCTCAATGCCTGGTTCTTTTCCTCCAAGCGCTCTTTGCCTCTGACACTGTGGTTTGCGCTTTCCTCTCCATTGCAACACTGAAGTTTACCTTTGAACACGCCCAACAGCTATCCTCCTTTCCAGCAAATGGCACCCACAGCTTCCTCACCCCAATCCTAACCCCAAAGGAGTCAGACTACCGGGCTCTACCCTACCTGAACTTCCCCTTAGGAAAGAGAAAATTGACAGTGGAGAACCAGTTACAGAATCTTGGCTGATTTTACTTCAAATTTCATACTTTTCTTCCTGCTTCGGTTACTGATAATGACATATGGAGATCCCACACAGCAAATGTCAAAATCTAGGCAACTCTGCTAGCATTTCAGGTCATTATTCAGTCTACAGCAAGGGCAGGCAAAATAGACAACCAATTTACAATAAGCCAATTATAGGTCCCCTACCAAAGGCTGCGTCTGACCCAGGTTCGCAGTAGCATGAGATAAAAGATTTAATGAAAAATAAGAACAACACTTTGCTTTCTATTTCTAGGTTTTCCCTAACTCAAGACGCACTGCCCGATGTCCATGCGTTCAGGAACTACACGGCAGGGCCTGTAATGGGCTCGTCGCCATTCTCCCAGGAAGTGCAACTGAGCTGGATGTGGAGTCTGTTTGCAGCTAATAAGGTCAGCATGTGAATGCCCAACCCCAGATGGAATAATAATATGCGGTCATTCAGAGTGAAAGAATTAAATACCCATAATTCATTATCGTTAAATAATAATACTAAGGCACCAGCACTCTCTGGTCTAATAATGTGTCTGAGTCCCTAAAAAGGGTGAAAAGCAAACACCTGACAATGAGTCCTTTGCTACCTCTAGGTATTTGCTGTACCTGGGGTTAGTAAAGGCTCTGTCCAAAGCCCACATGAGAGCTGGAATGCTGATAAACATAAGTCCATTTGTTTCATTAAGCTGACGCTGATGCAATTTCTCTTCCAAAATTCTGATTGCTAACCGATCTTCACTGCTGTGTTAGTCCCTATGCATATTTTTCTTTATATAAATATACACTTGTATTTATGTGTACACATACACAGCTGCTCATGTTCACCATACTGTAGGTGTCAGCGCAAAGAGGCTTTCTTTTGCATGCTTCTGTCCTTGGTACATGCTGATAGCACTTTCTGGAGACTCCTTCCCTCTTTTCTGTCCTCCATAGACTCTTACTCATACTCAGTAACCAATGTGAATGTCACTCCTCTGGAAATTCTTCCCCGTCTCAGCTAGAACTCATTGTTTCATGCAGTCAAGACGTCCAGCATAACCACAGTCAAACTTTATGGGCAACTTTGTTCAAAGTCACATAGGACTATAGTTTCCTTTGACTTTCATTAGCCTTCAATTCTGTATCTAGGAACCAAAAAACTTAGTATGTGCTAAATTTATTACTAACTAGTAATGTTTACTATCATTTCTTCAAATTCTATACTCTAATAATACTGCCAAAACTAATAATGATCCAGGAATAGAAAATGACATTTTTTCATAATCTAAAGAATGTTGCTCAAAACCTCTTTGCTATTTTAAAATTTATATTTAGGTTAAAATGAATCATGGCCTGTGTCTTATCATACTGAAATAAGAGGCAAAATATGCTTCTGTATTCCAAGCAGATACTCACAGCACAAATGGTCCTGGGTAAGCAACCACTGTTACTGATGTTTAGGCATATCATTACTCTAAAAATAAAGCATTGCCTTTGGGTAATACCTCGAACATTTAAAGAGTCCGTAGGGATCAGTGGAATTCTGTGTTTCGGGTCACCAATGAGGATGTTGGTGCTAGTCTGGAAATCAGGGGCATGCTCTCAAATTTCCATGTGAACGAAAACTTCACATTCACCCTACAGCCATCCAAGGTGATCAGCCGAACTCACATCAGACTGAAACACAGACATCCAAAATCTGAGTGTATATTAACAACAAGGCGATAAAATCTCAGAACCTGAAATGCTCATTGTCTACCCAGAGCAGGAGTCAGTCAGAATTTGGGGGATATCTCACCTAAGCTCTCCATCTGGTTTTTGATATTCCAGATTACTTCCTTAGAACAACCTGTGTTCATACTGATAACATCATTTTTCTTGATCCTGTTTTATTTTTAAATGATATCCTCTGTGTCAGCCATCTATTGGTACATTACAACGATGCCAAGACTTAGTGGTTTAAAACAACCGCCATTTATGAAGGCTCACAAGTTTACAGGTCAACTGGGTAGGTCTGCTGATCTAGGTAAGCCCCAGCCATGCTTGACTGGGCTTACTCTTACATCTCTATCAACTGGCAGGTTGGCTGGATGATGGCGTGTCTATAATGATCTCACTCACATGCCTGAACAGTTGGCTGAAGGCTGGGTGATGTGTGGAACTGACTCATGTGCTTCTCTTCCTCCAGCAAGCTAGCCTGGGCCTGCTCACAGGACATGGTTCTGAGAAAGCAAGCAGAAGGTTAGGACTGGTTAGTGGCCTACTATGACTGCCATTGTATTCTATTGGCCAAAGCATATCACCAGTTCAGTTTTTATTCAAGGACTCATATATGGAAGAGGAGATACCAAGTTACCTTGTAAAGAGCATGGATGCAGAATTGCTTCAATGAAAGTAGCTACTTTTGCAGCCTCTTACAACCTCTACCTCCCTGTTTGACACAGTCTTTCTTTAGATGTGTTAATACTGTTGATTAAGCTCTCGTCAAATATCTGCCAGCTGGTTTTCCTGAAAGACATTCTGGCTCTAACTCTTTCTTTAAATTCCCATGTGTCTTGGCACTAGTCATTACCAGGCACATAATCTGTGGTTGACTTACTGCCATTAATTCTTTGCTCCACAGAAATATTACTCAGGATTTTTGTGGCCACAGTTAATTAAAGGTGGAGGGTGTCATTGGGAAAAGGAACTTTTTCCCCAAAAAGTGGAAAAGGGAGTTGAATAGAAGTGAATTAGTTATTCCTTTTTAATCTTTCAGTATTGTGTGTGTGCATGCACACGTGTGTGTGTGTGCGATGAATGTCACTTCCTGCTACATTTCCTGCTAAAACTATTTCAGCCTTGGTCTGTTACGTCTCTTCAGGATATTTTGTAGGGGACTTCGAGTGACATAACATGCAGTGACTTTGGGCACAGTTTTATAACAGATACAAAATGTAATGTTTGAGACTGTCGTCTCAGCCAAGTGTTGGGACATATCTGAAATTTATTCCCGAAGAAAATTCTGGTGTAATAGCAGAAACCTCTGTGCACAGGCCTAGTGGCCTCACATTCAGGCAAGAATACAAAGCATGTGTGTTAATTTTCACACTATTATCTATTCTTCTGCTTCCCAAGTTAATGGGTCTCTCATTAGTCCGTAGCTAAGGATATGTTTCATCCAGAATCTCAATAGACCATATAAATTTTAAACTTCTGTAATCTCGCACCTGTCAAAAATCTAGGACAGTCAAAATCCAACTTGCAAGAATCCACTAGTGGGTAGTTTGGGAATATAAAATTCTTTAAAGTTGCATCATCTTGCACTGAATACCATTGCAAAGTACTGGAGAGAGAAAAATTCATGGAATGCACTTCGAAATGAAAATTCAATGAGGTGAAATTTTCTGCAGCTTGACAATTGTAGGTATCAAGCCTCATCTATCCTGGAAGTTGTTTCCATTGGTAATTGGTACTATATATATATATATATATATATATATATATATATATATATATACATATATATATATATATATATATATATATATATATATACACACACAAAAAAAAAACTTTAGTTCAACTAGATCAAGGTTAAGCTTGTTGGGAAGATTACAAGAATAATACACAAGTGGAAGACAGGTACTCCTTGAATGTTTTATCTGCAACTGATTCTAATAATAGTGCAAACAGAAAGCAACTACTTGGGGAAGTGAGAAGAGGAAGTCAGAAGGCATCTCTTTTGAAAAATGCAGCTCTTCGGGAGAAAAAAATCATTGTACATGCTATCCCCTGGTGGATCTGCTCTATCCTGGATGCTTTCATAAAGAAGATATTTCAGACAGTGAGCGCCAAGATCTTGTTTCAAGGTAGCTGCTTATAAATTTACCCCAGCCAGAAGCAGCAACCTAAAAAGATGCCACGCTGGCTGCCATGATAGCGGGAAAGCTCAAAGATCCGAGTCATGGAGAGGCCCAGGGTCACAGAAGGATGGAGAAAATTAAGTCAGATGATGTGACCATAAATGATTCAACCCAAAAGAAGTGAATGCAGGCCCTAGCCAGTGTGGCTCAGTTGATTGGAGTGTCATCCCATAAACTGAAAGAAGTGAAGGTAATATCCTGCATGTGTAACTACACATGCATTCGTATCGCTAAAATAAAGGACACTTTCTGCAGAGCTTTCCCAGCTCTCAGTTTATTTTATCCCCACATCTTCCTTTACAGACTGTGTAGAGCAAGTTGCATAAAATGTGAAGCATTTTGTAATAGAGGAAATGAAGGTGAAGAGAAGGAAAGTGATGTGTCCAATGTTGGTCAAATAATCAAGAACAAATTGAGGACTGGGACTTCTCCAGGACTCTGCTTTTGAGGTCCCCATTCTTCCAGGATGCTGCTAATTTGGAAAACACATTGGTAACAGTGCTCCCCCACAAAGTGAATTCCTAAATGCAGCCAATTAAATTCTTAAAACTAATCCTAAATTGTTATTGTTCATTCTTTCCTTCTCTCCATCCATTCTTTGGTCAGCATCTAACTGCTTCCCTCCTCGCCATTCCTCCCTGAGGCCAGTTAACTGACCGTGGGGGACTGGAGATGAACTTGCCATTAGCATCTGCTTGTACTGTTCTATGAACTCAATCTAATTCTAACCTTAGATTATATTGACATTGAAAAGCAAAAGGGACCAATCAATATTATACTTGGTCATTTGCTATAATTCTTAGGGCATAATAAGCCTGATGCTCATCAATGGAAAATGATCGTAATAGGCAAAGGTGGCCCAATGGAGGTAAATCCAAGCCTCGGACTCAGCCAGACCGCATTCAAATCTTGAATGCCCATCTACTCATTCAGTGACCTTGAACAAGTTATTTAACCTCTAGAATCCTCAGTTTCTTCAACCAAAAAATGGGAAAAATCATCCCCATCTCACAGGATTCTTAGGAATATTGGATAATAAGAGGTCTGTCCAGAAGGTGTCCAGCCATGTAATATGAAAAAATAAAGACATTTATTGAAGAAGATACAAATATAAGAAACATTGTACACAGGACAATGATGCCTCAGTCCCCTGCAAAGTAAGTGCCTTGGGACCTCACACAGTTCTCTTAGTCACCATAAGCTGCCCCATTGTATTTTCCTGAATCTCATTGAGGGTCTGAAATCTCTTCCCTTTCAAAGGTGATTTGGGTTTTTGGAAAAGCCAGAAGTCACTGGGTGCCAAATCTGGGCTGTAGGGGGGCTGAGTCACCTGGGTGATTTGATGTTCCACCAAAAAACTCTGCATGAGACGTGATGCATGAGAGAGTGTGTTGTTGTGATGAAGCTGTCGATCACCAGCTGTCTATAGCTGCAGCCTTCTGAATCATCCAAATAGTTTCTGTGGAAGAACACTTAACTTAATGCAAAATTTGATGCAGATTAGTTGCTGTACTCGCTCAGTCATTTTGAATGTGACAGCCACACAGTACACGTGCTCACTCAATGACATCTACCACCCCGACTGACTAGTACAGTGAAATCATCATTGTTCACATATGCACATTCCAGTCCACTCCCCTTGGCTGCCAGGTCACATCGATGTCATGTGAACCATTCTCATTACATTAACAATGGCTGGACTTTTTCCAGACAGATCTTGTGTAATATGTAAAATCCCCCAAACACTCCAGTAGTTACTATTTCCTTTATGCAAAGGCAGTTGCAAAATAATCTACAGGATAGTGAACCTAGCTAATACAATTAAAATAAAGGAAAATTTTGTCCAAAATGTCTAACGTATGTCATATTTTTATTATTGAAATAAATTTAGAAATACAATAGCCAAATACTTCCAAACTAGAAGTAATACTACCTGTTTACTTAAACAAAATATTACATAATTTGAACACTGCATGTAAATATTGATGAAGTTATGATAAAATTAACTGAGATAGACATTTCTTCTTTCCTGTAGTTTACACATTTAGCTTAGTAATTAAACTTCTAGGATGGCCTTCTGATGTGTGCAATTGGCCAGACTGCAGTCACCAGTTATTTAATCCAACACCAATCTTGGTTTTGCTGGGAAGGTGCAAAGGTAGATGTGATAGAGTCTATAATCAGTTCCCTTGAAGTCAGGGAGTAATTCTGGGTAACCTGGATGGGCTTGATTCGATCCATTGAAAGGCCTTAAAAGCAAAGCTAAGGAAGGAGAAAATCTACCTCTGGCCTACAGCTTCAACTCACTACAGGTTTTAGACTTGCCTAGATGATTATATATATACAAACATACATATACGTGTACACCTGTATAATTCTAAATAGAGCTCTCTCTATATATATAGATGTAAAAATATTGTACATGTTTTGTATGAAGATACTTTATATATATGCATACATCTATATGTCTATGTGTATGTGTGTGTGAGTATGTGCATCATTGAACTTTATGACCATGCTTTTATGCAGGTCAAAAGAGGTCCTCATAAAATAATATTTCAGGTTTTACTGTACCTGGGTGGGCTGGAGGTCTCAGCTTGCTTTGTCTGATGAGCACTAGTAAAAGGCAAGCACTCAGGGAGCCTCAGTGGTTTTTAACCGGAGTCCCTGGCCCTTAACCTCCTCACAATCAGCATAACAAACCTGGAGCCTATGAGAATGTTATGAACAGAGATGGGGAGTCCCTCTGTCTTGCTGTTCCAGGATCCCTGGGAACTCCCCCTGGCTTTGATGCAGTGTCCAGCTCATATTCCCTCAATTCCTCCCACCTGGCATATTACCAGACCTCAGTGTCATCTCAATTCATCCAAGCCTTCAGCGGAGTTTAGGAGCAGGGTTTAGGAGAAGTGAAACATTGAAACAGTCCAAATAGCCATTGTTTTGTGAACCCAAAACCTCAGAAAAAAATTTCCCAAGTAATAGATCCATGTTCCTTTCATTACCAGATAAACATAATCAATACCTTCAGGTTGAAGGATGGAATCTTTCTTACCCACCCCCACCCCTCAATGTTCTGGGCACCCGCATTGTTCCCAGAATTATATCCAGCGTAATACTGCAATGAGGCCACAAGTTTGCTTTGAATTGAACTAAAACATTTCTCCTACCCAAACAAAGCCAGGAAACTCTCCTTTGTGCACTTTTCAGCTGAGGCGCACCTTGCTATTATGTGAGCAAGCAGGTCACAATCCATCTTCCTTTGGAAGGTCCTGACGCTGCTCCCCAGCTCCTGATGAACTAGCCAGGCCAATTAAGCACTGCATTGAATATCTGTTGCCTACTAATCCACTGAAGAACAGAAAGATGCACTCATACCCTCTCTTTTGTAGATGTGAATTACCGAGGAAGAGGGCTTTTCTGTTATTTTTCCAGCCCGAAGGAAAGCAATTGCCCAGATTCACCAGACCAGTGTCTTTGTTCTCTTAAGGACCTGTTCGCCAAGTAGATTCAACTATTTACTGAATGTCTAATGCCTGCCAAGAGCTGAACTACTCAGTTTAATATCTATAATGTTATTCGGTTATCACAATAATGACAGGAAGTAAGATCCCTTTGTGATGAAAATATTGGCACTCATAAACTTGTCAAATCATGCAGCTAATACAATGGCAGGCCTGGGATTCAAATGCAGATTCCTTAACACCAACTATGATGTTGTTTCCACCCAGTAATAGCTTTTATATGCATTAGCATTTGCATTTAAGAGACAAGAGATGACTCACATTGTTGGATAAGTGTCTGTTTAGAGTGGCTTCCCAAAATGTCTTCTATAGATACCATTCCTCTGGTTTCCTGAGTACTTCCTTCCACCCACCTCCACTGGAATTCCTTCCATGGATTTTGGAAACAGAGACTGAAAGAGGAAAACTGAGTCTCTCCCTGGATAACTGAAATTGAGAATGCATAACCTTGGGAGCTGTTAGTGTTCTACCATGACCTAGGGAAGCCTATGCCGAGCAAGAAGGCAGAGAGATAGCACTTGATTCTTCTAGGAGCTCTGGCCCCTCTCTTCAGTCTGTTGCTGGCAGAAGCACACCTTTGCATATCCCAAAATACCCTCTGAATCCTTTTCTTTCCCTTAAAGTAGACAGGCAGATTCTGTTCCTTGGAATCAAAAGAGCTCTGACACACCAGAGAAGTCACAGAACACACTTTGTCATTGGAAGCTAATAGGGGAATGTGCTTGGATTTGTATCAGAATCCTCTTTGAAGCATTACTGTAGGAGGGTAAGGCAAACTGAATATAAGACAAAGGGAGTGTGGGCGTGAAATTGAGGTCAACCTAGGTGTTAGCCAAAGCCTCTGGGGAAACTGCCGGAAAAGAGAGGTAAGAAATTCAAGAATTTATAGTCACAGATAACGTCACATTTATAATGTGAGAGAAACGAGATAGGCCAAGAAGGAGATGGAGGAGTCATGATTCGAGAAGCAGAAGAAGCAAGATAGTGCTGAGTCACAGAAATTAATGAGCGTACCTCCAGATGGGAATAAATCTTGAACAGCAACTGAGCAGGTGAAAAGGGGAAGTGACTGGGAGCCAAGAAGGGAGGGATTCGAGGCCATCTCTCACTCATGAGAAAGCTTTTTCATAAAAGATGTAGGCACGGAAGTCAGGTTGCAATGGGTTACAGAGTAAGCAGGTAGCAGGAATGTTGGTGCACTGAGTGTAGATTACTTTTTTATAGAACTTCAGGGCTGAATGAAATGAAAAGACGGCAGTAGTATGAGGGGAATCGCAAGCTGAGATTTATGTGGTTTTAGCACATGGGAAATTCCAGTGACCTATTAGTTAAGGAGAACGCACATTCGTTTCCCTGTAGTAATAATCTAGCAACACCTGGTAGAGATATCGTTTTCCCACAATACCCATCCACCTTTCTTCCTTTGGGTAATAAGCTCCTTCCACCATGCTGTGTGTTAGCAAAGCCCACAGCTGCCCAGCTAGATATTCACGTCCCAGTTTCCCTTGCTGTGGCTGCATATAACATTCATATAACAATTCTCACCAATGGTGTAGAAGTAATGTGTGCAACTCCCACATCCCTTCCTTAAGTAAAATGCCTCACCCTCTCCATGAGCTCTTTCTTTTTTCCCATGAACAGGAAAGTGTACTTGCTGATAAAAAAAAAAAGGTCAACCAGCACTCTAAGGAATGGTAGAGCAGTAAGAGAGAAGGAACTTGGGCTGTTAATGGAGTGAAGCTGCTGTTCCCCATCTGGCAACCCATAGATTTCTGGGCTGCTATAGAAGAGAGAGCGAGAAAGAGAGAGAGAGGGTGGGTGGGGGGAGAAGTGGAACAGGAGAGAGAAAGAGAGAGAATAACACGTCCGAGTAACTATATTTATTTTATTTGAGGGTTTATATTTCAGAAGATCTTGTCCCAACATGTACCCCTATCAAAAAGGAAAGCTGAAATTATCCTCTGTCATTTTAGCAAGAGTCTGTCTTAGTAACGGCTAATTATGATCACGCACGTGAAAAAAGTTTGGAAGACTGGCTTAGAGATCTAAACTAGGCACTTTCAAAGTATGGCTCTTTCTTAGATATTGAGTAAATCTGATTTGGGACATCCTTCTGAGAAAGTAGACTACAGACTTCAGAGAAAGATAAGTGAAAAACTTTAAAAGATTCACTAAATCAATTTATAAATGTTCAGGGCAGTTGGAAAAGGCTTTGCTAAGAATGGCAGGAGATTCCATTTGGATGGTGGAGATAGAGGTTGGGTCTTGCAAGTGACAGAAGGGAAACTTGCTGAGCTTAGGTAAAAACAGGGAATCTACTGACTTACACAACCAAAGGAAAGGCAGGAATAAAACTACCCTCCAAGGAGGGGGGTGAGGTTGCTCTCTCTCTCTCTCTCTTTTTCTCTCTCTCTCCTTCCCTCCCTCTCCCTCTCCCTCTCTCACCTCTGCTTTCCTTGCAGATTAGCTTCAGTCACATAAAGGTTTCTCCACAAGGTACAGAATCTGAACACAATAGCTTCCAAGCCTCTCATCACTCAACCTCACCTTCCGAGAGGACCCTGGATTTGCCATCTTCTCCCAAATTCACCTGGAGAAGGGCTAGGGCTGGCCGAGCTTGGCTGAAGATCTCTAAGAAGACAGTTATTCACATTTAATTATTCCTTCAATAATTTACATTTGAAACCAAGCACATTACTTGCTCCAGAAGGCTGACTACAGCATTTTGGGAAATATAATACTCTTTATTCTGCTTCTTGGAACCCATATATCAAAAAGAATTCTTTTCACCTTACATTATGTAAAGTTGAGGCTTCTGAAAAGAAGTCTGCTTGCTTGTGGGTAACCGATAGGACAAACCTATGCCCTTTTCACCTTTTGTGCTGTTTTGGGGGAAAAATACTTGAAATGAATTTGTAGAAATCAAGCGTTCATTCATTTGTTTGAACATAGTTCGTGACTATGAACTTACTATTAGGAAATAATCAGATCACGGCCTGATGAATGTAGGACCCAAATGAGTTGGACTACCTGGGAACAACAGCCAACAGAAACACACGTGGCGTTGAGAAGGACGATTGCTGGAAGTGTTTCAAGGCAGAAGCTTCACCTGACCCCAGGGCCTTTGGAGACCTAAAAACAGAATGTACTTGACCACAGCGCTCACTGCCAATCTGAGTCAGCTTTCCGTGATGTGGAAGAGATGGCCTTCCCAGCATCATGTTCAGATTTGGTCAGCAGCTCCATGATCAGATCGGGACCTAGACCTATCTTGCTCTTTCTTATTTGGTACGATGGAACAATCTGAAGGGAGTTCCCCACCCCATAAAGTCACCTCTGTTTGAAGTTAAATGGCAGCTTCCAGAGCCCAGCCGCCCCATTTTCTCCACCCCAGGGGGCTGGATATCCCACTGAACACTCACCTGCCGGGTGAAATAAAATAAGAAGCTGGAATCTTTCATAAAACATAATTGGACACATCTCCACAGACAGTCTAAAATATTGTACCCTGTCTTAAACAGATGGGATTATTTAGCCTTCACACAACCTTCAACTAACACACCGTGCCCCTTTTAATCAGTCCATGATTCAAAGAGGACATGCTCTAGCGGCCAGGGGTTTTCACTACGCCTTTACGTGTGGGCAGGCCAAGGCGGATGTTTTATTATGGAAGTCAGAGCTGGCTTGGGCCATAATTTTATAAATCTCATTAAAGATTATAGTTTCTTATTTCCATGTATGATAAAATGCCATTTTTACTTTGTCAATGTATCTTAGCCAAGAAGAGGGATCCCAGGGCCTCTCCATCAGGCACGTGAACAAAAGGATCCCTGGTGTGGGGAGGCTGTGTGACTGCCAATAAGACCTCTGTGGAGAACTGACTGTCCTTTGCTTACAAACAGTGCCTTAATTTAATAAAAAGGTCAGAGAGCAGAGAAGCCTCTATCTGTGTCTCCCAGGGAGAGAGAAGCTGGAGCTCTGTGAATGTCACAGCAAACAGCTTCCCTCTGCCTCTCGTGCAGATTCCTCTGTGTGGCCTGGCAGTATGCAAGCTCCGAATGGAACTCCTTACAATCACCAGCCGCACAGGTACTCGCACAGACTGAACTGTAGACCCTCGGAGAGGTTAGGTCGCAGCTGGAGAAACTTGTAATGGAAGATCGTGGCAGCCCCATCGATCAGTCAACAAAGCAGCCATGCCTCTGTGGTTGTGGTAAGAAGTAAGAGGCAATTAATATTCTTTTGGAAACAATTTGCAAACACCAATTCCAGGCAAGG
>PVJI01001022.1:152301-206111 GCA_004026765.1 Micronycteris hirsuta
TCGCACAGACTGAACTGTAGACCCTCGGAGAGGTTAGGTCGCAGCTGGAGAAACTTGTAATGGAAGATCGTGGCAGCCCCATCGATCAGTCAACAAAGCAGCCATGCCTCTGTGGTTGTGGTAAGAAGTAAGAGGCAATTAATATTCTTTTGGAAACAATTTGCAAACACCAATTCCAGGCAAGGCTAGGGGCTAGGGACGGTGGAAAGATACTTTTCCTACATTCAAGAAATAAGTAGTGTGGGTGGGGGGAGTGGGGAGCGGGGGTGGGACCTGGAAGCAACCCCCCACAGGAGAGTGGGCGCCCTGATGCAGCATGTCTGAAATCACTCCAGAGCAATGGCCAGTGTGCACCACGTGCTCCGGCATCATTAAAGAAAGGCTGCAAATGAAACCTGAGAAATGAGAAGAGGGGCCTGGCAGGAAGAAGGAGGGAGGATCACTTTTTAGGGATTTTTTTTTAATATTTTATTTTTTATGCTATTACAGTCCCAATTTTCCCCTCTTTGGTCCCCTCCACCCGGACCACCCCCCCACTCTCACAGTCCATCCCCATACCGTTGTCCATGTCCATGGGTCATACATATGTGTTATTTGACTAGTCCCTTGAAGAAGGATATTTTAGATAGAAGGAATAGCAAGTGCAAAAACACTGGTACTAACCTGCAAGTCCAAGATTTGGGGTTTGTTTTCATAACAATACATAATTGTGATGATAACATAACGTCAATAATATATCATTATAGGCACTAAAATATATAGTTGTATCAACTAAAATACTAAGAGCAATGAAAGCAGACATAACTTTAATTGTACTGACTTGGAAGAGTGTTCACAGGATGCTTTAGATGAAAATGAACTACAAAATAATATTATCTGATCCATTTTTATGAACAAAAATGAATCAAATCAAAATCCTTTCAATAAGTTACACATAACTATATAAACAAAGGTATGAGATTTGGAAAGAGA
Source organism: Micronycteris hirsuta (assembly GCA_004026765.1). Lineage (NCBI taxonomy): Eukaryota > Metazoa > Chordata > Mammalia > Chiroptera > Phyllostomidae > Micronycteris > Micronycteris hirsuta. The sequence goes on from PVJI01001022.1 coordinate 153,274, forward strand.
TGGAGAAGCTATTTATTTCACATTGGAAATTTCGAGGTCTTAAATGATTCAATTAGCTTCTTAGATTTAATTCAAATTTCTGAGAAAGAGGTAATAAATTAAATACAGTTTAAAACACACTAAGACCGAAAAAGAAAGGAAATGTATCCAGCCTCCATTCAGGGTCGCAAATACCAGAAAACAAATGAGTATGATAAAAATAAGCATGGAAATCGAAGTAAGAATCAAGGGGAAGAAAGCATCCTGTGGGCCCAGTTCTTTTTTTCATTTTTTCAAAAATTTTATTTTTTTTTTTAAGAAATTGGGGATAGAAGGGAGAAAGAGAGGGAGAGAAACATCGATGTGAGAGAGAAACATTGATCGGTTGTCTCTCATCCACACCCTGGCTGGGGATTGAACCTGCAACCCCAGCATGTGCCCTGATGGAGAATCAAGCCAGTGAACTTACATTTTGCAAGACGACACCCAACCAACTAAGCTACATTGGCCTGGGTGGGCCCAGTTCTTAGATGAAGTTGGGCCATAATTAACAAAGAATGCAATCTAATATTACCATCTCATTTTAATTAGTATCTCTTCATCAGCATTGGGGTAAGGCATCTTTCATATGACCATGAGCCAACCATATTTATTCTTCTTTGATTAATCTGCCTATATATTTTCTATTTTCATTTAAATGTATCAATGTGTAAGAGCTCTAGATATGTTAGGGGTATAAAAATTGGGGAAACACTTTTAACTTCTCAAAGTTCCAGTGCATCATCTATTAAATGGGCATAATCAAACCTAGTTCACAAGACCAATAGTCCATTTTTCCAGATAGAAAATACCAAAACTTATGAGGGAATGTGAAATTTAAGGTCTAGCCACTTGCATAAATTGTGGAATTTTACATTGTATTCTGAGTTCCTACAGTGTGTCAGCCACTCTGCCAGGCGCTGGTAAGAGAAAGATGACTAAGAAGAGCTCCTAACCCCTAGGAACTCCTGTGTATAGGTGAAATAAGTTGGCAATCGTACCAGAGTTCAATAGGTGTCATAACAGAACACAAACACCCCTAATAACGGACCTGCTTTCCTAACTTTATGCCCTTAAAGAATACTGCACTGACCATAATTGCAATTAATTATTAATGGCTTGTTTCCCTTATGACTCTTGGCCGCAAGGACTGTTGGTCACTAGTAGAATGTAGTTCATGTGCAGTTGGCTTTCAGAAAGTACCTGTTGATGGACTGCATGAAAGAAGAGTGGGAAGAGTGGTGGGACAGAAGAAAAGGCCCGGATGGGGACTCAAGGAAAGTCTGCATGGAAGGTGGGATATTTGATCTTGTTCTCTGACATGAGGTGAGATTCTCTGGATGGATGAGGCTGGCGATGCCAACATGTTCAGTGAGAGTAGCCAATGTGATGGCATGATAAGAGAAGAGAAAATAGAATTGGTAGAGGTGAGACTGCAGACTAGAAAGGGGTACTAAAAACTTTAGAGTTTTTCCTATAAACAATGGAACGACATTGAGGAATTTTAAGCAAGGGGGAGACAAAATCATATTTGTGCTTTCAGAAGATTATCGAGTGACAGCGTAGGGGGAAGGAACTCAGACTGAGCAAACAGCAAGGAGCTTACCGAGCCTACTGCAAGGAGAGGAATTAGGACATGCAGTAGGCTAGGTAAGTACCTGTTAAATACGTGAATGGCATAAGCAAGATACAGTTAAACTTTTACATGAGAAAAGGGTGCCTTTCTTTTATTCTGTCTTATCCACGTAGAGTCAACTGATTACTAACGTCAGGCTCTGCATAAATGAGCCAAGGTTCCCAACTTTTCAGCAAAGAACCCAAACGTTACATAGCTAACAAGAAGGCAGTATCGAGAGTGTGGGGGAAGCAGTCTGTCAAGGTGGTAATGGATTTCATCAATGGCTGGAGATGGAATTTCAGTAAGTTGCATGTCATCAGCAGGAACCATTTAACTTAGAATGTCAATGATTTTACCATTTTTTAAAAATCATGTGCTAAGATAATTTGGGAACATTTTCACAGTGGTAGCAAAAAGTAATGCACAATTAATCTTGTCCATTTTTTTATTATGAAAGCTAAAATATTAGAGAAGATCTGAAGGAGATTTTATTTTTTTTCCTTGCCTTTTATCTTTTGGGGGTGGTGGTGGAGGAGAGACTTGAGTCATATTGCTTAATCTCTATAACCCTAACAAACAGATTCTTATTCCCTAAGCACCATTCTGGCCTCTTTCTCTGCAGGGCATAAAGTTTTAGCTGCCTGTATATTTTTCATGGATGCCACAAGAGAGCAAAGCAACATCCTCTTTAAATTTGTAAGGTAACTGCCCCAGGGTTGCAAACAGGCAGATTGCTGTTTTGCAGTCTATGCCTCTACTTTTATTCAGATAACCCGGGGAATTTATAAAAACAAATTTTTTCTCTAACAGCCTACTTTGGAGGGCTGTGCAAACTATTATTTCATTAAATTAAAAAGAAGCACTAGGAAAACAATATGTCAGCCCCGCCCCCTCCAGATTCCAAGGCCTGAGATAATTCTGAATCTAGATCCAGTAAATATTCTATTACCAGGGCAGTCATCAAACCCTGAAAATTAGCCATTTCTCTCTGGATCTCCATTTCCTCTTTTATAGAGGCTTCCCAAATGGTCTGTAAGAAAGGGCCTCTCCGGTTCTACTATTCCAGGATTTACAAGAGAGGATACAGCTAGCGATGCAGTAGATATAATTAAGGGACAAAATCCCTTATGTTTAGGAGAAACACATTTCAGAACCCAGTGCTATTGGCTTTTGCATGCCAAGTGTTTCCTCATTCTCTTCAACCTCTTCATTGGTAAGATACAAAACTTTGACACGGAAGGAGACTTGACTTGGGGTGGTGAACACACAATACAATATACAGAGGATGTATTATAGAATTGTATACCAAAAGCCTATGTCATTTTATTAACCAATGTCACCCCAATAAATTTAATGAATAAAAGAACTCTCTAAAGTATCTAGGTTGCATTGTAGTTCCCCTGTCCTTTCAAAATTTGAGTGAGTTATTAAATCAATTTCTGCATTTTGTTTATCTTTAGTAATTTTAGTAATATGGAATATGGTTGCATTTTATCTATATAAGACCTGCCAGGACTTTCTGCTCTCGAGTGCTTCGTACATATATCTTTTGCTCTAGACACTTCCCAGTGTGCATGTCATAATACCCTTTCAATACAATGCACTGTGTGAACTTGTGGAGGCCGTAGTGGCGGGGGAGGGGGGGGAGGAAATTGGAAACCTAAGTCACAGGCCGTGAGCCCCAGGGGGTCTGGCCTCCTGTGTTTCAAACAAAGACTTCTCTTCCTTGCAGATGCCTCGCCGACTCTCCACTTAGCACAGGCTGGTCTCCAGGACGCTGTGCTCGTTGTCAACCCTCCTCATGCGCCTGCAGGAGAGCCATGTCCTTGCACAGGGCTCTAAAGACTTCTCGTGCCAGTATAGTTGCTTTCTCTCATTTCCCTGTTCTTTTTGCTTCCTTAATTTCACAGATGCCCAGCAGAATCAATGTAAATGCCCTCTCTGCATGCAATCTTTCTTTTTCCAAAGAAAGAAAGAAGTGGGGCACGCAGGTGAATTTGTTCTATGCAAATGTCCCTGTTTGTTCTCAGGGAACAACTGGACTTTTTAAGTTTTTCCGGTGTCTCTCACCCGACCGTTTTAGATTTCCTAAAATAAAAGTGAGGATTCCAAACCCCACTCCTCTCTCCTTCTCTCTCTCTCACTCTCACTCATATGCCAAGGTTTGTGAGGGTCATGTGTCTGGATTCCTCAGCATTTTCTTTTCTTCCTTTCTTCTCTAGCTCGCTCTTTCTCATTTGTTTCACCAACAGAACATTCTCTCTAGTCTCAGCTGTTTCTCTGGACTCTCACTCATGAAAACCCCAACTGCAATGTCTTCTTCTCTCAGTGCTTCCTCAGGCCCCTGCCTCTGAGGGCTGGAAGGGGAGCTGGAAGTGGGTCTCTAAGTACTGGTTCTATTCTGGTGACTTGGACAAGCATGTGTCCTGCTTTGTCCTCATCTGCCAGGGCTGTTGATATGAGAGATAGTCGGGGAGTAGGGCACATCTCATGGAACACTCAAAAGAGAGAAACTAGAAGGATTTTTAGAAACTTCAAAAAGGAGAGATTTCAGCACAGGTCCTCAAAATCTTGACATTGGACTCCTCCAAAAGTTTCCCTGTCACTAGGTTTACACCTTCTGAACCTTCATCATAATCCCACCAAAGTCATCTCTCTAAATATCAAAGCTGATTGGCACCTGGCTATTTACATATTTCTGCGGCAGGAGAGTAAGAAGCTGGGAAAATTCCTTGGCAAGTGGAATGAGGAAACCAAGACAGATGGCTGATTCAAATTGGCCGCATGCAGCACCCTGACTCACCTGCCTCCTTCTCCCCTTCAAGACCACTTCCTTAAGCACTAATCCCTCAGGATAATGAGATTGTGATCAGCATCAAATAATCTTAGGAACAAAGGCTTGGGGCTGTTGAACACGGAGACAGAGTTTTGGTCAAACTAGAGATAACCTCTAGGCCTCAGCTGAGTTTCAACTCCAGGCCCAGAAAAGCAGCAAAACCAGATGAAGAACACCATGGCTGACATCAGGACCACATGCCATGACTAAGGACCCCCTACCCTAGCACCAACCAATCAATAGAGGTCATAACCATGAAAAGACATACCTGGAGAGCTGATGAATATTCTGTTTAGATCCTCCCCTAAGACCTCCCCTAAAACTCCCACCTTCGGAAAGCAAATAAAAACCCTTAAGACAAGAGACCCGGGGTGTGTTCTCTCTCTCTCCCCCTCCTTCCCCCCTCACCTCTCTCTGTTTCTCTAGAGCACGGGCACACCTCCCCACCTTTATTCCTTAGGCACATATCCATTGCTTTCATTTCTTTACCTCCAAGGGCCCTTCTTTTGCCTCGGTAACTTGTTTCATGAGTCCACGTAACCCAGTGGTCTCACTTCCTCTGCCTCTGTGACTTTCTAACAGGCTAAATAAACTTCTTGCACTAAAGTACCTGGCTCTGAATTCTTTCTTTGCCGAAGTCAGGAACCAAGAGCCAACAATGCCACTAATATTTCCACAGCCCCCCAAGCCTCTGGGACAATGTCTTGGTGTTTTAGCACAGCATGCAAAGCCCTCCATGGTCCAGCCCTTCCTACTCCTCCAGTCCCATATCCTCCCTCCTGGCTCCTTCCCTGACCCCCACCTTGAATGCTATGCTCCAGTCACACCCAGTAAGCTCCAGATCACTGAGTGCATCCTACTCAATCTCCCTCTGCCCAGAATACTCTTTTGTTTAAAAAATTTATTTTTCAATTACAGTTTACATTCAATATTATTTTGTATTAGTTCCAGATGTACAATACAGTGGTTAGACAATCACATACTCTACAAAGTGTTCCCCTCAATAAGTCTAATACCTACCTGGCACCATTTATAGTTATTACAAAATTATTGACTATATTTCCTATGCTGTACTTTACATCCCCATAATTATTCTGTAACTACCAATTTGTACTTCTTAGCCCCTTCAGTTTTTTCACCCTGCCCCCCAACCCCCTCCTCTCTGGTAACTATCAGTCTATTCTCTGTATCTATGAGTCTGTTGTATCTTGTTTGTTTATATTGTTCTTTAGATTGCACATATAATCAAAATAATATATTTCCCAGTTTTCCCAGAATGCACCTGACCCATGAAATACCTCTTTATTTTTTAAAACTTAGCTCATGCTATGAAGTTTGTTTTCCACCACTGTGTTCAAGGAAAATTGAAACCCCTTCAGGTTCGCAGATTTATCTTAGATTGATTTCTGTCACTCTATGAGCAAGACTTCTCGGACTTAAGCAGTCTCTTCTCTTTCACAGGAAGACTGTAAGCTCCTTAAGGGCAAGGGCATGTCTGTTCTGTCTATTTCTGACTCCTCAAGGCCTGCCACATAATAAGTGCTCTTTAAATGTGAACTAAATGGATGACTTAGCACATAATTTTCCTACTTAAAAATCTACTTATAGGCACCTAGCTGAAATCTAAACTGAAACGATTTAGACTTTTAATCTTCCCCACTGACTCTGCCCTGCACTTTGTACTCTACTCAGGAAAAGGACCGCTCCATCATTTTGATCATTTCATTCAAAGACCACAGGACCCCAGGGGAAACACTAGGTCAACTGTGACATGTACTATGGTGTGTTTTTTTAATTATGTAAATAGCCATCTGTTCAGTAACTATTTTGGACTCATTTAATGTGTGTGCTTTAGAATAAAGGGGAAACTAGGAAAAGTGCACATCTCACTTTGGACCCATAAAAATCTGAGTGATATCTGATTGATTTCAAGTTATAAAAGGTCTCCATTTTGATGGTACATCCTTTCTCTTTGGTCAGAATGCTAAATCTTTTTAATTGCAGTTTAAGCACCTGTAGTCAAATCTTAAATGCCTTTCTCATTTAAATTCTAAACATTAAAATTCTAAACACCTCGATTATGTAAATGGTAAAAGTAAGGGGCAGTTTTTTAAGTGTTTTTTCTGCCACTATCCCCCACTGATGCCAATTGTGGTCATTCTTTATGCTCCCGACAAGGTGGCTAAGTTCCCTCGGTGACCCCAGAAGTTCATTTTTGGAATTGAAGAAGAAGGCTAAATCCTGGCAGTGCATTTTCAAGAGATCAACAGAGTAAAAATGACTACATTTACTCAGCACCTATAATTTGCTGGTCACCATACTGGGCCCTTGAAGTTAATTTCTTATAGGTTTACCCTTCACAATTGTGTAATTTCATGTGATCAAGCCCATTTCTCAGGTCAGGAATCTCAGGCAAAGGTACAAAGGCAACCTGTGCTAGGTTATATAGTTTGCAGGTTTAAGACTAGAATTCAGAGTAGGTGGGCTTGAGTCTGCATGACCTGTTTACCACACTGTTGCTCTCCCAAATGCCTGCCTCGCTATTCTCTGCCAGGACAAATTGTTGGAGTCCATCAGCAAGGAATACCATGATTAAATGAGCAGAGTCATGGAGAAGTATGGTTTAATCCAAAGGGAAGAAAATATACAGAGTGAATCATCATTGTGGCCGACATTTATTTTAAAAAACCTGACTGGGTATAGAAGTGGGGAGGAGACACCATCAGGACACTCCATAATGCGAAGGCTTTGAAAAGCAACCCTTTCAATCTGAGACCCACTTCCATGCATCCATTGTGCTCTGACTTCCCGTGAACCCTCCTCCAACCCTGCTTCACCTGATTCCTCCATGCAGTGATCTTTACCATGGTTTAATGGTACAACTCTGCTCTGGAATGTTTCTGATCCTTTTCCTATTAACCCTTTTGTTTTCCCTAGATTCAAATATTGGAGTCTATTCCCCCAGCCCCCTGCTAATCAGTCTCTGACAAATAGCCATGGTCACACCTCTGGAATATTGTTCACCCTGGGGTGGCTTTTTTTCTTAACCCAGACATAGCAAGTGTGCAGCAATAGTCTGAATCCTCCCCTCATCAGGCTGGGACAGCCTGGGGTTACTGGAAAGAGTTTGCAACAGGCCACTTGTATGACTTGGGATATTTAAGGTCTTCAGCTCTCAATTTCTACATCTGTGAAATGGGGAGAGTAAAAAGCTGCAGTTCAGAAGTAAGTGATGTTATGAAAATAATATATACAAGAAGGCTCGTGACACATGACATAAAATAAATGCTCTGCAAATCATATTCATTTCACCAAAATATTGAGAGCACTGGGGGGTTCTCTCTTCTTGATTCTTGGGACACATCTGTGAACATAATAAAGTTCTAGGGTTCTATTCTAGAATGGTGAGTCAGATAATAAGCAACAAAGTACATTCTGGAATGATAAGTGCTATGGAAAAAACTGAGAAAGTGGAGTTTAAACAGGAGGCTTGGGAGGGCAGGGGAGGTTGAGGTAGGAGGTGTAGGTTGGAGAATTAGAGAAGGTCATGGTTGAGAGGGCAAGAAAGTTAGCCCAGCAGATTTCTGGAAAAAGACCGTTCTGGCCAGAAGAAACAGCCACTGTCACTGGGATGTTCAGAAGAGGACTGTGATGTTGGAGCCGAATAAGGAAGGGACAGAGTGACAGAAATGAGATCAGAAAGGTGAAAGAGATCAGCCGTGCTGGCCACGGGGCCACTGTAAGGACGTGGGCCTTTGCTCTGAGTGAGATGTTAGAAGGTGTTGACGTAACTTCCTTTGGAGCCTGGTATAACAGTCGATTCTTCAGAATTTTTCCTTATCCTTATGTGTCCTTGGTGTTACGACTTCAGTGCTAGCTACTCAAGGGTAGGACTTGTCTCAGGCACCTCTGTACTGTCAAAGCCTAGCACGGTGCCCAGGGCATAGATCATATTCAATGAACATCTTCTCACTTGAAGCTATTATTTTAGCTGCTTAGCCTGAGATTTTTTTAGGTACCACAATGCTTTTACATTCTTAGAATGTTTGTGTCTCCCGAAAGCTCCTAATTAAGATAATTTGTAATAGGTCTTCTTCAGTTTCTCTCAAGCCATAGCCATGGTTTGGTGTGTTCTCCTGCTCTCCTGCTGTGTGATTACTAACTGTATATCCCACTATTTAATAAAAAGATATGGGCTTGGAACTCGGAAGTCCTAAGTTAGACTACCAGAAATACCACTTAGTAGTTATGTAGTCTTAAATAAGTCAGGTAATCTCTCAAAAACTCTATGTCATCACTCTAAATGATATCCAGAGCATAGGATCAATTGAGGATCTATAAATATAATGTGTAGGAAAACATTTTGGTAAACTTCATTGCAATATATAAATGCTAAATGTTATAATAATCGTAATGGAAGCACTAGCTGACTAATATTTGGCATAAAAACTTGAAATTGTCACTAAACAATGATATATATGTTCCTTGGCACAAGAACCAGATATCATGTGTGTTTCTCCGGATCCACAGTGAGGAGAAGACCCACTTCACCAAAGAAATCAGCACTTCTCGCTCTAATAATTGCTTGCCATACTATTGAATTTTTCCCACTTTTCTGTAACAAATTTATTTGTGATAGAATGTTAAAAAATTGCTATTGTAAAAATAGCAATTTTCCCGATTAAGAGACCAGTAGAGATGCAGGAGATTTTGTTCCAGATCAATAACACTGGTCCAAACCATGTGATCTACATGAAAACTCAATTACATGGTGCTGGATACACTCAGCTCCTCATTCGCATTCTCGCGATTGATCGGGCACTTCTCTGGGCATCGGCAGCAGACCCAGAGCTGGAGGCTCCCCTCTCCTACTGGGGTTTGCTGAGCTCACTCCCGCCTGGCATGGTGGGAGCAATCTGGGAGCAGCCCGGTGGCATTCATAGGGCAGCTGCCCCACTGATCCATGGGAGCCCCACCTCCCAATTTTGACCAAGTTCTTTTCAGAACCAAATGTGTTTGTAGATTTACAGCCTTGAGCATTTCCCCATGGAAGATTACGTAAACCTAGAATGAAAATAGCAAGATGCATCCATTTCCCATGACTGGATGGGATAACATATTCAGTTCTAATTGACTCTGGAGAAACCAAGTCAATTAAACTAAGAGCAAAATAAGAATGAAAAGCTGTATTATTTCACTAGCTTGATTATTTTGTAAAAATAGAAAGAAATAACTAAAATCTGAATAGTCCCACAGAATTGAGATGTGCCATCTATACTAGGCTGTTTGGAGTGGTTAGAGGTTAATTTCTTTAAGTTATTTTTAACTTAAAGAACTGAAAAGAGAATACAAATGTCCAATAGTCTGAGCCTTATATTATTAGCCGGTAAAACACCAGGTCCTCTCTGGTCAAGTGAGCAAAGCACTGCCACGCAGGTTCAGTGTATTTATGGGAACAGAACCCAATGTCTGCATAGGTTTTACAAGAATAAATTTAAAAGTAAGAATGCTGAGAAATACAAAAAAGGATCCATTTGACATTAATTAAGCACCTACTATGTTCCACACATGGAGCTAGGTTCAGGGAATCGAGGAATAACTAAATTTCCTAAAGAGATTCTCAAACACTAAAGATATATAGACAATCAAAGAAATATAATTTACTTTCTATGTAAATATTATTTGGGGGGGTATTGATGAGGAAGTGGTTAATTTTGTGAAAAGACAGAACTAAATTATGGGAGTTTCTACAGAGGTACTGAGTTAAGTCTTAAAAGATTAGCAAAGTTCCAGCAGAGGTGAAGGGGATGCTATTCCGGGCAAGAACACCATATAGTTCTGAAAGTGAATGGACCATATGGGCTTGAGAATAGCTCTGTCTGGCTAGTTCATAGGAAATACAAGGAGAGAAAAGTAAGAAAAAGGAACAACTGGGGAAATGGCAGGAGATAAGACTTGGTGAATTGATTGAAGCCACATTTTAAAAAGAATTGTACTGTTGCAGATTTTGAACTTTGTACTGTAAGAAATGGAAAACTAAAGATTTTAAAGAACAGATAGGATACATCCAAGTTGGCAAACTAAAAAGTATATATATAGTTTGTTAAATGAAAAGGAAGGAGAGGTAGAAACGTATGTCCTGAAATGCTAAGTTGTCTACATTCTGCATCCAACTGATAATGCTTTGCCTAGACCTTGTAATAAACACTGATTAATCACTTATTCTTTATACTCGATCATCTTTTTCTTCAACAAAAACTTATTAAAGTCCAAATTGTGCTAGATTTATGAGGCACAGTGTTGATAAAGACAAGTATAGTGCTGGTCTTCACGGAATTTAAAATCTATCACGGAGATAACTATTAATTATAGAGTGTGATAAGTCTACTCCAATAACACATGAACTAGCCACGTAACTCCTGGTACTGACTTACAAAGATTTCAGATTGGGCTCGTCACCATCATCCTCACCAAATATCTGTGGAAGTTACTTTTGTTTTGTTTTGGTTTTTAAATAGGAGAACTATATTCTCCTTTCTATACATCCCTTTTTTAATATATTCTCCATGGCCTTTATCAGTGAATTTTGAGTAATGTAGCCTCAAAACAACCCATTGTAATACCTGCAAGACTGTTTTTTTTTTTTTTGCTATTCCTAACATTTGTAAATTACTGGAAATCGTTATATTTTGCTGAAGAGAAATAGTCAAGCTTTTCTCAGCTGGAGTCTTTGAAATTTATGGGTTCACTGGCGAAAGGGACAGATGGCTGAGCTAATGTTAGTAATTACAGAGAGAAAAAGTCCACTGTTGACCTAAAAATGCAACAGAATCTATTCCTTTATAACTTTGTGGTGACTGCTTAGCTCAAGTCCTAATTATTACAAAATTGTGAAAAGAATGGTTAACGTCAGAAAATTTCCCTAATATCCTGAGAATACCAGGCCATCTCTTTACAGGTGACTACTAGCCCATTTATATAACAGCATACCTAATCTCGTTTGGTCTGTGATATATTGAGAATTTTTTTTCAATGCCTTTTTTTCATGTTTTTAATGTAACCTTATTGCATATTTTTCCCATTACCATTTAGTCCCAGTGTACCCCCCTTCCCCTCAGCAATCTGAGAATTTAATTCAATGTGCACATGTAGTACTCCAGGAGCAAAGGTAAAGGTTAGCCTCAATAGAAAAGTAACTCAACAATCCAATATAGATTCTCATGAGATCATGTTTTTCTCTAACCACTTAAATTTTAATTGAGTCATTTTCCTGTCTCCGTTGCCTGGAGTGGCCGATTTTGCAACTTTGCCACACACCCCATCTTGCTCAGATTTGGCATAGACCTAGGCAAGGTGCACCTGTGGTCGAAATAGCCTTCAGTATCTGAGCTGACTCATGTCAAAGGAGGCGGAAACTAGTATTTCTGAGCATGCTATATTTACTGAGACATTTCATTAGTCTAGTCACTCCACACAAACACCTGCACAATACACATTTTCTCTCTGTCCCTAAGATTATGTAACCCTCACCATCACTTACATAAAAGTTAGCTTCAGTGTTACCTGATAAAAGCTGCTATTTTTTTTTTAAGTTCCTATTATATCCCAGGTACTCTGCTAGGTATTTCACATTCAACACTGCTAATTTTCACAACATTGCAAATTCAGTATCCTTATTCTCAGAAGAGATAAGCCACTTGTTCAAGGTCATCACACAGGGCTGAGATGTAAACCCAGGTCTGTCTGACTCCCTAGCATGTGTATCTTGCACTGCATTCCACCGAGAAATGTTTGAAAGGGATGATTCATTTTGATGTGATTTGCCTTTGTGAAGTTCTTAATACAACCAATTAAACATTAGCGCTTTCCTTCAAATTGAGTTGGGTTTGAATGCACATTAAATATTTTTTAAAGTACTTTTCATATGGAAAACAATTTTAGCAGAACAAGCACTGATCAGAAATGAGATTTGAGAACATGTGACCTTGGGAAGTCCTTCACTCGCCTAGGAAAATTTCCTCACTTGTAAAAAGGGAATGAAAATTGAGGAGAGGTGGCGAGGGTTCAAACTGAAAAAGTAAACTCGAACAGTTTCTTTTAACTCTCCCAGCTCTAACAGTCTCTCCGATTCTTTAGAACACACTTTATGTACTACAATATTACCTTTTGAAAAGGAGCCATAGGAAAGAATATAATGTCAATTTTACTTTTAAAGAAAAATTCTCCACCTGTCTGCATATCCCAAGTTAGTCAACATCTTTCCCTTGCATGCAACTTGAGAGAACAGCAATTATAATATTTGAAGTTGACTTCTGAAATCCATTTGAAGTTTTGTTGACCAGTGAATACAAATAAGTACTCCTAGCCAATGAATCCAATTCTTGTTTTCAGCTAGAAATGGATTTTCAACATAATTCAATTTAAGGAACTGGTGTCTTAATTTTAACCACAAAAATGTCATTAGATTGTTTAAATGAGAAAATGGAGGCTGGATTTAGTCACGTCCTTCACAAAAGCCTTGGCCGCTACAACACTAGTGGAAGGTACTAGAATAAAAACATCCACACACATTTAAATAAAGAGGCCATTGAATGAAAGCAGACAGCAGTCACAGAATCACCTATCTCACTGCCTTTGTAAGACCTACATAGAAGACAGAAGAAAAAAGAAATGGGGGGGTGGTGGTGGTGGTGGAAAGAACTGGAAAGCAATCCGTAATGGGTGTTTTCCACCAGGAAATTTTTCACATGGTGGTGTATGCAGACAGTTAAAACAGTTCACCATGATTTTGCAGCCTGGTCTCTGATGTATCACTGGAATTAATTCCTACAGTTCTATGAAGGACATTACACATTCCATCCCTACCATTTTTAATAATAAATTAATTTTAACACATTTTTTCTCTAGCTTGAATGAGAAAAATGAAGAGCGATTGATAGGCTTTGTGTTTTTAGAATACCTTTCAACAAGATTGAAAGCAGAAGGCATTCCATGTCAGCTCTTCTGAAAACAGAAAGTAGCCGTCTGCTGGGCCTCAAGACTTATCCTTCTTAATGTGCTGCTTGGTCCGGCACAGTAGACACAGCCCAAGACACCCTCACACCTTAGCCACAGAGTCACAGCCCCATGTGCTTTCAAGCAACAGATTTAAGATATTAAGTTAAGATGCCCTCTCTCTGTATTTGATGGAACTGAGGAAAAGAAAGAGGCTACTTTTGGACCTGCAAGATACAGATACCTCCAGTGAACTCAATAGTAATCTTAAAGACTCTCTGGGTTTCACCACAGTTCTATCCAGCTAGTGGGTGGGACAGGGGCAGGGTGGGGATGAGTTTCCTTGCTCTTTATAAAGTAAATGCTATGTTGAGACTTGAACAGAGAAAGGAATTAAACTATTTTAATTTTGCTTGTTCATTTGATTTTGTTTCGTTTGTCTGTTTTCTGCTTTCTTCTAGAACCTCTTTCCTGTTTCTAAATCTTCTTCTATCTACAGTCCTTTGGTGTTTGTCCTTCCACACTGTACTGTATTGGAAACTGTGTTGGAAAGGATTTCTCAGGGAACCCCTTCTCCCCTAACATTCCTGATTGGCTCCTACTGCGTGAGTTTTCTGAAGGCAAAGTGTAGAGCTAAGGCAATTTCCTCTCCCACCAAAGGCAGAACTTTATGATATATATTGAAAGTTTACTGATTTCTGAAGGAAGACTACTCATTGGAAAAGAGAAGTTGACTCTTAATCATCTTCAGTAAGGGATCCCTCCCCACTGGAAGTAGCTTTGAGAACACAATGCTACCCTTGATGGCTCAACAACGGATTGAAAAGTGAGATGTTTGAGCAGAGGTTTATGCAAACACTGTTGAGTGGCAAACCAAACTTCCTTTCTCAAGCTCCTCCTCTCTTGCTCACCTCTATTATAAAGGCTGAGAAAGCTAAATACTTCCCCAGCTCAAAGTGGCCCTGTGAGTTCCAGGCAATGAGAAGGGAGCAGAAGTCAGATGGGAGTTTCTTAAAAACCTTGTGCTTTCCTAATGGAAAGAGCAAATAAAGTTTGTTTTTCCTTCCTTACCTACCTTCTCCTGGCTCTGGGTACAGATGTGATGTCTGCCACCACTACAACCATCTTTGAGTCAACAAGCAGAAGGGCAAAACCAGTGAGCTAAAAATGATGGATTCAAAATACTGACAGACCCTGAGTCTCTGACAGCATTAATGACTGTGCCAGCTGAGTTAACGATTTACTTCTGTATTTCTTGTTGATGAGAAAAATGGGCTTCTATTTCTTAAGCCACATTGTTCCTAGTTTGCAACTGAAGTCATTACAAATGACAGAGAAATTATGATTTAAACATCTGATAAGCCATTTATCCGTAATGATATCTTGCAATGGTGTTTGACATTTTCCAGGTTACAAAGTTGTTTGGCCACATATGATCTCATTTAATCTGCCCAATAAAATGGTAAAGCAGGAACTGTTATTCTAACTTTAAAGATGAGCCTATTTAAGCTCCATGGGTTTAAATAACTAGCCTGAACTCACGGAAAAAGAATGTGGTAAAATTCAGGACTTGAACCCTTAGCCTCTGACTCCAATTGCCAATTAATTCTACTTTGCTCCTGTTGGAAGCCAAGTTCTTGTCTTCATACAATGATTACATTCTTAACACTCCCTGAACAGGTTTAATCAGTCTTTAGAAGATAATGAATGGGAATTGGATAAAAATTACAGAAGTCACTGTCTGCAGTAAACGACAGCACTGTGATAAACCCTGTGGTTTTAAAGATGAATAGTCAAATATCTTATTTGGGGGATTTCACAGGCCACAAGGAAAGACAAACATGAGCATCACGAACATAAGTTATTCTAAATATGATACAGAGTGGTCCATAAAAGATGTACGTTTATCGTAGTGTAGAAATCCTAATTCTGACTTCAGGGGAAGCGGGAATGAGGGGGGGAGAAGGAGAGTGACAAGGAAACAGACACAGAGTATGTCACTAAGCAGTCTCGTGTGGCTGTGCACGTTTGGGGGAGTGGCGATTTATGGGACTCCAAGGCTACCCAAGTCTAGATCCTAAAGGGTTTTATAGGTCCTGAAGTTTTGTATTTATATGGGTGGTTAAGACTGATAGATCTCAAAAATGGCCATATTATCTATAGAATTACATTTTTGAATACTGTTCTAGCATCGAGCAGTAAACCGGAAGTAGACAGAACTGTAGACAGGGAGCAAAGGTGCTGGGACAATCTTTCTAGGAAGAAATCATGGGATCAAAAGTTTAAGTGGGTTGGATAGGAGGAAGCAGATTAGAGAGATCTCAAATATTAGCATCTGTGGGCTATCGTAGACAATTAGACGTGGGTGGAGGGTTGGTTGGTGCATGAGAAGGAAGGAAATAGGATTGAATGGAAGTTTCTGGCTCAGGCTTCTGCAGGCGGGTAGTGCCACCGCCATGTATTCCATGAAGGCAGTGTCACCATGATAAATACTAAAGGAGATGTACAGAGGTGTAGGAAGGCATAACAAATGAAATAAATTCTACATTGCACACTGTTTGACAGTCTTTTAGAACATTCAGATGGTTCGTAAAAGAATTGGAAATAAAAACCTGTAACTCAGTGAATAATTCTGGCGTAGAGAAATGAATTTCTGCAGTCATGAAAGTAAACAGCATCTCACAGGGACATGCAGAGAGAGAGAGAAACGAAGAGAACAGAACTCTGGAGGAACACAAACATTCAAAGAGGAAGTAAAAGCATAAGATCCAGCAAAGAAAATTAAGTAAGGGAAATCAGACAGGTAAGAGAAAAGCCAGCAAACAAATGTGTTTCCAGACAGACGGGATGATCTCAAGGAATAAGAGAGCAGACAGTAATAATGTTAGTAATGATAGGTGATATTATTGAGCACTTACTATACATGCGGTATTGCACTTCATCTCTGCATTGTCGATTATTGTGAAGAGGTTAAGTAATATAAGGGCTGAACCTTGACAATTAGATTTCACCGCAAGATGATCATTAGTGACTTTTGACCTTTGAGAAAAAGAGTTTCAGTCAAGTAATGAGAGTAGCAGCCAGATTGCCGTGGGCTGTGGAGTGAGTGGGAAGTGAGGAAATAGAAGACAGTGGAAGAGCCTATTCTTTTTAAGAATGTTGACTGGAATAGAAAGAAAACATCCCAAGGCCACAGGGTCATTTTTGTCACACAGTAAAGACTCTAGCTATGAGGAAGGAGTGGAAAGAAGGAACTCTACGGACAAAGGAGGGATGAGGGTGATGCTACAAAGTCCTTGACGTGAACGGGATAAGATCATTGCACCCGGGAGGAAGAAGAACCCTGGGTAGGAAGACACACATGTCCTTCTCTGATGACAGTGGGAAGGCACCGTGTCCAGCTGCAGAATCTGAGGACACACATACGTTCATGGGTGGGCAAATGGAGATTTGTAGTTGTGAGCATGCAAAATACAGTGTTTATTCTTGTATTTTAATTTACAGTTCTTAAGTATGCAAAATACAGTTCATTCTTGTATTATCATTTATTAACTATTGCGTTGTTTTCCATACTAACAACTATAACCCTACTTTTTCCCACCCTTGTAAAAGTAGCAGACCGGAATTAGTAGTCAGCTAACTACAGAGTTACTAACAACTGCGCCAGGGGTGGTTGACCATGAATGGTCTCTAGCAATGCTCGTCTTCTTCTGTGTTCAGTCTGAAGGAAAGCAATTTGCGTGGATTAATGACTATTTTTTAAATTTCAAGCTGCTTTGTCAACTGTAGAGAACTCTAACATTCTCTTTCTGCAAACGCTCGAAATTCAGACTTTAGGGAGTGGTGTCTTACATTGGCTTCCTCTGGAAGCAGACCTTGAGATTCGAATTTTAGTGCAAGTTTATTTGGGGAGGGATACCCGGAAGCACCAGGAGAGAAATGAAGAAATGAGATGGGAAGACAAGGACGTGAGTACAGGATCCTGGATTAAGCAGGTTCCCGCGGTGGGCAACTGAGGTTCCACTTTCCCTGGGAGAACCAAGAGAGGGTGCTGAATAGGCCTCAGAGTTGACTCTCCCCCACTTGTGGGAGGAAGAAACTGGGGTATTTATCTATTAATAACTGTTAGTCATTGATGACAGCGCTCCCAGGGTGGTAACTCCCTGGCACTTCTGTTCTGCCCTACTTTTGAGCTGAAACCTGTCCCTATCACCAAAGAAAGTTCCCTCCAGGCAGAGAGCCACAGATGTTAGCAGGGAGGAAGCTTAGGTCAAGGCCAGACACCAACAGTATCTACTCCAAGGTTACTGTGCGTTAGGCACTTCGTTAAAGGCAGAAGACACCAGCATGAGTGAGATACAGCCTCTGCCTTCCAGAAATTGTAATATTGTAAGAGGGAAAGATGTAAGCCAATTACAGTGTTCAAGAAGTGCACCACTACTAACATATACGAGAGACAAAAACAATCTTGAGGAGAAAATTATTAAATACGCAGATAATAGTCATAAAGGGCCTTAAAGAAAAGATGGTTACTGACACGGGATTTGAAAGATGCAGAGGACCTCCCCAGCCATGAGAGGAAGAGGAAGGGGCATCCCAGTCAGTGGCTTGGAAGGCATGGGAGCTGGGAAACAGCACAGCTGTGGAGAGCAACCATGAACTCCATTGTGAGTGCTTAGATGTGGCGATAGGAAGCCACAGAAGTTTTAAGCAGGAGAACAATATGATGGACATATATTTCTGAAAGATCACTTTGACAACTATGTGGTGAATGGTTTGTATTGATTTTGGGCGAGAGGTGGGAACCGGAAACAGAAAGACTAGTTAAGATGTTACATTAAATTTCTCATTTCTGAGATATAGCTAGAAGCCTCCTTTTGCATGAGGTGGTAAGGGTTATGGAAGGGATAGGAAAATAGAGGAAGGGAGCCAAACTCAGGAAACAGCCCTAAGGTGGGCTGAGCAAGCCCACAAGCACTCCAGACAGCAGTGAGGATTCAGAATTCAGCTCACAGCTCAAGAAGACATTTTTGCAGAGGAACAGGATTACAAGCAGCCTTTTGGGTAAAATAATACCTGCACCTAATGCTTATAAATACATAAGACATCCAAACAGCCTTCCTGATTCAGCTCAAATTAAGTACAGTTACCTTTGAAAGGTTAGCAAGCTTGGCTTTTGCTGAAGAGTTCCTTCTTACACTTTGTTGTGATATAGTGCTGACAAATTGCCTTCACTTGGAGGATTTAGCTCCCTTCAGATGTAGCTCACCAAATAGGCGTTGTAAAGTCCTAACACGTGTCAAGGGGGTGATTCGTGGTGATAGGCAGAGACAGGGACTGAGAGAGGACTGTGTGCAGGTGATGGGCAAAGGCAGAGATGGAGAGGACTGTGTGCAGGAAGAGGAAACCTCTCCAGAGCCAGCAGAACACATCTGCAACCCAGGTTTTTCCAGATGGCATCCACCCTCCCTCTCATCTGCCCTCTGGTGGGCCACAAAGTAAAGTTCCACCCTTGTGACAAGGCCTGGTCACAATCACACACAGCCCAGTGATCCTCTCTCAGAGCTAGTTCAAGAGTGATCCTCAGGGAGCAACTTGGAGCCGGCAAAGGAAAAGCTGCCTTTTAATTCAGCTCTGGGCTTCCAGGGAGCTTGTCCTGACAGCTGCTGGGCCCTCGTCCCTGTGAAATGAACAAAGCAGTTTCAGTGCAGATCAGGCAGCCCCTTGGGCAGTCAGACTCTTAGGGAAAAATAGGCTGATGCATTTTGGTTCCTGGTCTGTGAACTCCCCTAGCAACAGTGTGTCCAAGATATTTCTGAACTTGCAGCTGGCACTGGCTTTTCCTCTTCATTGAGAAGGAAACCTGAAGAAAGATCAGGAATGGCGAGGGCACCAAGGAAGGGCTGGGGAGGGACTTAGCAAGATGGTGGCACAAATACGTCTGATTAATGTTAGTTGCTCTTGTGGGGCTGGTGCTGGTGATTCTTCCTCAGACATGGGAGGGAGGGTAAGTTCAGTGTATTATTATGAACAAAAAATTCTCTTAGGCGATCTTGAACTCACAGAGAACAAAGATAGAACGAAATGTTCCATTACCTTTCTCATCACGTCACCTATTTATTGATACAAGGGGTCACTTGGAGTCTCTGTAATCACAGGTCCCTTATCCTTACCATGCCTTCCTCCTCCCACCTCCCCACTATCTCCCCAGGGTCAGAGCTTCACCCTAGAGAAGGGGTAACAGACCGTTTTTTTTCAGACTCTGGATAGCGACCGTAGGTCCTTCTGCTAAAGAGAAAATCACATGAAGACAAACTCTTCCCTACACTGTACTGCCTTCCTCCCAGAGCACACCTTTAATGTATTATTATTATCACACAAATACCATCTCTGTTTCATCATTTTTTCTTACTGAACTCCTGTAATTCGATAAGGAATAAGAAAAGGCAGAATGCAAAAGAAAACTATGTCCCGCCACATTATGGTTGCTGTTGTGATGATGGTGAAGGATGATGAGGATGAGGAGGATGAGGGTAGTTATATTATTATTATACCTGTAGATATGAGTTCACTCACATTTAAACTCCAGAAATGGAAAAATGCCCATGTTTTTATGTAATGCACATTCATGTCCTCAACTTTTGTCCTAGTGAATGATTCGAAAACTTATTTGTGATTGCCAAAGTTTAGTTATTATAGAAAATAATCTTGTTTTTTAAATAAAAAAGAAAGAAATATTAAAAAGTATGCTACAGCCCGATAGCCAGTATCAGAAAAATGGTGGCGACAGTTTCAACAAAATGAGGAGAATTGGTTTACAACACATTAAATCCAGGCATTAGAGGAGATGAAAAAGAAATTAGGAGCCAGATCATAGGGAAGCTGATTCCCAAGTTGGGTTAGAACTGCAAGCAATACTTCCCAAAGCTGAGCCAAAAAGTAAATGGCATGGAGCTGTGTCTATCAGCCCTGCCTGGAGCCAGGATTGGTTCTGGAGCCCAGGGAGCCCAGGGTTACAGGCGAGGGTTAATAAGAAATAAGTGCCCCACCCCCACCCCGTCAGAGGCTACAGGAAGAGAGAGCTTGTGTTTCTATTATTTGTTAAGTATTTGTTACTCATATTTGATTTCAGGAAGAAACCTCTCAAAAACAATGAAGAATAAAGCCTTTTAAATTCTGAATATTACAACATTTCTTGAATGTGAAATATTATTTTCTTCTCAATTAAACTTTGAAACCTGCTTCCCAAGCCCCCTCCTGATCCCAGAGAGGGCCACCTGTGAAGTCTCAAACTAGAAAATAAATACTTGTAAAAATATGTTTTCTGTTTCCAGATCACAGCACACTATCTGTATACCATCAGATCTAACATAATAGCACAAACCTCCTAATTATATTTTTGGACCTGCTATATTTTTGTTCTTTACCTTTCAGAGAAGAGATAGTCACTGATACATTATTTATCTCTGCCTCGATCACAGTGAAGCTGCAGCTTTAAAGCTTATGGGCATTTCTCTTTCCTTCCTGCCTCACATCCAAGGTCAGAGGGAACAGAGACAGTGAGTGTGGCTGCACAGGGCTTCCCTCCCTTGCTCACTTCTCCACAAAACAGCCTCAGGGATTCTTGAAAACAACGTTTCTCAACCAGGTGCCATCCAAGAGACATCAGGCAATGTCCGGAGGCATTTCGGATTGTCACAATGGGGGGTGGGGTTGCTGCGGGCATCTGATAGGTAGAAACTAAGGCCACAGCAAACATCCTACAAGGCGCAGGAATACTGCCCACAGCAAGTGCGCGTTATGCTGAAGTTGAGAAACCCTGCTTTAAAACATTAGTTATATCGCGTCCCACTCCTGCTTAAATCACACTCACGGCTTTTCATAGCACTCAGATTGACCTTCAATTCTTCTTGGATAGTACATGTTTATAAACAAATAAGCTAAATAAATAAGTATAGCAAAATTTGTTTGTCATCCTCTATAGTCTCATTGAAAAAATACATTAAGTTGAACCAAAAGGGAGTATGGGATAAGTGTCATGTGACTTAAAGAGACAATTCATAGGTAAAGGTTTCTGGGTTTAATAGACATGCTAGAGATGAAGGAAGGGCCTTTCAAGTAGGAACTCATAAGATGAAAGGGGCGAGAGCAGAAAAATAAAGGACACAGGCAAGAGTAGAGATTCTGGACCAGCCGTTTCAGATATGGGAGAGCATTGTAATGGGAAAGAATGAGAAGTTGGATAGATTTACCATAGAGTATTTTAAATGTTGGAATGAGGTTTTTAGTGACATGGAGCCACTGAAGAATTTTAGGCCAGGTAACGAGTTGAAAAACGACCTGTTTTAGGTAGATTTTTCTGGCCGCATAGGACACTACACGTTACAGGAGGATGACTGGAGTCAGGAATTCTAAGACTAAAAATAATCTGAGTGTGATATAATTTGTCCCTGAACAAGAGTGAAAGCAGTGAGAATATACAGAAAAGCAACAAACTATGCATAAAATGGGAGGCTTTCGAAATTCGTCCAGCAGCAATTATTAAGCACCTAGAAGTCTAGAAAAAGAACTTGATCCTGAACATATAGAAAAGAAATGATTCTGGATTCCCCACTCCAAAAACTCCGAGTTCAGTGAACATCATTCATTCATTAATTCATTTATCATTAAATATTTATTCCTGCCAGATTCAATAAACTCTCTTCCTTAAGGCATCATAACATTATACAAATGGATTATCTAAAATGCTACTCTCATTTCAAATAGTAAGGCTCTAATAGTCTACGTAAAGGACTAAAAAGAGTTATCAGGAGCAACAATCTCAATGGACCTGTCCTTGTAATGCTACAAACCAGAATTGTCCCCAGCTCATAATTTGAGAGAGAGAGAGAAAGAGAGAGAACAGACACTCTCCTAGGAACCACTTGGTCCCTAGCTACTAGTAGTGGTCACAGAGAACAGAACTCTGGACTGGATCCTAACAAGAAACACACCAAATTAATTTTCCTTCACTTTCCTTAAAGACCCAGAAAATCAGTCTGAAATTATTTGCAAGTAGTCCATTGCCTATTTTTAAGATACATATCAAGAAAAAAACAAAAGTCACTGTTTAGGTTCAACACTGGCATCCTGTAGGCTACACTCTATAGTAGGCTTTTCACCTGGAGTGATTTCCTCTTAAGGTTTAGAATCCAATGAACTTTATTTTCATATAGGAACAACTAAAATACATTTGTAGATAGCTAGCCTGATCCTCAAATATCCCCACATCCACAATCGAGTCTTGAGCGCATGCCCCAGACTTCCACTCCTGCCGAAATAATAGACTACTTAACCAGGGAATGTCCTCATTGGACACACCAAAAATGTCTAGACAAATATACTGAATATCCTTTAAATGCATAACTAAAATTCTGAGAAAGCAAGGGAAATTCTGAGGGACCAGACATAAAAAGCATACTGAAAATTCAAATGTATGTAGGGGAGCAGAAGTTGCAGCTGCCCCGGGAGGTACCGCCAGTCTCAGTGGTCTGTGTTTTATGTTGTTATATTTTATTACCATGGTAGGTGAAACCTCGGGCTGATGGGAAGCAGGGAAATGGAACTGACTCTTGCACAGAGCTCGGCCCCTTGACAGTTGGATTAGTTAAATACATCAAAAGGACTTGGTGTCTGCACTGTATTTGAATGAGAAAGCAGGTTCCCCTTAAAAATGCATAATTATGAAACTGTTACATATGGGTTTGGGGTTGAATTTATACCACCTGCATGATGTGTGGACTTAAAACAAAGAAAAGAATGTTAAAATTGAACCCCATTTGTAGTGCCTCCAAGCTTTAGGCTGAAAAAAATTCAAAATCACCTTAGAGAAATGCTCTTCAGCCAGGTCATAGAAAATTTCCAGAGGGAAGGCTAGTCTACAGAAGCTCTCACATTCAAAAATAGAAAGCACGTGAGAAAACACCCCACCGTCAGCAAGGATCAGCGTACATGCACACATGGAGGATTAGGCTATTAAGAAAATGATGAGGTAGCCCTGGCTGGTATAGATCAGTAGATTGAGCGCGGGCTGGGAACCAGAGGGTCCCGGTTCAATTCCCCGTCAGGGCACATGCCTGGGTTGCAGGCCAGGTCCCCAGTGAGGGCCATGTGAGAGGCAACCATACATTGCTGTTTCTCTCCCTCTCTGTCTCCCTCCCTTCCCCTCTCTCTAAAATAAATAAATAAAAATCTTAAAAAAAAAATAAGAAAATGATGGGGTAAATGCAGACAACTGTACTTGAACAACAATAAAATAATTAAAAATAAAAATAAGAAACTTATATTGTGAAATCATCTAGAATTACAAATTATTGTATTTAAAATTATGAGTAATATAAAAGAAGGAATTAGGGCATAAAAGTAGTCTATAAAAAAGAATAAATATATTTGAGAAATAATCACACAGCAGTTCTAGAAATAAGAAACTGATCATTTAAATGAAAACCCAGCAAATGGGTTAAAAAATAGATTAAACACAATTGCAGAGAGCTGGAAAATGCATAGGAGAAAATTACTCATCATGAAACAAATAAAAATTAAAGACAAAAATATGAAAGGGAAATTAAGAGGCATGGAGGGTAGAAGATTTACCATGTACCTGGTAGGACTTGCAGAGAAACAGTTCTTTGTAACCTTGGGTTCAGGCAATGGTTTCTCAGCTGTGATGCCAAAAGCACAGCAAAGAAAGAAAACAACATAAATTGGATTTCACCAAAATTAAAACTTTTATATATCAAAGGACACAATCAAGAAAGTGAAAAGAATTCACAAAATGAAAGACAATGTTTGCAAATCATGTGTCTGATAAGGATCTATTATCCATAATATATAAATAACTCTCAAAAATAAAAAGACAAATAACCCAATTTTAAAATAGGTACAGAATTTTATACACACACACACACACACGTATTTCTCTAACTTCAAAGACAATAGAAAAAGAAAAAGAATAAGACACCTTAATTGAACCAGGAAGGTAAAAACAAAAAAGGGGAAAAGAGGTAAAGGGGAAGGCTGGGGAAGAACAAGCACAAAGTAAGATGGCAGAAATATTCCCAAATATACGAATAGTCACAATAAATATAAAATACACCAAAGTCATTTATCATATACTTATATGCTATACACAAATGAAAAGAATTTTTTTTAGTTACTTTATTGTTTTTCAATTACAGTTGTCTGCATCCTCTCCCCTCCCCTCCCCCACCCCCTCCAATCCCACCTCCCTCCCCTTCTTCCACCCTCCCCCTTGGTTCTGTCCATGTGTCCTCTTTAGGGGTTCCTGAAAACCCTTCTCCCCATAGCCCCCTCGCCCCTCCCCTCTGGCTATTGTTAGACTGTTCTTAATTTCAATGTCTCTGGTTATGTTTTTCTTGCTTTTTCCTTTCGTTGATAATGTTCCAGTTAAAGGTGAGATTGTATGGTATTTGTCCCTCACCGCCTGGCTTACTTCACTTAGCATAATGCTCTCCAGTTCCATCCAAGCTGTCGCAAAGGGTATAAGCTCCTTCTTGAAAAGAAAGGATTTTTTAACCTCACTGCTAACAGAATGCAAATATCCACTTTCCATTCTTAAAGTCTGGCTCTAATGACAATAATTATTTTATTCATGTTGAAAAGCACTTTGCTTCACACCAAGGACATTTAAGTTCTCTGTAGAACTTTCCCACATTCATGCTCACATCCACTCCACACTGTGGGCAGCAAATAGTTGAAGGCAATTTTTTCAAGTGGGAAAAATGAGCAGGCCCACAGAAACTCGCAGGTGATTTCCCAAAGCACAATCCAATGTGGAAGCCAGTGAAGGGCAGGGTTGAAAATGAAGGAGGCAAAAATAGTATCAGAGGTCAATGGCTACAAACCATATTAGGTTCTGGACTCAAAGGTTATTTTGGAGTGAATGAAGCCAATGGACAAATACCCTAGTAAGCATGTAACAGAATTGTATTGGAAGAAGGAAAAAAACACAAGCTTGTCTGACTGTTGTCTGTGATTGCTTTAACCCCTAAGAAAATTCCCACATCCCTGAACTCACATTATGTTATATAAGCTGCAAAAGAGGTACAACCCACATACAGAATGGAAATTCTAGCCAATGGCCATCTTAAGTTATGGCCCAGAGGATGATGAAAAAGAAAGAACCGGTCACAGACTGGAACTTGGGGCTACCAGGTTGACTGATCAAGAAGCTCCCTCCCCTAGAAGAGATCAACATTCCTGCTTTCTGACCTGCAGCAAATGATGAGAACAATGGATCCATGACCACTGTATATTACTTACCAGTATCTACTTCTCCAAAGAGGAGTATTACACAATCCATAACCCAGTGTATTGGATGCTTTAAACATATATCAAAAGATAAGGAAATGCTACATCCTAAGTGATCAAGAGAGTTACATACCAGTGAAGGAAGAATCCTGAATTGAGCTCTCTCTTTTTCAGTGAGTTTGGGGTATGGAAATGTAGATATGTAGTCAATTTTGGACAGCAAGGACTGAACTTTCTAGAAAAGGAGAAAAGAGGAACTCCTTGGGGAGTTTCCTTGAGGAAATGACTTCACTTCCTTTCTCTGTGCTGTAGATTGAGTTGAAATGCCCACATGCCTGCTCAATGAGCCCTGAATAGCTTAAGCCAATCAATGAATACACACACACACGCACTAACACCATTCAATGAAGTTAATTCTATCACAAGAAGGCAATAACTCTTTTCTTCCCTATCTCAATATAACTAACAGTAAGTTCCTGCCTCTGTGAAATTACTGGGTGGTTATTATTTTGTTCACTCATGCTGGTAGTTCTATAATTTAAAGAAATTATTTTGATCCATTACTATACAAAGAGAAAGAAACACTGACATTAAGCTCCAGGTGTGGCTCTACCTGCAACACAGAAACCAGCCACAGGTAAACGAAGGTTACCTATCTGTGAAATACACGCTGGGAAGAGGAGCAATAAGGACAGTGGGAAACAAGGAGCAAGACATGGTTCAGAAGGCAGATTTGGTCTGAGTTTAAGTTAACTTGTAGTTCTGAACATCAATGAGCATGTGGAAATAAAGTTTTTCAAATGAGGAGTTGCATTAGTGTTCTAGTCTGCCATAACACATCACCACAAACTGAATAGCTTAAGACAACATAAATCTATTGTCTTACCACTCTATAGGTCAGTAGTCTGTCGTTGGTCTCACCAGGCTAAAATCAAGGTGTCAGCAGCGTTGTGTTCCTTCCGGAAGCTCTAGGAGAGATTCCACTTCCTTATTCATTCAAGTCGTTGGCGCAAATTCCTTCCGTTTATAGAGCTGAACTCCTGTTCCTTTGATGAATGTCAGCTGAGGGCCATACCCAGCAGCTAGCAGGGCTGTCGAACCCGTGGCCAGCGGGCTGCGTGCGGCCTAGGGTGGCTATGAATGTGGCCCAACACAAAATCATACGCTTCTTAAAACTTTGTTTTTGCTCATCAGTTTTCATTAGGGTTTGTGCATTTAATGTGGTGCCCAAGACGACTCTTCTTTTTCCAGTGTGACCCAGAGATGACAGAAGTTTGGACATCCCTGGTAGAGGTTGCCCGCACTCCTTGATTCAGGGCCCTTTCCTTCTTTATTAAAGTCAGCAACTTTGGTGGAGTCTCTTTCACACTGGCAATGCCCCCTCTTTTTTCTTTTATCATATCTCTCTGACTTACATTTCTGCTTTTCTCTTCCACTCTTAAGGGCTCGTGTGCTTAGATTGGGCCCACCTGATAATCCAGGATAATCTCCCCATTTCAAAGTCCATACTGTTCATCACATCTGCAAAGTCCCTTTCATCATGGAAGGTAACATATTCGAAGGTTCCAGATATTAGGGTACAGACATTTTGGGGAAGGGGACATTATTCTGCCTGCTATAACATCACTACTGTATCTTTTAACAGGATATCAGGGGAATTTGTTTCGGAAATAAAATTCACAGTGGTGAACATTCATAATGAGCAACTCCGCCCAATACATTTAAATCAACTAAGCATGTTGCTTGTAAATTTGCACTGAGAGAAGACAGTTCTCATGACCAAGTCCACTGATATGTGACAAGTACCAGTTTACGTTTGAGTGACACCTACCATACATGGTGTTACTGGTTCAGGAGGGAGGTTCAAGGTCCTTCCTCCCCATAACACAAGGGAGTAGTTTAGCAGTAATCAAAAACCTCCACATTGGTTCACTGAAATAGATAACTATGAATTTTTTCCTAACAAAGAGGAATTTTTCTGTTAGGGAGGAAACATTGTGTCCTTGTCTCCAAACTCTGTTTAGCTGGGTATGGCAGGCCCAATATGGCTCTTAAGAAACATCATCTCTCGCCCTGGCTGGTGTAGCTCAGTGGATTGAGCACGGGCTGGGAACTAGGGGGTCACAGTTCAATTCCCAGTCAGGGCACATGCCTGGGTTGTGGGCCAGGTCCCCAGTGAGGGCCATGTGAGAGGCAACCCCACACTGATGTTTCTCTCCCTCTCTTTCTCCTTCCCTTCCCCTCTCTCTAAAAACAAATAAATAAAATCTTAAAAAAAAAAAAAGAAACATCATCTCCACATTAAGATTTATCATAATTCTCTTTAGTTGGTCTATATCAAAGCCAGATGCATCACTGTTTAATTTATTCAAATCCAAACCTATCTACAAAGTAAATAAGAAAAGAGACTAGTGCTGGGGATTGAAGCAACAGAGTTCTGGTCTCTGTTCCAGTTTGTGTTGCCTTTGGGCATGTCACTGCCCTCCATGGGTTTTCTGAGTCACAAAATGGAATAGGTGAGAAAAACTAATATCTTATGTCATTTCCAATTCTGTAAGTCTGGATTGTTAACTGTATTATTAAATATGTCAAATACTGGATCCAAGAAGTCTTTTGAAATCTCTCAATCTTACTGAATTTGCTAATTTAATCAGGGACACTACAGAATAACTATCTTTTAATATTTAAGAAGATAAAAAATAAAATGTAAATTTTTTTTAAAAATAAAACTATACTAATTCACACTATTAGCTACTGAAAACCGTATGTTGTTTTTTCCAAGTCATCTTCTCAAAAACTGTTTCTCAGAGCTTTTGAAGAGAAGAGAGTAGGCATTGCCTCTCTGCCAAAGAGGCAGCATAGAATGCTTGTCAGGTGCCCTACCTGCACCAGACCACCTGGGGTCAATGTCCTGCCACCGACTTAGTAGCTGTATTACTGTGGGAAGGTTACTTAAGCTCTTCATGCTTCAGTTTCCTCATCCGTAAAATAAGGGCAACGATCGTTGCTACCTCTCAAGTATGTGGGGTGGAATAAACGAAGTAATACGAAGTTCTCACTACAGATCCTGACGTGGAGCAAAATGTTCAATAAATGTGAGCTAATACTGTTGCGAGACTCACAGATTCATTTTTAATAACTGAAATAGTCACAAGTCCCAGTCTTGAATTTGCAACTATTCCCAGATCCCTGAGTTCCTTCCGCCTATGAGAGATATCCGAGAGAAACAGTAGCAGAGAAGACAAGGAAAACACATACAGAGGGACGTTCCTTGAAACTGTGGTGGTAAACCTTCATTGAGCCTAAGTTGTTTTTTGTTTGCACTGTAAGCATGTATGTGATTTTAAGCAAGACCTGGGTCTGTGAAAACAAGTTATCTAGTCCCAAAATTAAGGCCTATGATTCTATCCTAACAAAAATGGAGGAGGGGAAGGAGGGAGAGGTCGCTGCTAAGCAGGCTCTAAATGTGCTAAGAGTCTGAGACTGTAGCTATTAGTGACATGCAGGCCAAGACGTACTTCTGATACAAGCTCCGGAGTTCAAGGTTGCTTCTGAAAAGGCACCGTTTCTGCTTCCTCTGAACATTCCACCTTTGCCCGGTTTGTAAGTCGGTGGAACCAGCGAGCTGAAAATGCATCTCCAGTCACCCATCTTCAAGGGTGGCCCTCAGTGCCTAGGCCTTCTCTGCAGAAACCGTACAGGAGCACAGGTACAATTTGGGGCTTCTTCTGGGACTCCCCCAAATAAATAAAGCTCCCCATAAGAAAAACTGGGTAGTTACCAATCAAGATGAAGATGATTATGATAGCGGTATTGATGTTTGTATTTACCAAGTACCAGCCCTTTGGACACCTTGTATAACTCCATCCCTATAACAAATCCGTAAGCGGGGAGCTTCATGGCCATCTGTGGAAGAAAACCAAGGCACACCAAGGTTAAGTGGCTGGCCGAAGGTCACAACATTCCTTACACCTGATCAGACACCTGACGTTGACCACTGTGATGTATGGCCTCTATAAAGACTGCAGGGAGGAGCCCCCTCCGCCCCACTTCGCCTCACCTGGGGGTTGCCTCTCCCTCATCTTATTTTTCTTTAGCATCCAGCTTCACATTTACTACTTGTGTTTACTTATGAAGGGCTTTGCTCCAGTGATTAAGGACCTAAAGCAGATAATTACCCTGTGATTTGCAAGCAGTGCAGTGGCTGGTATTTCTTGAAGTCCTATTGCCGAATAAATATTACCTGTGTGCTGTGTCAGCTTATTGCCCACCTTGAGAGCAATCTCCCTGTTAGTTTTATGGCACATTAAGTCTCCTTTTGGAATGAATTGGGTTTGTACGAGTGGGATTGGTTACATCCGAATAAGAGAGTAAACAGTGGGGATGACTGGAAAGCTATAAAACAGAAGCATTAGGGGAAAGGAAAGGAGGGGGATGGGAAGAAGACGTTTAAAACGATAAAGTAATAGAAATGGGGTAACAGTCTGAGAAGATTATATTTAATGCAGAGAGTGTGGCGGCTGCAACAATGGTGAGTCAGAGGATGAACTAATACTTAGTTCTACAGGAAGGAAATTATTTGGGGAGGGAGAGGGGAGAAAAGGACACCCCCTGAAGTGTCCTAACTTGTCTCCACACCGTTCGTCATCACGGATGCCGTCAAAGGGGACAGCAAAGGGCAAAGAGACAGAAAGGGGCTTAAGCCACGTGCCCAGCACTTGCCACACCATGTCAGTGCCGAGAGGGGTGGGTTCTCTGCTGGCATTTTAACAATTTGAGACCAGAAAGAATGTTGGGTATATTGGTATACCCAGTATTGGCATGAAGCTCTCCAATATGTATTCGATAAAAAAAAATAAAAGTAAGATGAATGTACTGAGCAGGAAAGTCTCTCTATCAAAGAGCCAACAGAACTGGATTTCTTAGTCTCCAGCCATTCAAATGCAGTTTCAGTCACTAATTACAGAAACTAGGAGCACAGAATTTGGTAAGAGGACTCTATTTTTAAAAAATCTACTAATTTTGAGATTGATTTGTGTGGTAAGTATGAAATTACTTTATAATCCTCAGTACAAGAAATATAATAATTCCTCTATTTATTGCTATGGAAAGTTTTCTGTGCTACTGAATCATTCAGTTTTTTAAAAAGCAAAGTGCAGAAAAATATTTTAAAAGGGAGTATGCCAACACGTGTGGGCTGGGCCTGCCTATTTTAAAAATTAAATGATAAATTAAGAAAATTCGGTGGTAACCTGTGGGAGGAAGGAGGAAAACAGGTGTGGGACACAAAGATTAAAGCTAGAACGCTCTAAATATTGTTTTATATGTTGGATCTGGGGATCAAATAGTCAACAGAATTAGAAAATAAAAATAACATTTACAAAGCAGGTTCCTGAAAATTGAAATCCTAATGAAATAAAGGGACCCAGCTGTGAAGTGAGTTAGCAGCATAGGCTTACACAGAAGAATTATGTCAAGCAGTTTAAAACATATTTATTATATTGAATATCTCTAATAAGAGACATCGCCAAAACTGTAAGAACACGTTCTTTAAAAATCTTATTAACCGTGTCTTCAAAGTAGCATGAGTTTGGTTATTCTAAGACTATCATAAATTTTAGAATTTCAAAAATTAGTAATTATGTTAGTGGCATTGGGAACAGAGAGTCTTGCCGTGAGAGAGCTAGATGGATGGGAGTAGGTTAAAACTCAGTAACCCTAAATTTTCATTGAAGTATGAATTTATAACATGTGCTATCTTTAACAATGAATATATAAATAAATATGCATGTGTATGTGTATATAGACATACATGCACGCATATATTTTTGTATATATAGTATACATATACACACATATCCCCCCCCCCCACTTAATTCTGTCTACTGAAAAGGCCTAGAAACAATGACCAACCCAGGAGCAAGGAATGCGCGCCCCCACCACTCAGTTAACGGTCTGCAATTCTACAGGCCTCTGAGAAATTGCTGATTCTAGATCATGGACAGCTTTTGTAACAGCTCATTATGCCAGAAAGGAAGGAAGCTACCAAAGACTGCATTGCTCTCTTACTTACTAACATACCCTGCAAACAAATAGAAATAACTTTTTATTAATCACTGTTTTGCGTTTACACTCGTTTTCCCACATTAGAGTCACCAATACACACACACACACTCCATGAATTTGTGGTGGATAAACATAAGCATGATTACATTTGAAAGGAGAGAAAGAGTAAACCCATTAAAAGTCCATTTAGATAAATTAAAACTACCCCTTAAGTCTAACGTCAGGTCTGCTGAAATCCACTCCCACTTAGAATTGCTATTATATGTTATTGATTAACTTGAAGTCTTGGTAAAAGGTTTATGTTGCTTTTAATAGAAACTAAATATAGAAGAAAGTAGCTAAAATCAGTTACTAGACTACTTCAGTTATACAACTTATAATTGTATTAAAACTTCTCACAATTTTTAATATTTTTAAAAGTTACATTTTTATTTACTTGGTGTTTTGGGAATTGGTATCTACATGTTCACCACGGTTGTGTCTTTATTGGAGATTGTGCTTTGAGTACTATAAAATAACCAGTGTTTATCATTTAACGTTTCTTACCTTGAGTTCTTCTGAGCCGGAATAAAAATCTTCACCTATGCCCTCGTTTTCCTGGTGCATTTCTCTTAAGCAGCATAGCATTGAACTTTGCATTTTATCCAGTCAGCAAGTTTGATGTGAGGGATAGTTCTCTGCCTACAGAATTTCAGTGGGGATAAATGCCCCCATCCCAGAAAAATCATCTTTTTCTGCTCAACTAGGATACAATAAAGGGGAAGAGCCTGACTCCACACTCTGTTGTCTGTTAATGAAAGGATAACCAAACGAGGTCTGCAGACCATTGCATCAGAATCACGTGGGACCCCTGATAAAAAAAAGGTAGGCTGGGGGCCCCCCCCTCAGGCATCGAGTCTGAATCTTTGGGGCAAATCACTCGTGGCGTTTGCGCTTTCAGCAAATGCTGCAAGCAGTTCCTATGGTCATTGCAACTTGAGAATCACTGACATGGAGGATAAATGAAAAGGCATCACTAAAATAAAATCACTTCTTATCTAATTAGTTGATTTTAAAAGGCAAGCTTCCAAAATAAACTTTTTCCCTGTGCAGGAAGAGTTAAAGAGTTGATCGGAGGAACTGGACAACATTCATAGAAGAATTTCTTTTTCCTGTGCCCTCTCTCATACTAACTCAGAACAACACTAGACAAGAGGATGACGTAGTGTTCACATTTGCCATTGCTCCTCTAGATTTTTATCTCACTTTGTTCGAATGTTTCCCATTTCCACTGTCCTTCCGTCTTTGGCTATTTTGGTTTTCCTATTTATATTTTATGATCATGGCCTATAGGATCTTTTGTATAAACAAACCAAGACTCTTTACAAGTTTTTTCTTTAAAAAAAAAGCGAGAAAACACATATTTGAAATGATAATAGTGTGTTAACCTGCTCTGATTACACCAGGTTTCCTCTTTTTTTATTCTTATACAACAGAGTTTCAATTTACCAGGCCTAATAGCTCAGTATTTTTGCTGTCAATCAATGAAGCTATAATATGTAATTTAATCATCATGTGTTTCTTTCCCCACTGAACAAACATTTACTGACTTTTTAGATTAATCTTTTGGCTGAAAGAACTGGAAACATTGTCAAACACATAGTGGTGTATAATAAATAGATGGAGCCTCTTCCCTCTGCCCAAGGCATTAGTGAGGCAAATTTCTGTTTATTCAACTCTGTTTTATTAGGTCAAGCCATCAAAGTGGGACCCTGTGTAAGCTTTAAATGACATCTTAATTCATTGTTTACATTCCTGATGGAATTCTATAAAAGTTCCCTTCGGAAACTCTTCCTTTGCAAGCCCCTAGGAAAAGCAGTCTCAGGCAGTGTCACCAATGGGGTCAAAAAATCTGTTAGCAAACAAAGGTTGTGTTTAATACTTACAGACATTTCACAAATGAAGTAGATAAACTTTTAGAGACCATTTGGTTTGCCCTTTAATTTTTTACCTATAAGAAAATTGAAGTGTACAGAGATGGAAAATTTCTTTCTCAAGACCCAATTCCAAGTGACAAGGCTCAGAAACACGAGTTCTCAGTCTGGTGTAGCATTGATTGTACTATGCGCCAATGGGATGTGTTGGGATATTGTTTTTTGCATGTCAAAAAAGTTTATCTTTGGACCTGTTAAGGTAGGTAGCTGGTTAGTTAAAGAAGGGAGCAAATGGAATCAGACATTAGGCCTGATTCACTACCAAGTCACAGCATTCACAGGCTCCCCAGGGGACGGCCACATCCTCTGCCGAGGAAGAATCAGCTTTGCAGTCTTCCCAGAGAGCAACCAGCCATTAGCTGGGATTACTGAGGGAAGGATGAAAGAGCAGGAGAAATCCCTTTGCTAGGCACATGCTCAGTAGTAGCCAGAATGGAGTAGGGAAAGGTGACTGCATGCACAGTAGAAACCAGATGACCAAGGCAAAACTTTGAGTCATACACACTACAGCCAGAACAGTGACCTAAAGGGGAGATATCTAACCTGGGGAAAGGACTGGATTGGCTAAGGGACACAAAACTCTGGGAGATCCAGGAAAGGGATTGGTTAGAGGGAAGGCCCAGGACAAGTCCATGAAGAGCCAGGAAAGAGACTGGTTAGTTTGAAAGAAAGCTTAGCCCTTCCCAAACCCAAGAAAATACGATCAAAGCTTAACAAAGGTTTGTTACTTGCCTGCTTGTTTGTGTGTTCTCTCTCCATAGCAGCTACGCAGCTCCAAGCGCTGACCCAAATGTGGGTCCAAGTGCAGCCTTGGTGGCAGATGTGCAGATAGGGAAATGAAACACAGAGAAGTTCTGCATCTTTTGGTCCTGATCTCCTGGGCTTGCTGAGGACAAGTGCTGATTTGCAGCCCCAGAGACTGGACTTATTACATAGCGAGATGGAGCTAAATTGTCTGGTCCTAGATGAGACACCAGGTACCTAGGGGCTGTCCTTTGTTTTTGCTCCAATAAATCTTACTGCTACACCTCATCTTCCTATGTGTGGACCCCCAAAATGCTTTTAGCACAATTCTGTGGAAGAACCCGATTTCCACCAGCAACAGACCTACTGATTTTTCACCTGTTTGCAAAAACCGTTATACAACTATTCCACAACCAATTCCTTAGCTCCTCTATTTTTTGATCCCTATAATCATCAACAAGTTCTGTGGACACTACCTTTGAAATAAACCCCAAATCCAACCGCTTGCCCTTGTTCAAGGCTCTCCCATCTCTTACTGTGATATTGTGATTTATAAGAAATAAATATATTAGGTCTCCATCCCCATTTCTGGCACAGAACTCCTAAAATCCTTTGAATTATAGTAAGTGATAAGAGGAATAAAGGTGCCTTTTGGTAGGTTAATGAGGTGACTTTTAAAATGCCCTTATGTAACCTCAGGGTGGGGACTGGTTGCCAGGGTAACCAACCACATGATTGAAGGGTTGGAAATTTTAGCCCCACCCCCAACCTCAAAGGAGGAGAGAGGGGACAGAGGCTGAACCAATCACAAATGGCCAATGATTTAATCGTTGCCTATGTAATGCCTATGTAATGAAGTGTCCATAAAAACCCAGAAGAGAGGAATCTGGAGAGCTTCCAGGTTATTGAACACGTGGAGACAGAGTGGCCCTCCTAAAGAGCTCATTGACACTCTGCACCCTTTCCCTATACCTTGCCCTGTGCAAATCTTCCATCTGGCTGTCCCTGGTAATAAACTGGTGATCTCATGAGTAAATAGGTTTCTTGAGTTTTGTGAGATGCACTGGAAAATTCATAGAATCCAAGCAGGTGGTGAGGGAACTTGTGATCTATAGCCAGCTGGTCAGAAGTACAGGTAACAACCTGGGCTAAAACAGCATCTGAATTGGGGTGGGGGGTGTGGTCTTTTGGGACTCAGCCTTGAACCTGTGTACTCTGATGCTGTCTCCATTTAGATCGTGTCAGGATTGAGTTGAACTGGAGGACACCCGGCTGGTGTCCTGAGCATTGCTTATGGCATAGGGAAATACTCCCCCAATACACACACACACACACACACACACACACACGCACACACAATGGAATTGGTGATCAGAACACTGATTCACTTGCCTAGTCTGCAGCTGTCTCACCTGCCAGAGGATCGCCTTGCTTCCCCTCTGTGGTCACCCAGGTTAATCCTCTACACTGGAGCCAAAGTCAATGATCTCAAAACAATGCAGTCGTTACACAAAACTGTCCAATGTATTCTCCATCCCTCTTGGAATACAATCCAAACTTGTGATCACGCCCTACAGGGTTTGACAGCATCCAATTCATGTCTATCTCCCTGACTTTATCTGTCACTACCCTTCCTATTGCTCATTCAACTAGAGCCACATAGGTCTCTTATGGTTCCTCAAATATTCCAAATTCATTTGCTTCTGGATCTTAGCACTTGCTATTAGCTCTGCCAGAAATGCTCTTCCCCCATACTCCATCAGTTTATGTCCTCGATTTGTCCCAGTCCCTGTGTAAATACCATACCCTCAGCAAGGCCTATCCTGATCACCTGGTCATACGTCCTCCTCATCGCCTGGTTATTCTCTGTTACCTTACTCTGCACTGATCATCTCCTCGACATTTATCTATCTGGCATTTAATTATATATTCATCCATTTATTAGTCTCCAACTAGAATATAAGCCTTGTTCCTGAGAACAAGAAATTTGTCTTTTTCATTCATTCTTGATGTCATACTATCAGGAAGATTACCTAGCATGTAGCAAGACCTTAATTAATATTTACTGAGTAAATACATAAGCATCATTGTTTCTTGCACTATTTGGTAAAAGCAAGAATACATATACACGTGTACACACCCACACAACACACACATGCATGCACAACCTGATCTGGTCAGACCACGCTTGAAGTAATGCATTTAAGTCTGGGTACACTTTAATAGATTGAAGAAGTCAAGCTACATGTTTTTTAAAAAATGATTTAAGGAGAGTATGATGAAAAAAATCATTGAAAATTTGAATATCTGCTACTTGAAAGAGAAGTAAATAGAGCATGATGGATACAGCCCAGAATAAAAATTACAGAAAACCATATTCTAAGTCATTTATAAAGAAGGACTCCTAACAGACAGAAATGACCAAAGGTGGAATAGGCTACAGTGTGGAATAGTGAGTCCCCCATCTCTTGAGGTGTGCAAGCACAGCCTGGACAACCCTTAATGAAACAGCCACAGAAAACATTTTAGTATCACATGAGTAGCTGTGGGAAACAGTAGGAGTGGTCCCTTCCAGACCCAAGGTGCTCCAACACCTGTCCCACCCATGTTATCACTATTCAAAACACTTCTGAGTCTTTCTTACAAGTTGCTTTCAAAATCTGTGACTCATTCCTCAGGATATGCTCATCAATGACAAGTTCAAGTCCACTGAAGCAAGTGAGGGATAAAGCTTGTTGATATGATACACTATCTATTTTTTAAATGGTTGTGAGTGTAATAGAGCCATTTTATTTTGGCATGACTTATTAAATCCATTTTCAAATAGGAATCCCCATACTGTTCTGAGAAATGATAGCATTGTTGAAAAAATCCTTTCCTGAGTTTCTTCCTTTGAAGAAGAAAATTATTTGAACATGCAAATTCCTCTGTGTGAATAAAAAACACAATGAAAGATCCTAAGATCATCGAATGATGTTATAATGTCACCTCAAATAACTCTCATTAACCTCCATGACATATAGAGTGCTGTCACCAAATATCTCATTTTAACGCTTTCACACCATATTTCATGACAATCATATTAGCGCCTCCATTTTTCTGACGTGTAAATTGAAGATCAGAGGTGTTAAGTGGCGTTGTCCATAGTTACATGGCAAATGCAGGACAGAGCACAGACCACATTCCACACTATCTGATGCCCAGTTCATGGCCATATTTTTTACCCATGCTTTTCTAGAGTGGAAAGCTTCACCCACACTGCCTATTTCTGGTCCTACCTAAGGTACACAGAAGAAATAATTCCAGGCGGTTTATATTTTCCCTCAAGCTACATAGGAAGCCTTCTATTCAGCCTCCTTGTTGGACTCTTTCAGCTGCAAAGTACAGTAAAAACGTCAAAAATTATTCTCCTCTCTCATAATGTGGGCCTTTTCTTGCCAGTGTGTGGAAGGCAATGATGGATTTTCCGTATACTTTATAAATGGTCACACCCTTGTTATTTTGTTTTCCAAAATCTATTTACATTCCATGGCTTTATGTTAAGCTTGGGTTGCTAACTCACACATTTATTCTAAAGTTAATTGAATTTTTATTACTCCTGATAAAATTGGTGTTTTGCATTTTGCACAATATTTCTGTGCTGTGGGATTTCATAAGGCACAATTATACTTGAATCAGAGCCTGGGGCAATTAATTATTAATGAATAGAATAAAGATATTAATGTTCATCTGTAACAAATGAGAGGTTCCGTTTGCTTCCCTCAGTTGTCACAGCACAGCTTGGATTTTGATACCTTTTGTTTGCCTTAACCGGTAAAGTCCTACCGAGGGCTACCATAGGTAGATTACATAATATTAAGAGATCTTCTAAATCAAAGTCTATGTGTGTGTACATACATACATGTCTACATATAGATAGGTATTCATACAAACATATGTGCATATGTGTGGGTGCATGTACAAGTATACATACATATATGTATACACACAAGTAAAGTGTTTGCACTGATTTTTTTCATCAGATCCACTACCTAGTAACACTACGAAATAGGGAGACTCAGTATAGTCTCTTAGTTTTAAAGACAAAGAAACTAAGGCCTAGAGATTTTAAGGGACTAACCCACCATCACACAGTAAGTGGCAAAGCCAGGACTCAAGCCCCTACCTCACTGGTCTGTCCACAAAACCCCAGTGCCCAGGAGCTGACAGTAATGGCCCCTGTGTTTAGGGCTTACTCTACCCCAGGCACTTCGCATGCATTATCTCATTTATTCCCCAAAACAGGTCCCCTGTGAGGTAGGTTAATTCACCTCTTACAGGGAAAAAACAAAACTTATTACAGAGTCAAAAAACAAAACAAAATAAAAATAACAACTAAAACAAAAACGTGGGCTGGGAAAAGTTAAGTAACTTGCCCACAGAACTTCCGAATGGCAGAGTAGTGACTTCAATCCATGTCTTTTGACTGCTATTTCAGTTCTTCAAATCTCATCTTTGTGATGTTCTTTTCCTCCCTGGTAAGAATAAGAAGAGAGGGTCTAGTTAGTGAAAATCAAATAAATATTGCTTAAAAATATAAATATCCGCTTGTATAATTGTCTATGCCCTTTAACTTCACCATCCTAACCCCAACTCCATCCAACCAATCAAAGATCATCGCTTTGGCTATGATGGAGGGAATATAGAACAGGATGTGTGAGGACCATAACCTGGTGTGTGTGTGTGTGTGTGTGTGTGTGTGTGTGTGTGTACACATATATATATGTTTGGTATATGATGTTTTTGAATTCCTGGTTGCATAAAACATATATTTTCCAATTATAGTTCCATATCAGTTTAGATTATTAAATACCCGTAATATATTCAATGCTTTTATGTATACTATTATATGTTATTGTCTCAGTAATTCTACATAGAAGATGCTTTTATTCTGCTTTTCCGATAGAAATTCTGGCTTAAAACACTTAAGTGATGTTTGAAATCCCACAGCTGGTAAATGGTAGACTTCAGAGTCAAACGCCAGCCTTCTGACTCAAGGTCCAGCGCCTCTTTATCCACCGCATCCTCGACAGCGCCCACGTTTAGCACGCCTTTAAAGTTAGGGTGACTCGCCTCGGCCCTCAAACTTTGCCAGGCCATTACGGTTCATATTAGACATTTCCTTTTGAGTTCCTATGATGGTCTCTATGACTGTAAGTCAGCTGTCCTGCCTCTCTAACTTGGATCCAGTCTAACTCGGTCAGGGTCAAGCCTCCAGGCCAGAAGACATCTCTTTGCTTTTTGCATTTACCTCGTTGTCTGGCAGGTGCTAGGGACACAGATGGAAGGCCCCATCCTTGGTGCTGCTGGCGATTTGGGAGCTGGTCCCAGCTGGGATTATGAGAAACACTCAGGGTTTGGCTGTGGTGGAGCCAGCCAAGGCTATGCATGAGATGCCTAGTCCAAAGGCAGGAAAAAAGACTTTGGGGCAGGCTACTGAGTTTCATAGGTCAGTGAGAGGTCAGCACAAGAACAGGTGTTGGAAGATCAATGACATATAAAGCTGGAGGTAAGATATCAGAACCCCTGGTGTGATTCAGAGAGGAAAGTACTGTTCAGTCCCGTCCAGCAGCTGAGAAGAAACACTTCATTTTCAAAACCATGAGCTATAACCGGCAACGAAGCTCTCGACATCAGAGAATAATTTGCCTCCATCGAGGTCCTGTCCTTGTTGGAATTAAGTGGGTGTGTTCTTACTAACCTGTCATCTTTTAGTCCCAAATCCTCCCATACTCTGCTGCTCTGTGGTGCTGTGGCTGGGTCTTGATTTGACACATTTCTCCATTGTCATGTTGTGCTCTGTTTTTGCCAACAGGGGGTGCTAGAGAGAAATTAAAAGGCAAGAAGAGGGAGAGGACTTGATCTGTTCAGTTTTTTTAAAAATAACTTCATCTGTTGTGACAGCCTTTTGGAACTGTATTTTTGCATTACCATGTATCCCCCTTATACCGTCTTCCACCTCCACCCACCCCCTCTTGCCCTCCCTCCCCTGCAATCACGGTGTTGTCTATGCCCATGAGTCCTTTTTCTTTTTTGCTCCAGCTATTCAGTTTTGCATTCCG
Organism: Micronycteris hirsuta; assembly: GCA_004026765.1. NCBI lineage: Eukaryota > Metazoa > Chordata > Mammalia > Chiroptera > Phyllostomidae > Micronycteris > Micronycteris hirsuta. Next base: position 193,933 of record PVJI01001022.1, read on the forward strand.
TTTTTCTAAGTGTCTCCTCAGCCACAGCTCTCCCTGCAGCAAGCAGCAGTTGGTCCACTTCCCAGTTTCTTCCAGGAGTCTCAGAGCCAGCCTTCATGGCGCTGCATCAGCTACAGGACGACTGAACCACACATCCGCCCCAAGAGGGGCCCGAGTTACAGCCACTCCTCTGGCTTTGAAGGTACCAGCACCACAGGAAGCACCTTCTCGCGAGAGTTGGGTCCCAGCTCTTCAGGCATCTCATCGGGAGGCTTCTAGGTTCCGATAACCCCAACATCTCTGCGTTGTCTCCGTAGCCGTAATGGTGGTGGCTGCTTCCATTACTCTCTCGGTGATAGCTTCGTGTTTGCTGCTGGCTGTTGCGCCCTCCAACCCCTTCTTCTTTACATTAAATTGTCTTTAAAAAAATACCTGTTGGTTTTGTGTTCCCAACAGGATCCCCGCTTACTTAGTTCGTTGAGTCTGCAGCATCTCGTTTGGGTCTCCATTAGAATCGCCAGATATGTCTTCTCCTTTGTGGGGAATTGGTTAGGTTGAGGTTCGTAAGTTCCCTTACCGCCAGTTACCTTCATTTTAAATTTGAAAATTGCTTCTCCACGGGGAAAGGCATGTCCAGGCTGACTCAATGTTGCACCCTGCTGGTTTAAAGCAGATAGCTGATAGCAGGTGATGAGCAGATGCCTTCCTGATAGAGTTCCACTGCCGAGCTATTCGGATGAAAATCAGGCACTGAACCACTTCCAGACCCTACTTCCTTATACCAATGAGCTTATCCAAGCTTGCCATCACTTGATTTTGTGACACTATTACCCTGTACCTCCTTAAGAAGCATTGTAACTCATTTATATAAAATCCATTTTTTGGAAAATGTTATAAAACTCCTGAAGGTAAATGAGAAGTCTTTGGGAGTGACTCACATTCTGCTTGATAAGGATTCTTATTCCCTTTGTTTGGTGAATGAGGTCTATTGGACAAACTAACTCAAGTAGTTATCGATTGAACTGAATCCAAGAGTCCAAAAAATTATTAGGGTAACACCTCCACAATTACTACCACCTTCTTCTGAAATTCATCAGTGCAAGAGGAGATGAAAAACCTGATGTGAAGAAGGAGGTCTGTTTCCTGTTTCATGAGAAGGTTAGAGAGAAATAGCCACGAGGAACTCTCATTTTATTATGAGAGAAGTTAGTGATTTTGAAATGGGGAGACTGTGCTCCTTTTTAAAACAGTTGATCCTTTAAAATATATTTAAGATTTTATTTGCATCTATTTTTAAAAAAACATTTTCCTAAAGAAATAATAATTTATGGGACATTAAAATAAAATATATTTTCACATGTAATATTTACATCCTTCCTTCCACCCCCAAAGAGGAAACTCAGCATAATGTAACATCAGCTTAGAAAGGTTTTAAAGATTCATTAAGAGAAAGGATTTGAACTAGTGAGATGAAAACTATCACTTTATTATAAGTTTATGGGACACTTGCCAGAACCTCGATACTTTATAGTACCCGACAATGGCATGGCTATGTTTTTGTGACAAAGGTGCTAGTCTTAAACAACGCTCTTTGGTCTCGACTGCGGTTAACTCTGTCGTGGGTTATGGCTACTCACGCCTGTCCCGAGCGGCTTGGCAGGAGGCTGTTTTTGACTGAACGTTGTCCCTCGGCCTAGCTGCAATCAGAGAACAGGTTCAGAACTGTTTTGGTTCCGTACCACGGTAACTCAACTCCTCCTGCTTTATTAAACCCACACAGTAGTATCAGAGAGGAAAAATTCTACTGTAGAAGTTGGATAAAAATCTGGAAATCCAATTTTCAGAAGAAAATAAGCTAGATGTGGAGACTTCTAGAGCAGGGTCTCATGCTCTGTGTTAATTTAGGAGTGGGATTCCTTTTGGAGGCTTCCAGGTACAACATTCCTTATTTATTGAATATTGCCAATGCTTTGAATTAAAGGAGTGTTATTTCACCCAAGCATTTGAAGTTTAATACCATTGGATTGGGGGGGGGACTGTTTTCCCAGGGGTAGACCACACTGCTGGTGAGTGTGTGCCTAAGACTGAGAGTGTGTCCAAGAGATCTCTCTTTCAATAAGTGTGTATGGGAAAAACATGGGCTGGAGGCCCTTGAACTTGGGGCATCTCATATAGGCATGAATGACCCCACACAAGACCTTCGGCAATGCTAGTCAGCGCCAAGAGTGGGAAGAGAATAAGGAAAGGTTGTGGGTTTGGGAAAAGAAGACTTCATCAGGTTTGCTCTTGACCTGGGCCTCCAGATATTCGGAGTGGGTCTGCCTGTCATGATCACTGTGTGAAGCCTTTCCTAATAAGTAAATGGGACATGCCACTCTATAATTCAGCATGTAGAAAATGCTGAGTAGTCCACGAGAATGTGTTTTTTCAAGGACAAAATAAAAAGCAAGACTTAGTTCTTGTCATTTTAATGCTAATCATTGGGGAGGCAATGTGAAGAGAAGTTTCTGGAAAGTAATGTAAAAACCTAATGCAGTAGCTGCTCACTCCAAAATTATGCAGGCGAGATGGGAGCAGGCTGGTGTCCTAATTAAAGCCTTTCTTTAAACGGGAGAGCCATTATGGAGCTAAAATCCTCTATACTGATCTATAAATGCTACCTGAAGGTACTACAGCTGGTGTGGGGAGAGGAGAGGATTCTTGTTCATGTAAAACTACACTGACAAATGTTTAATGTAGAATAAACGCAGACCACAAAGCCACACACACACACAGTGGGGTGAAGGTGAAAGCCCATTGGATAGAAAGCAAAAAATCTGGGGAAAACATCTTCCACGAATTTGTATGGACCTCGATAATGCATTTTCTGTGTTCAGCTGCTGCAATGTGTTATTTGGTAACAACAGGAAGCATGATGGAGCGGGAAGGTGGTTGGAGGAGGTAGGTCATCGAGAGGATGAGACAGCTGGTTGACCCACAAACAGGACCCGGGAACTCAGTCTCCTCACCCCCTCCACTGTCCTTGGAATGTAAATTCCACCCACCATTCCCACCCGAGGATCCATTTCAAGGACACAGCCTTGAGAGAGGAGGGTGTTGTTGAGACCATCTGGATGGTATACTTGACCGAGCCCAGTTAAGGCCTCTAAAATGTTAAGATTCTGGCAGTTGGATGTGGAGATCCACTTGTCTTGTGGATAAGTTCATATGTAAGTTCTCTTGCTTACTAAAACTTCCATCTACCAATCCTCAGTGGCCTGCCTCTTTCCCAGGTCTCTTCTTGGTCTCTGTGGACAGGGGCCAGTTTGGGAACCAGCAAAGGTTTGAAAATAAATAACTAGGAAGGCTGGAGTCAAGTTCTGCCTCTGCCTCCGCTTCTGTCTGCCTTTGAACTCAGACACATCATTTAACCTCGCCCGAAGCCTCCATCTTCAGGTGAAAATTAAGGGACTTAGACTAGATCAGGTCTGAAATTATACTGATGTGCGCTTGAAACATACTATGAAATATCTATCACATAGCCAAAAGATTGTAGTTTAAAAAAACAAGCACATAAACCTATTCAATTTTTCAGCATTTACACAGTGCCTGCTATTTATTTGTTGCAAATAAGTCTTCCATTTATAAGATTTTGAGTTGAGGAGGAAGCTGGATAATGGAGAGAGAGATTAGCTGTGATGGAAAGAAGAAAGGTATGGTGTGGGTTTCACTAACTTCCAAACCGATGCCCACATCATAGACCCAAATGCCATGATGTTAGTATCATTTCCTAGCCAATAATCACCTGCCAAAATTTGAACAGCAACTAAGGCCTAGCATTTTATAGAAATAAAATATCTGCTAGCTCCTTTAAAAAATAAAATGTCTTATGTTGGTTACAAATTATAGCATAGATGAGAAGACATTCTACTTCAGGAATATGATGAGCACCGGTGGTAACTAACCTGTTATCCAGTCTGATGTCGAAGAGAGAAAAATAACCTGTCCTCCTGGTGGCGTATATTATTTCGTCATCCTCACATTCTGGGTCCAGAGAACTGAACTGCATGCACTCAAATACCTTAACACTTCCTCTTGATTTGACTCTTATCAAGAGCAAATTCTCATATCAATACCTCAAATAACCCACTTGAACTCATTGTTGAAAACATAACGTATGTTACTGAATAGTAGTGAAAAGTGGCAAAAGTGGCAAGCTTCTTTTTTTTTTTTTTCTTACTTACTTCACAAGAAGCTTCCTTGATCTACATTTGGCACTTGTGGTGTGACCTATATATCTGCCTGGTTGTGGTAGTCAGAATAATGCCTCCCAATCTCTAGAACCTGTGAATATGTTCCTTACCTGGCAAAGTGGGTTTTGCATATGCAATTAAATTAAGGATTTTGAAATGAGAGGTTATCCTGGATTACCCAGGGGGCCCAATGTAATCCCAGGGTCCTTATAAGAAAATAAAAATGAGTTAGGGAGTCAAAGAAGGAGCTGATGATGGAAGCAAAAACTGGAGTAAAGCCATTGCTGAAAGGGAACCTGAGCAAAGGAATGTAGACAATTCTAGAATCTGGAAAAGTCAAGGAATAAATATTCCCTCAAGCCTCCACTAAAAACACAGCCCTGCAGACACAATGATATTAGCCTCATAAGACTCATTTCAGACTTCTGTCCCCCAGAACAGCAAGATTAAAAGTTTGTGTAAATGGCCCTGGCTGGTGTAGCTCAGTGGATTGAGTGCAGGCCTGGGAACCAAAGGGTCACTGGTTCGATTCCAAGGCAGGGCGCATGCCTGGGTTGTAGGCCAGGTCCCTAGTTGGGGATGTGCGAGAGGCAACCGCACATTGATGTTTCCCTCCTCTCTTTCTCCCTCCCTTCTCCTCTGTCTAAAAATAAATAAAGAAAATACTTTTAAAAATTAACCATTTAAAAAAAAAGTTTGTGTAAATGGAGACAACTGTAATTGAACAATAACAACACCAATTTTTAAATAAATAAATATGTTCACAAAAGAAAAGGAAAGCTTATGTTATTTTAAGCCCCTAACTTGATAATCATTTGTCACAGCAGCAACAGGAAATGCACACATTGGTCAGCGGCCTCAACTTGCATGCTGGGTAGCAGAATCCTAGGCCTCTTTTGAGGTTCTCCCCTCCTAGGAGCCCCTGTGGGGATGACTCATCTGTGCTCACAGTCCAAGACATCACCACGATCTTCGTCACCACCCACTTCTTCCTTCCCTATAGCTCTCTGTTCCGCTGTGGTCTGCCCTTTGTCTGGCTGTCCATCACACTCTGCAGTTTGAGGTGCCACCCAGAGCTTTCCCCTGCAGTTTCACCCCCTCTACATTGGTCTGGGAATTGTTGCAATTCCCCTTACCATTGTAGCCCAAGTATTAGCACAGAAGTTTGCCCACAGTATGTTACATTGCTTATCAATAGTCATCTGAAGAGACAACAGAAAGGAAAAACAGGCAGAGATGATTTTTTGACTGGTTACTAGACACGATTATTCTCAGATAATGGAATTACATGCCAATTTTATTAGTTGGTTTCTCTTGGTGTATGTTCCCGTGGACTATAAGGTTTCCTCCCTGCCTAGCTCACAGCCCACATCTCAGCAGCAGAAACTGGTTTTCCCCTCCCCATTAAACATGCTCCTTAATGGGATCCTTTGCCTCTCATCCTAACTCGTGAAAAGGAAGTATTTCTTGCTCAGTTCTACTATAAGCCTCATCTTCCAAAGCTTCATTTGCTATCCCGAGATCTGCCTTTCTCTAGGAATGACTGACTAGATAATTTCCACAACCTTCAAAGGAAATCTCCCCAATTAATAAATAGGGGATCATATCCTATGTTCCCAACAGAATAATTACATTGCAACATAATAGACCAGTACCTGTAAGATGGATAAAGATGCAGATACAATGTCAGAGCTTCTTTGCAAGACAGCTTGCAAATTAAAGACCAATTGAGAAAGAAGATAGATAAAGAACGCAAGTGATTTCAATATTGTTCTCTCCCAGGGAGAGGAACTGTAACCCCCTGCTTTCTATGGGACAACTGGGGTTGGCTGTCACACTTGGTCTCAGCCAAGACACTCTATCTTAACCCATATGTGTAACATACCTGCATTGAGTTTATAGAAATACAGAGTGGAAAAGAGACAGAAGATGAAGGCAGGTATAATGGAGAAATATTCCTTGTATTATTGTTAACAAGCTATGGGTACAAATTAATTAAAGCACAAAAACAAGACCGCTAAAAAGAAATATTTTTAGTTTTATGAGTTTTTCTTTTTTGCATTTCTTTTGTGGCTTAAAAAATAAACACTTAAATAACAGAAGGTTCCTACTTACTCCTTGTTTTTACTGAGTTGTTTTCTGGATTAAGATGGAGATTTTCTTAGAAAACGTGTAGATTAAGCCCAGAAATGCCTCAAGAAAATATTGTATTTTTCTTCTAGAAAATGCTAATATAGAAATTTTATGTTGTGGGGCTGTCGTGTTCAGTTCTGTATTTCAAGAACGGAATTGGCACTTAGCAGGCACTCGGATTTTTTATTAGGAGTGCCTTTGACTACTCCTAATTCCCAGTGATCTTTTCTTCCTCTCATTTCTACTGTAGTTAAATTCTAAACCACATATTCTACTGTTACATTTCACCCTGCCTTTAATTGACACCGAACTGCCTCACGTGTGGACTTCAGCTTTCTCTAAGTACAAAACGACCTCCCCAAGATGATGCTTTCCATTTTACAGAGCATGGGAGGAGAAGGTGGAGCATGGCCTCTGAGTTCGGAATGCCTGACTGTGCTCTCTCCACTACTAATTAGTAGCTATGAGACCTTGGGCAAATAGCTACTCCGGGTCTCTGTTTTATGATCTGTAAAATGGAAGCAATAATATTTCTCGTAGATGGATATTATGATGATAAATAAGTTAATTCACGTAAGGGATTTGGCAATACCTGGCACATTGAAAGCAATAAATGCACGCAATTATTTTTACTTAAACAAATACTATCATGAATTGATAGTTTTTGTTTATTTTTTAAAATTAAAGTACTTGGTGGCAGAAAATAGATTAAATATTTTTGAGAGGGTCAAAAACAAGCATATGGGCTGAAAAGGGGAGAAGTTAAGTTTTATTTCACTGGTTTTGACTCTTAAGGAAAAATGTAGAGGGCAATATGGTCTTTAAGATTTTTGAAAACAAAGATTATGGATTTCCAATTACAAAACTCCAGCATCTTGCCACAGTGCCTGACACATTTAAGGTACGCACTTTTTTGCTAAATAAATAAATAAATAAATCGTGGTGTAAAAATCCAGGCACCCTGCTTCTGCTTCCAGAGAGAGCTCTCCAGCTGGCCGAAAATTCGGCTCCCAAATGCAAGAGGTAGTTCACTGTCCTTGGTTCTGAACCCTCGCTAGGACGGAATCTGTTCATCTTTGGCAAATTGCTTTCTTTTTTCTCTCTTCAAAAAGTCCTTTCATGAGGTGGGCTTTCAAGGAACTGAGATAAACACCTTCTCCCACGTTTCCCAAATAGGCTAATGCTCGCTATCTCAGATTCTTAATGCTCTGAGGTCTCAATAGCTTTCCTGCTGAGCCTCCAACTCTCGAAATAAGAATCCTGTTCTTTCTTCCTCTGGGCCTAGATTTTTTTATGCGTTGACCACCTGGAGTCCTAGGCGGTTAAGTCAGAGACCAGATCCCTCGCCCACACCTCCTTCTTAAAGAGTAGGCAAGTCTGCCGGTGGTTCTTTCCTCCAATCTCTGGAGGCTGCGGGACTACGCAGCTGTGGCTTCCAAAGTCATCCCAACCTAGAAGACTCCTGCCGTTTGGCTCCGCTCCCACCCACATCCTCTCCCCACATCTCCCCGGCGCCCCCGCCACTCTGCAGAAGGACCCGCCAGACTCCTAGGCAATTGGAGTCAGTTCAAGAATCCTGGGAACGCTGCTGCGTAACTCCTTGGGCTCCAACACCGAACCCTCAGATGCCACACAGCCTGGAAGACTCGCTGAACTGACTGTGCGGAAGAACGGTGCCCTCCTCCCTTTTCCCGCCCCCTCCCCACTCACCCACCCTTTATGCGGTGGTTAGACCTAGACTCACACTGCAATGGCTTCTAAACATCAAAAATAAAAATGTGCACAAAAAATCCCCTGTGGGTGGTGTGTGTTTTTCTGTGTGTGTCCATCCGTGCTTGTGCAAAATCTCCAAACGTCAGTTTACATTCGGAGCAAGCGCGCCGAGAAATCCGAGATCTTCCCAGGGATTCCCCTGCCCTCCCTCCTTGGCTTCAGTGCTCCCGAAGATGTAGGTCTGGGGCTTTCTCAACCCCCTGCTGCAGCGACAGGGGCGCCACAAATCTGCTGCGATTTCCCTTTCCCTCGCTCCTAGTCCTTTTCCCAGGCGAACAGTCCCGAGCGCAGGATTCCCTTCCAATCACCTGCATCTACATTGCAAGAGGCTGAATAGGTCCAAGTGCTTCCTTGGCCTCAGACCGCCTGGTCGTCGCGAGACCCGCGGACCCGCGGGCTCCGGCTTAGGCCTGGGCGGTGGTTGGTGCTCCCGCCGCTCCCACCTTCCCCCGGGGCCTCCGCTAGCCGCGCGCTGAGCGTGCGCGCGCGCGCGCGGATTTGGTGGGGAAATCTTCCCTGCAAGCAGCGGTGTCAGGGGCAGAGAGTATCCTGGACCTCAGCAAAAGCTTCCAAAGCACTTGAGCTTCCCGAAAGAAAAAAACGACGGAAAGAAAAGAAGGGGAGCCCGTCCCCCTAAAGCCCTGGTTTCCTATTAATAGTCTTGGGTCCTTCAGGAGCACTGCAGAGGCGCAGTTGACCGCGGCTGTGGCTCGCACCCGGACTTGCACAGATGCTTTTTCTACTTTCGGGAGGAGGGAGGTGAAGGGACTCGCAGGCAAGAGTTGCACGTGCTCTGGGAACCCGCAGAGCGGAGAACTCTGGGGTAAGTGCTGTTGTGGCGCTGGAGCGGGAAGGGGGGAGGAGGAAGGGGACCGGAGAGGGATGAGGGGTAGAGGGCAGGGAACGAATTAAGAGGAAAAAAAAATCCTCAGTGTTCCGCAGCAGAGGGAGAGCTCAGCAGCACTCTCAGGATGAGTCCTCCTCCGGGTTCCCGCGACGAACCGGCTGGAGCGAAGTTGTTTTTAAGGAGAAGAGAAACTCCCCAAATTCCGGAGGGTGACTGAGACGGGCGGGGCGGAGTCGGGGCCAGGCTAGGGCCCAGGCGGCTGCCGCGGTGGCCCGAGGCTCCGACGCCTGGCGCTCCGGTCGTCCTTATGGCCGCGTGGAACCTCGCCTCTCCATCCCGGCCTTCCCGTCTCCGCCCCCGGGAGCCGGCGGCCAGGCTGCGGTTGGGTCTCCGGGCGGGCGCGAGGACGCTCACCTGGCCCACCCTCCCCCTTCCCACCTCCCGCCCCCAGCTCCCCTCCTCCTCCCCTCCGAATCGGGAAGCGTCGGGATCCGTAGGCGAGGAAATAACGACCCCTGCAGTTGCATTGCGGAAAATCTCGGCGGCGGCGGCGGCGGCGGCGGCGGCGCTAGTTGCGGGCGAGGGAAGCGAGGGTTCTGGGGAGCCCAGGAAAATAGCAGAGGCACGGAAAGCGCGCGCGCGACGTGGGGAGCCCGCGGGCTCCGGACGCGTCTGGGTCTCCGGCTCTCCGCCGTTCCCGCTCTGTGCCCTGGATGCGCCGCCCAGATCGGGCGCGGGGGCGGCAGGCTGCGCGCGGACTTTGGAACAGGGAGGGTCGGCGGAGGCTGCCGGCGGCCGGCGGTTTCGGGCACTAAACCCTGCCTTTCTCTCTCTGTCCCTCTGTCTGCTGCGTCTGCTCCTCCCCCCCGACCCCCGGAAGCAGGAGGAGAACGGCCGCGGAGCGGAGCAGCCACCCTCTGACCATGCCCCGGTGAGGGGCGGACTTCGAGGGCAACTTGTCGCGGACTGCCTGGGCTCGGCCAGCGAGCTGCGAGCTGCCGGGGGCCCGGAACGGCGCGGCGCGGCCCGGCGGGGGGCTATCGTCTATGTCTTCTTGGGGCGCCCGGCGGATCGGGGTCTCGTTTTTGCAGAAAGAGCCCAGCGCTGGTGGCTTCAGGTGGCTCCCGCCGCCTCTGCTAGTGCTGTTTCCGCCACTCCGGCTGCAAGCAGAGACCGTTGAGCGGAGAGACCTCCGGGGCAGAGAGACATCGGACATGTGTCAGCACGTCTGGGGCGCACATCCGTCGAGCCCGAGGGGAGATTTGCCAGAACAATTCAAACTGCGATATTGATCTTGGGGGTGACCGCCCCTGGCCGGCTGTCCGGTGGGAGTGCGAGTGTGCGCTCGCTCGGAAGTGTGTGAGTGTGTGTATGTGTGTGTGCCGTGTCAGGCTCCCCCCTGCCCCCCGTTTTCCCGTCGAGTGATGCACTTGGAATGAGAATCAGAGGATGGAAATAGTCTGGGAGGTGCTTTTTCTTCTTCAAGCCAATTTCATCGTCTGCATATCAGGTATGGGACGCGCTGGAGTCACGGGCGGGTTTGTGTTGCATCTGGAATGTATGGGGTTTCACTGTGTGTGAGACACTCAAGTGGCCTCGCGGGAGTGGGAGGAGAGGGGGTGGTGACAGAGACCCTTTCAGCTCAGCGGGTTTGCTGCCTTCGGAATTAAAAACCTTCTAAGCCTAGCGATGGGTGTGTGTGTGTGTGTGTGTGTGTGTGTGTGTGTAGGGAGTAGTATCTGCATGGAGTTCTGGAACGTAGAAGGGGTGGGGGATGAGAAAGAAGAGGCAGATGGGTGTTGATTTTCAACTGCTTTCTGGCTGAGAACTCTGGCGCCGAAATCTGAGCCTTGGCAACCCCCACTCCCATCCCCTGGCTTTCAAAGTTACCAAACTCGGTGGTTCTGGCTGGCAAAATGGACGCAGAGCCCTGCCCTGGTATCTAAGCACTTTCAAGGGACTGCAGGAGGATGCGGGGCTGGAGAATACCAGCAGGGACCAGAGGGATGTGGAGGTCCTCCAGGCTTTCCCCAAACCCATCAGCACCCCCCACCCCGGTGATGTTGTGAAACATCCTAGCATGTCCCCCTCCACCCCAAATAAAAGCAAACCCCATCTGAAACAACAGCGCCTCATTAATACCACTTTAGCTCGCGGTCCTTCTGAATCCCCAGTGGCAAGTGTGTGCTGGCTCAGACTCACTGACCTCAGGCCAGTCTCTGGTTTTAGAAGCTGACAGGAAGCCAGTGGAGATGAATGAGGCAGGGCTGGTGCCTGCCTGCACCTGTGTGTCTCTGTGTGGGAAGGGTCTGGCTGCCAAGCAGCGAGTGTCTTTGTTGGTGCAGGGAGTTGGCAGTGTGGAGGGGCGCTGTGAGGGCCAGCCTCAGGATTAGCAGTACTCCCCCCGGTCCGTTGAGTGCCTCACCTGGTGCACAGTGCCCACCCCGTTTCCCCTCACCTGTGTCATTTAGGTGCCCAGAGTTAAGTCCCATTGGCAGTGCTCCCCTCTGCCTGCATTCCTTCTGCAGAATGGGGGCCTCAGCCAACTTCCCATGAAGAGAGGAGACAAGAAGAGGAGGGCAGGAGAGCCCTGCCCCTGTGAGCAAACACATTCTAGCAGCCCTGGGGGACAGGGAAGTGTTTCCTGCCTCTTCCTTCCACCCAGCCAGTCCCCACCCTCTAAGCCAGACCTGAGTCTGGATATTCAAAACCCTTGTCTGCCTTGACCCTGGAGCCAGGTCCAATGGCCACTCGTCAGTTTCAGCGCTCTCCTCGTAGGGCAGGAGTAGGAAATCTCATTCAAAATCATTCTCTTTGGGGCTTGGCCACCCTGCTGAGAAATTAGAGATGTTTTGTGTGCCTGGCAGATAATAAAAAGTGCCCTAAATTCCTCTGGTGGGAACTATTTTACCTCATCCTGTATCTCAGGAAAAATTCCCAGGTGACGGGTAAAGGTTTATTTAAGTTGTATATCCAGGAATGAACTGGGTAGCATCTCACAAGGCCTCGTTTTGCGTATTTCTCTTCTGCATGTCTATTTCAAACTCATTCCCTATTTCACTATAAAACAGCCTTTCCCTAAGTCTCTCCAGCATCATAAATAACGTTCATATGAGACAAGCCATCTGAGTCCTTTTAAGGTTTACAAAGGGTTAACATCTTTGAGGCTCTGGATGCCCCACCCCACCCCACGCCACTCCCAGCATCCTTTATTT
>PVJI01001023.1:0-195767 GCA_004026765.1 Micronycteris hirsuta
CAACAGATAACTGTTGGAGGGGATGTGGAGAAAAGGGAACCCTACTGCACTGTTGGTGGGAATGCAGACTGGTGCAGCCATTGTGGAAAACAGTATGGAACTTCCTCAGAAAAATGAAAATGGAACTGCCTTTCGACCCAGCAATTCCACTACTGGGATTATACCCTAAGAATCCTGAAACACCAATTCAAAAGAACCTTTGCACTCCTATGTTCATAGCAGCACAATTCACAATAGCTAAGTGCTGGAAACAACCTAAGTGCCCATCTACAAATGATTGGATCAAGAAACTATGGTACATTTACACAATGGAATTCTACGCAGCAGAAAGGAAGAAGGAGTTTATACCCTTTGCAACAGCATGGATGGAACTGGAGAGCATTATGCTAAGTGAAGTAAGCCAGGCAGTGAGGGACAAATACCATATGATCTCACCTTTAACCGGATCATAACCAACAAAAGCAGAAAGCAAGCAAAACATAACCAGAGACATTGAAATTAAGAACAGTCTAACAATAGACGGGGGGAGTGGGGAGGGGACAATGGGGAGAAGGGTTTACAGGAATCACTGTAGAGGACACATGGACAGGACAAAGGGGGAGGAGGGAGGCTGGGGGGGAAGTGGGGCTGGAGGGGAAAGGAGGAGGGGAGGGGAGAGGATGCAAATAACTGTAATTGAACAAAAAATTAAAAAAATGTTTAAAATTAAAAAAAAAAAAGAAAAATGGTATAGCAACTTTGGACGGTTGGATGTTTCTTACAATATTAACATACTGTTACCAAACAATCCAGAAATCACACCCCTTGGTGTTTACCCAAATAAGTTGAAACTTGTGTCCATAAAAAATCCTTCACACAGATATTTATAGCAGCTTTATCCATAATTGCCAAAATGTGAAAGCAACTGAGGTATCCTTCAGTAGTTGAATGGAGAAACTAGGGTCACATCCAAACAATAGAATCTTATTTAATGCTTAAAAAGCTATCAAGCCATGAAAAGACACAGAGAAAACTTAAAAGATATTATTATTAAAGGAAAGAAGCCAGTCTGAAAAGGCTAAATATTGTGGTTCCATCTATATGACATTCTGGAAAAGGCAAACCATAGAGATAGTAAAAATACCAGTGGTTGCTAGGAGATAGCTGGGAAGGAGGGATGAATAGGTGAAGCACAGAGGCATATGGGGGCAGTGAACTAGTTTGTATGATACAAAACTAGTAGATATATGTCATCATGTATTTGGCCAAACCCAGATAATATGCAACACCAAGCATAAACCCCAATGTAAATGATGGCATTTGGGCTGGTAATGATGTGTCAGTGTAGGTTCCCTGATTGTAACAAATGCATGGCTCTTGCCTGGGATGCTGATAGAGTAGGCTGTGCATAGGGGTGGGGAGACAGAGTAATGGGAACTGTGATCTTCTGCTCCAAATTGTGCTTTCTGCTCAATTTGCTGTGAACCTAAACCTGCTCTGAAAAATAAAATCTATTTTAAAAATACTAACCCAAAACAAAAACAAGAGAAGCCTACTAGGATATAAGTTGGGATTGTAATGAATCTATGGATCATATTCAGCCCATGAATATGCTACATCTTATCATTTGTTTATATCTTTAATTTTTCATTACAATATTTTGTAGGTTTAAGGTTGTGAACATCTTTCATTAAGTTGTTCCTAAATATTTTATCTTTGGATTCCCCTGTAGAATTTTATCTCATCTTCTAATGGTTCATTGTTATTAGAGAGAAATATGATTGATTTTTGTATTTTGACTTTGTATGTGCAACTTTGTTGAACTCCTTTATTGATTCTGGTTAATTAATTCTGTGTATTGATTTCTCAGATTTTCTATGTACATTAATATGCCATCTGCAAATATGCCACCAGCGGCTACAGTGCTCGGACAATTCCGCTGGAACTCTCTCTCTCGTGAAAGCCAGGGTCCTGCACGTTGCGGATTGTGGTGGGCACGTGGGCATCATACGTGGCAAAGGGCCACCGAAAGATTAAAATTAAGTTGATTGGAAAATTGAATTAGGCAACTAACTGATGGTCAAGCTCAAAAACAAGTGTGACAATATTAGTATCAAGTGAAGTAGAATTTAGAGCAAACACTGTGGCATGAGAAAAAGAGTCATTTTGTATTCAGAAAGTTTAAAAATAATAAAGAAATTACAGTTGAGCCGAATCTTTATAGATGGATGGGAAAATTGCTTGCAATGTTTGCAAACACTAACAAGAAAATAAAAACTGCAATTCAATTCTCTTAAGTCTTTTTTTCTTTTTAAAAAGATTTTATTTATTTATTTTTAGAGAGAGGGGAAAGGAGGGAGAAAAAGAGGAAAATATCAATGTGTGGTTGCCTCTCAAGCACCCCCCACTGGGGACCTGGCCCACAACCCAGGCATGTGCCCTGGTTGGGAATTGAACCAGCAACCCTTCGGTTTGTGAGTCGGCACTCAATCCACTGAGCCTCACCAGCCAGGGCTCTAAGTCTTCGTTAGATTGAGCAGTTACCCCAAAAAGCATGCAAAAGAGCTGAATAACATAATTAGTAAGTCTAACTTAAGAGGTGGATAGAACTTGGGTTTTTTTTTAATCATTTTATTACGTGCTATTAACTATATTTTAAACCAAAGAAAATATAAATAAATTTTCCCCAAAACAAATGGTCTATGCCATATGCTTTGGCCATTAATACAATAAAACTAGATATTAGAAACAAAAATGTAAATGAAAAAACTCAACCACATTGAAATTTATATGACTATGACATATCACTCTTAGTGGAAAGAGGAATTCAAAGCTGAAGTCATGGTTAACTAGAAAATAGCAACATAAATATTGAACATCAATAGTTATTGGACATAAACAAAGCTGATTCCTACGAAAACTCAAAGCTCTAAATTATTCAATTATAAGCTACATGTATTGAAAATAAATTATCTTAGGATACAACAGAGGATGTTTTTACAAAGGAAAACAAAAGAGAGATAAATATTAGAGAGGTACTGATGTAAGAGAAAAATTCATGAATTAAAAATAAAAGCTGCATCAATTAATAAATTTAAGAGCTGATTTACTTACCTGACCATAAGATAGACAGAGCTCTAGTGAAGTTAACTCTTCAATCTAAAATCATAAATGAGGAAAGGCATGGAATCACAGAGAGAGAGACAATGTATCAATATAAATTGCTATGTACGGATATATAATCAATGTAATATATTCAGTGGAATAAATATTTTGAAACAAAAAAATTAAGTTACAAAAATTGATACAAGGTTGAAAACAGGAATATCCACACACCAAAAAAGAAAAAAAAAATGTTGAACAGTTTTAAAGAATTCCCAAATGATGCTCGGTTCAGGAAGTTTACCAGTGAGTTCTAGCTAACATAAAGAGACAGGTACTTCTTTGTGTCAGACCAAGCGAATTGATAGAAAGCTTGTATAATCCTGACACCAAAATCTGAAAAATGTTGCATTTAAAAACCTTAGACAGATTTCTAATTTTGACTATAGAGGGAAACTGGTAAGGAAAATATTAGCAAAGCAACTGTAGCCACAATAGATAAGTCATATAACAATGGAAAAACAATCATCTTTCTCTAGAATTTAAAAAATGAATCAGTCCTTAGAAAAAAATCTGTGAACATAATCATGTTAGTGTATCAAAGGAGATTTTCTAAAACACATAACTGTCCTCTTAAATGCTAAAAAAATTTAAAAAGTAGAAAGTTTGTTTTGATCTTCTTTAAAAGCACGGCTCTTTAAAATCAATAGAGAAGAATATTCAATTAACGTGATACATCACAGCTCTCTGAAACCAGCAACACCCACCACTCAACCCCCGCGTCCGGGGGCGGCCTTGCCACAGTTAGGAGTGGCGCCCATGCCAGCACTGCCACTGGCCAAAATCCACTGAGAAGTCCTCGCAAATACAATCAGAAAGAAAGACATGTGTGTCCATGTGTGCCTGTACATGCATATACATGCATAAATATGTGTGCAAGTGTTGGAATTATGGAACAGCATTATCATCACACACAAAATAAAATGCACTAATGTCTGGAAATCCACAAATCCCAAGTCAGAAACTATTGAAAATAGTAAATGATTTTTTTTGGTCACTTGTATCAGAATAGACAAGAGTCAATAGGTATTTCACGTACATATAATGAGCAATATAATATTCAGGCTTTTGTTGGTTGCAACTAACTGAAATCATCCTGAACTAAGTTCGACTTTGTGTCTTTCGGTTTTATGGAGCCATCAGCGAACGTCAGGTGCAGCGGGAGCCCCAGGCCTTGAGTCTCCTAGAGCCAGGGCTCACACACGGTGGGGTGGGGGGGCCTGGCCTCCCCGCTGTGTTCGCTTCCATCTTCCGTGTCTCTCACTGGGACTTGGGTTTCTCTGCCTGGTAGCAGGATGTCATTCCCCAGCTCCCCTGCCTCACTTCCCACATCGTACACCACCAGAAAGGGACTTACTGTCCGGGCTGCAGGCTTAAAGATACTGGGGAGAGACACCAGCTCTGCTTGTCTGGGAGGAATTTCCACCTCGGACCATCACTGGAGAGTAGGGTCGGTCTATCAACACGTGACAGTTCCTGGTGCCCCGCACGGCTGGAGAGGGGCAGTGCCGCCCCCAAAAGGAGAAGGGGAACTGATAGGAAATGTAATGGAAGAAACCAATATTGAAATAATAATGAACAAATTGAAGGACTTAAAAATAAATGTAAGAAATATTTAGAAATGTCTGAAGATACTAGCAAAACTCTACTGAAAGAAGAGGGAAAGACCAGCAAAGAGGTTTTCTTTAAAACTTTTTTATTCTTTTATCCGATGTTAATATGAGAAGAAATAGATTAGGAGAAAAGAATAAAAAGTTCAATAAAACAATAAAATATGTATAGGGAACCATTTTGTGTGGCGTAGGAAATGTAGCCCAGCCCCCACTTAGAAAGACCAGTGGGGAGCAAGGTCCGGTACATAGGACCCACGCCCACGGATAGGTTCTCCCGTGGGGGAATCAGACCTGCATTCTACCTAGGCTGCTATGAAACTTGCTTTTGCTAAAACTCCCTCACCCTGTATTGAAGCAGCAAAAGTTTACTGCATATGTCTAAAGTAGCTTCCTAAAGTCTGTGCTAAACCTCCCAAGTATGGAGTGTAACCAGTTCAACCACTTTTCCCCTTGATCTGTAACATCCTTCTCTTTGGAGTAATTAGCAACATTCTTTCCTTTGTTATCTGTAAAAGGTAATCACCTACAGCAAAGCTGTGCGTAGTAAATGAGGACCATCCTCAATGTAATGTACCCAGGAAAGCAATCAAGGCCTGTCAGGCAAGGGTCAGGCCCTCTCTCTCACTCAGAGAGTGGCCATGCCGTCCCTTTTTCTCCGCAGGACTCCTGTAGTCCATGTGCATTTGTTCATTGCAGCCACAACACATGGACCCTGCGCAGGCACAGGGTCTGCATCAGATATACGATGTTTATGGATGAAAAGAGATGGAATGCAAACTGCAGGCTGCAGTGGTTTGGGAACAGCTGTCTAACCATCAGGGGAGGGAGGAAACAGCCTATCACACCGAAGGCAGAAAATACAAAGTAAATGCTAATAGATCTGGTTGCATTACATAAAAATATTTTGTGGGCCAACAAAAACATTCAAAATGTAACTTATAACACATTCAAATGGTTAATGTCTTTAATATGAATTTTCTTTTAAGGCTAGATATCAAGGAGGTTAAGAATCAAATTGCTTTGGTAACATCTTAGCTCTAAAATTTACAAATCATGTATTTTTGAAACTACTTCTTAAGCTCCCTCAGTTTCTCCATCAAAAAAGTACATAAAAATTGTATGTACCTTACAGAGGCTTCGTAAGCCTTAACAAAGATGCCGTGTAAAAGCTCAGAATCATGTCTGGCCTATGATTAAATGTTAGCCTTCAGTACATAAAGGTTCCTTACAACTGGGAAATAAAAAGCAATAAATACCCCATAGAAAAAGATATGAACTAGTACCACACATGAACTAGCAGCTAGTTAAGTAATGTTACTAATCAATAAGAATATAATGGTTTATTTGCCCTTATTAGTAATGAAACAAATGTAAATAAAGATAACAAAATCACATTTTTCTTTTTAATACATACCAAAAATTTATAATAATGAGAAGCAACAACAGTAATTTGTATCTCTGAGAGTCATTTATCAAAATATATTTTGTAAACTTAAAATTGTGTGTGCTCCTTAACCAAGAAAATCCACTTTTCCTCTAAACATTTCATCTAAAGGAAATAATTAAGATTTTGTGCAAAGTTTATCTCTAAGAGCTCATGACAGCATTGTTTATGATAGAAATGTTCTCAATCTCATGATTCAAAAGATAGTGGGGGCATCTGCAAGTGATGGACAGGTGACCTTCGAAGAACATGGGTTTGAACTGTGCAGGTCCTCTCACACAAAGATTTTTTAGTGAATACTGTAAGTGTGTTTTTTCTTCCCTATGATTTCCTTAATAATGTTTTCCTTTCTCTAGCTTACTTTATTGTATGAATAAAATATATAATACATATAACATACAAAATATGTGCTAATTGACTGTTTATGTTTTTGGTAAGTCAGCGGTAGGCTATTATTAGTTAAGTTCTGGGGAGTCAAAAGTCACAGTATACGTGGATTTTCCACCCAGAGGGCCAGTCCTCCTGACCTCCGCATTGTTCAAGGGTCAGCTGTACTCTGCTGCCTGCACGAATGAGGCTGTGGAACTATTTGTTGCATAAAAAAAGACTTCCAAAATATATCATCAATTTTAAAATGCAGGTTAGGAAATTGTAACAGCATGATCTTTGTAAAGAAATGCACATATACACACAACAGCACAAAGCAAACCAGTACCGGCAGGCTCGGTCCCAAGCCCCAGCTGCATGAAATTACAGGTACTGCTTGTTTACTCTCTCGGCCTATGTGTGTTTTCCTCTGATGGGGATGTACTGCTTTTTCTTTTAGGAAAGAAAAGTGAAGAGGTAAGAAAAAAAATTCAAAGAAATAATTTCTATGACCCATATAACTGATGTCAAGGTATATTTTAAAGAGCAGGTTGGAGGGAATGCTGGGACCCCCATTCACCAAGACCACAAGAAGAGTTCCAATATTATACATCTCAATTACACAAATTTACATAAATAAAACAATGAAACATCCAACCACAGACACCAAGACTCCCACAGAGTGGCAGTGCCTCTAATGTGTAGGCAGCAGACTTGCTTCCTAGATACGTTCCTGTCTCCAGGTATTCCCAGACTGCTCAACATGTACCTTTCACCAACCTTCACTCTCCCTCTGGTTTGGGAAAGATATTTCTCACTCTTCAATACACTTTACTGTTTATTATTTTCATTTGTTTATTTGGCTACAAGTTGGGGAAGAGGAGAGAATCCTAGTAGAATTCTCCAAGATGACACCAACCATTTGTTCTAATCATTTAAATCCACAGATTGAGTTCTTCATACTTATATAAAGATTCTTGGCTTCCTTTTAATGTTAAATGTTTCTCTATAGAAGCAAGAGTACTCAAGATGTTTATGAAAAATGTCAGTAATCATTTTTCCAAAGAAGGTTGGGGGGGAGAAGTCGAACGTGAATTCAGTGTTTCCTTCTGTCAAGGAAGAACGGCAGTGTCGTTAACACGCCAGTAACAGTGGTCGTGAGACTGGTTTGCAGAAAAAGACGAAATCAGTGCAGACGAGCAGAATGAAGAGGAGGAATTCCACGTGGATTTTATAAGAAGGACAAATAGAAACAATAACAAAACAAAGGAGAAAGATCCAGCCCTTCCATAGAGTTCAGTTTACTTTCCATACAAATCTGTAAAAGCGGATGGAAACCTCAGAACCACGCATTGGAAAAAGGACCTGGAAGCAAAAGTTGAGCATTGAGGAAAGGCTGGTACTGGGTAGCAAAAGGTGGAAGAAGATTCAGAGGCCAAAGAAGGCCAGGTGAGAAAAACAAACGAGCAAACAAACAGACCACACAGGGCAGACCCGAGCCGTGTTCTACATCCACAGTCCTTAGCCAAGGTGTGGCGCGACCCTTCCCGAAGTCGAAGGACCAGGCGACACTTCCTCAGAGTGAGACCGATTGATTTCTCGTGGATTGAGTGTTCCAAGATACAGTCTGGGAAGAAACACTAGCGTAAAGGTATGGCAACCAAAGGAGAAAAGGATTTTAAGAAGGTGTGAATGGCTACCATATAATCCCACACAGAAATGCATATGTGGCTTAATTACTCAATAAATTAGAAGTCTCTTTACCACCCAAATCAGCCAGAGGTCTTCGAATGACGAGGATCTCAGTCTGCTCTTACTCCAGCATCTAAAGTTATGTCTACAGTGAAAAACTGAGCATTTAAAATGTTATTTGAGGGTGTATTCGAGTAATGGTGGTCATAATGTAGTGACTGAGATTCCCCAGTTTGCTGCCTAGCTAAAGCCCGTTGTGACTGACGGATGCCGCTGGAATAACCTAGTAACATTTAGATGATGATGTCTTGTTCCCAAACACTTCTCTCATGCACAGAAGAAGAAAAGAAAGATGAAACAGAATACAGCAAGGGAAAGAAGGGGCAGGAAGGAGAGAAGGAAGGAAAGGGAAAGAAGGGTGGGAGGGAGGCAGAACAGAAGAAAAGATTAGATTTCTTTCTAGCCTGTAGCCTGCATCCAGAGAATAATTTATCCCCATTCAAGCCTCTGTTGGATTCATAAAATCACTAGAAAAGCTGTAAACAATGATTAAAGCTGAAGATACCTACATATCTTATTTTTGGAGGTTCTGACTCTGGACCTGACTTAATTCTCATACCAGGAGAAAACCTGGAGGGACATGAGCTGGGCTGGTCAGGGAATCCCATCTCACCCCCAGGGTCCACAGGCTGTGTTGTGTTGTGTTTTGTTTTTTTCCTGAGGTTTCCCTCACACACACACACACAATTTTTGAAAAGAATAAATTTCTCAGGGCAAGTGAGTTAGGAAGCCTCGGTTTTGGTGATGACTGGCAGAGCGCATTGATTCGAGGTGGGATCCTGGCTGTCAAACTGCCACTGAGGCTGCGGAGCAGCCTAGTCTGCCTTTGATATGGAAATCCGAAGGGCGAGCATCCCGGTGAATGGGCTCACCCGCCTGGGCTGCAGACAAAGGAGAGCAGCAGAATCGGTCCGGCCCTATTCTTGTCCCTGGAAGCAGCCTGGAATCCGGCTTCCTGGCTTCAGATCCTTTTGATTCTACTGACATCTATGGGCTGTGACTTAGCTGTGCCTTTCCCTTTTCTTTACACATCCATTGTCCCAATTCTCCTATTTTTGAAGTTTTGTACTGTCATATTTAAAAGACAATGGGGCCCATCCACTGTCTGTTCAAACCTGGTGCTCCAAGCACCTGCCGGTCCTTCTGTCCCCAGGGACAGGTGAGAAGGAAGGAACTTTCCCATCAAAGCAGCAGCCTGGGTCCTCTCCTCTTGCCCGCCGCTTCCCCATGAACATCCGGCTCTCTGCCTGCTTTGCTGCAGTCACTTACAGAGTTAGTTTATATGTGCAAAGTACCTCGGCACATAGAGTAGTTTTGGGATACACTATCATCTTCTACTATGTTTCATCTACCTAGCTCCCAAGGCTGACTAATTTTGGGGACTGACAAGTAATTTTTGGCAGCTGACACAGCTCTTGAAATCAATCCAGAGAGCCATTCTAAACTGCAGGGAGGGCTAATCCTCTGGATTTGCCGTTCAGAAACACATGGCCGTTCTATTCTCTCCTCTATTTCCATCCCATTTTCACCATCTTTGTTCCCTTCTTCTATAACTCCTGCTCCATTTGGAACAAAGTCCCCAGTCAATTCCACCAATTCCAGCCATCAGCTCAGACCATACAATAGCGCTCTATCCCAACATCCACTTCTGCTCCTGCTGTTAAAATCACACCTGTCTCATTTTAGAGTGCACATGTGCATTGCCCCGGCGCTCCCTTCTTTGACCCAAGACCCCACATTTATTTCTGAATGCAGAATACTCCACTCCTTTTTTAAAGTGCTTTGCCACATGTCAACTTTTCAGTGCACAAAGAGCAAAAGGATTTTCTTGCTGAATCAAATGGCCTAGCTTCTTTACACTGCACTGGGCATAAGCGCAAATCTTACATTCACGATAATGAGAAAATCAGCAAATCCCAAACCGAAATACAAATGACAGTGAGCTCCCCTGGGCCAGGTTTCCGCCAGGAACTGCAGTGGCCTGCAGCCTCTGTGCTCAGTGACAGCACAGGATGTGGCCACCCTTTCCCTTTCTGGGGTACTCTGTAACCACAAATGACAACTGCAACCAGACTGGAAGGGCCGAAGACACACTCCTCGTTAAAAATCCATCTAAGTGAGAGGAACTGTGGAACAGGCCCCATGAATTTCCTCTTCAGGGGGAGGCATGACATGGTGGTGAGATCATGGGCTCAGGGGGCTGACAAAGCTGGGGGAGGAGCCTGGGGCAGCTCCCTATGATGTGGGTGAGCCTGAGCAAGTCCTCTGTCTATCTAAGCCATACATCCAGCAGCTGTAACACATAAAGCATAGGGATTTGAATGATACAAATATTGACATTTCTGACATAAGCTATATGTTTTATAGGGCTACTCTCAAACTAGCCATCATATATCTTAAAAGGAGGTTTTACTGAAAGAAAAGAAAGCCAATCAATAATCAGTTAATAGTAAGAAAGGACCAAACCACCTTGAAGCCCTCTGCTACATTCCCTGATGAGTTCTCACATCCCATGATATCCTACCTCAGTGTTTCCCAAACCTGGCTTATGACCAGCATTAAATGGAGAACTATTATAATTGTATGTCCCTGAGCCCTACCCCCTTGACATTCTAACTAGGTCTAGAAATAGTCCAGGAATCTATATTTACAATAGTACACCCAGGTGATGTTCATAATCAACTAGGTTTGGGACTTACCAACTTGCTTAGAGAACAACTGGGTGTTCCTTTGAGATCAGGGAGTGATCAATGCACTTACCCAAGACCTTTCCCTCCCCATGCCACGGCTCCCCACCAAGCTGCTAATAAAAGAAAACCCTCCATGTATAACTGTGTCACATTTTGCGTGTGTGTCAGAAAAAAACACTCATGGGTTCTCTGGGATCAGGGAGGGTCATGAAATTTCTTGTCCCTTAAAGTTGATTTCTACCCAGAGCTAAACGTGAATCACTGTCACTCAGGTAGGTTCACTGACTCCTCAGTCCAGGCCTGACTCCTTAACAGGAACATTGGGTGTCCCTCACCTCAAAGACCACGCCCAGGCTCGTTGCCCAGGGAACCACAAGGCACCACTTTCCCACTCAGGCTAGATGTAGATACAGTTAAATCACTTGCCAGCCACTTTCCAGGTGAAATTCAATTCAAAATATAATCCGGCCTATACAGGTTATGGAAATAAGGCTTTCATTGAGGAAACACATAAAACATCAGCATTCCAGATAAGTAGTGAACCAGGTCTTAAAGGACCTGGTTTGGATTTGAAACTCAGGAGCCAGAGAAGGTTGGAATTCAAGACCCAAGAGTGTGTTTGGTACTTGTAAATTATATTCTTATGCCCAGTCTCATACCAGGATTTCCACCAAAACCCCTCGAGATTAATTAATCTGTAACGGAAATACATCTTTTCTATTCTTCCACACCACATTGACTTCCTTCTCTTCCAAATAAATAAAGCATTAAAAAATGGTAAATCCCATAGGATAATTTTTAAAATGAGGGGTTGTTTTAGCCTGGAGGTTAAAGAGGGCAGCAAATGTTCTCAGTGTGAAAATTCTCCACCCAGAAAATTCAAAGCAGAATTGTCTTGAGGTCGGAGTCAGCCCCGTGACTTTGCCACAGCCCCCTCTGCTGCATTCCTCCTTCTCTCTTCTGACAGCTCAAACAAAGCCCTGGGTGGACAAAGGGCCCTTATTAGCCGTGAGGCTCGCTGCCCCTCCCCAGCCTCACCCCAGTCTCCTGCCCCTTAGCCCCGAGTCTCAGGCCAGGGCTATTTCAGCCTAATGAATAACTGAAGTCTTTGGATGATGAACACTAACACTTTAGCACCCATTTTTAAAATCCACCATTAATATAGAGTGACACTGAGTTCCTTGGTAATCGGATTAGGGTATATTGCCCAAACTGTCATTCAGAGCTGAAGCCCCTTTATCTCTTTGCTGATATGAAGCTAAGCTTCTTGACTCACTTTGCCGCTGTCTCTTTGCAGTCATCAAGAATCTGACTTCTTCAAGCCAACAATTTTATTTGTTTAATCTTGGGTGAAGAGATTAGGTATTTAGAGGAGATTTTTCAACACCCCTGCCATTCCTAGTGAGAAGACAGATTCCTCCTGCTGCACACTTTCTTCCTCTGCCTTCAACACACACACGCATGCATGGACACACAGACACCAAAGCAATGCAAGCCACTGACACACACACACACACACACACACAATAACACACATACCCAACACAAGCAACACAACACACACACACCAAAGCAATACAAGCAACTGACATGGACACACAGGAATACACATACCCAACACAAGCAACACAACAGAGACAGAGCACATGCACACTTAACATATACTACATAGTATACACAAAAATATACACAATGCACCCACACAACCTAAGAGAAGGAAGAGGAATTCAATCTTGCTCATTGTTTTTTATAAAAAAATGGCATTTCCACAGATCCAGTAGAGCAATCCCCAAAGTTCAGGACACCACTGAAATCCACTGGCCAAAATGGTGAGCTTTTGTTGCAGGACCTGTGAACAGTTCAGGTACTACACCTATATCCTGTGTCAGAGGTCAGCTTTAATCACGGCCTGGTGCTTTCAGATGGAGACCCCACGTGATTAACGTGGGGGAAAATGCAAAACTTTGTATGACTGTGGCCTAATCAGTAACACTCAGCACGTCCCCTGATGTCCGTGGGACCTTTGGTCACTGTTTTGGATTAGAACATGCAGTGCTCAATCCAAACCAAGCTCTCTCGTTCCACTCAACCTCCATCCAGTGACAAAATCAGACAGCCATAGCATGAAAAATAAAAACTCTTTCCTAACCTGAGAACCACAAGTACAAATTTTTATTCAAAGTGTAGACGATTCAGCGTGGAGGGACTGAGATGGCCATTACCCCGCGAAGCACAGGAAGGACCCTGGGGACTGAGTCAGATGAACACCAACGTCTCCACGTGGCCTGGCACAAGCCACTTGTCTTTTCTAAGACTGTGCTTCTCAATCTCTGACACGAGGATAAGGACAGATCTAAATCTGCTCTGCCTTCTTCACGGAGTTGTCCATGGGCCAAATGAAATAATGCATAAAAATCTCTGCCCACTAATAAAGATCAGTCACCAGTAACTTCGTAATCATTGGAAGAGTCTAGAAAGGTGACAGTTACATAGATGCCTGGTGACCACTTTCAAAATGTATTCAGTAATGTAGAAGAAACAACAGATCATCTTGCACATGTTTGAATATTACTAGTAGCAATATTCAAATTGCAAAGAGGTGGATTTAGACTCAGTTCATCTCAACGCAATTCCACAGGCACTTCTGGGGTATCAAGCATTCTGCCAGGTGCTCACCTGCTTGCCGAGAGCCTTGCGTACAAGGAACTCACGGAGCAGGGCTGACTTTGATTGAATATAAGTGCTGGGTAAGACTTCACCAGGAACACACAGGGAAAAGAGTATGCGTAGAGGGAACAGGATCAGGAAAGGGACATAAGTGAGAGGGTGGGAGCCATGTTTGGAGAGCAGTGACTATCCCTGCTGCGACATCAGAGGGCGTGTAAGGTCCTGGCAGGAGGATCCGCAGGTAAGACCCAACGGATAAGCTGAGATAAGGCTGTGCGAGGCTTTGGACATCATGCTGAGGGGTTATTCTATGGGCAGTGGAAGTAGGGAAAGTTTGTAGGCAAAAGAGCAACAAGATTAGATTTTGTTTTAGAAAATATCTACTACCTATCACCCCTGATATGCATTGAAAACATTCATGTAAAGAAGATACTGTGCCTTCAGAGGGAGAGCAGACACATTTTCTGCTCTGCAATCCAACCTCCAGCTTGAGGGTCATCTCCCCAGAAACCTCAGGTGAGGAAATTTGAGATATCCAGACTTTAGAGCTGCAGAGAGAGCAGGAAGTTCACAGACACTAAGGAGCCCATGAAGCTCTTATAAATGTGTTCTTGTCCACAGTTATAACGGCTTTCCACTAACTATGAAGAGCACCAACAACATTTCTCTGAAACTGGTGGAAGTTCTTTTTCATTCATACTTTGTGCTTACTAACACATCTGTTGAGGTCTAGGTCTACTTTGTTTTGCTGCTGATAGACTGCACACAGGATGCACCTTCCTCTCAGTACTAGTTCTGTGTGGCTCAGAGTGGGAGGGTCTCTCCTCCTTTGACTCGACCTGTCTCTGAGACCCAGAGCAGGGAAGTTAGATATGCCGACTATGTAAACTTATGCTACCCAATGCCAGGTAGTATTTTCCAGCCCTCCTCCCCAAGTTGCAGGTTTCCATCACCTGACTACTGCCCTGGATGACATCACGTTGTCACGCTCTGTGCCTTTGTGCCTCAAGGAAGTGAGAAACCAGTTTTCAGTTCCTGACGTGCTCTTCTTCAACTGCCTTTCTCTCTCCCAGACTTTCTTGCCAAAGTCTCTATGTTGCTGTGCTATCACCTTTACCTCCTGCACTTGTGTTGGGAGGAAAACTAATCTTTATATGCAAGAATTTCAACGTAGCAGAAGTTGAGACTCATAATGGCAATGCAGTGTAATAAAATTGACTTCAATACACTAAAATCATTTACTAAAAGTGACTCCAATAATATTATCTCCCGTAACATTTCATAGGATGTCCAGAAGAAGGTGGCTACAGGTTTAGTAGAGTGGGCCAGCCATGTCTTCAAAGACATGGGCTCCTTTATCTTTTTTTTCCTTCCCATCAGCATATTGGTCTGGTCCTTAGGCCAACATGCTCATGAGCACACGGTGGCTGCTGCAGCTCCAGGCATCAGATATTCATACAAAGCCATTCAAAGGTGATAGGAAAGGCCTTTTTTCTTTGCGCATCTTTGCTAATTGCCTTCCCCAAAGTTCTCCAGTACATTTCCCTTTGATTTCACTAACCTACATGTTATATATATATGTGCCCAAGCCCATGTTGCAAGAAGGCAGTAGAGCGAATATCTGTCACAGCAAGACTTTGTGACAGGGGACCGCCTCAGTCATGAGCAGCCGATTAAGTCAGGGGACCAACTCACCACAGTTTGCCAAGACTTTCCCAGCTTCAGAACTGAAAGTTTCAAATCCTGGGAAACCCCTCAGTCTTGGGCAAATGGAACGGTGTCACCCATCTGTCATTGTGGACACATGGGTGTGGGGTGGTGGAGGAGTGTAACCGGTGGTAAGACCACTTCTATCGCCCCACAAAGGGACTTATGTATCACCCTTGGCACTTGGGAGTGAAAGCAGGGCTGTTGCACGATCTGCCCTGAGTACAACAGACGGGTCATGACTCACATCGGACGGAAAGCACGAAAGAGAGCCAAGAACACTGGTGACCCTAGGGGTGCGACCTCTTTATGACCCACAGAGCTGGGGTCAGCGGTCTCGGCGCAGCATGCATCTTCTGCTCAAGGTCTCACAAGGCTAAAATCGAAGGGTGCAAGCTCTGTGAAGTTACTAGCAAATTTCTGTTCCTTGTAGTTGTAGGACTGAGGCACCACTTTCCTTGGCATGGGTCCCCCTTCACTTTTATGCCAAGAATACTACACCCTATCCTTTTCCTGTCTTGAATCTCTGATTTTCCCTCATGTTACCAGGTCTAGTAAGATTTCTGCTTTCCAGGGTATATGTAACTAGTTTAGATCCACGCCATAATCCAGGATAATCTCCCGATCTCATTTTTCTGATCTTCACCGGTGGATATGTTCATCGATTTTAGAGAGGGAGGAAGGAAGTGGGGAGAGAGAGAGAGAGAGAGAGAGAGAGAGACAGAAGCATCGATCAGTTCCTTCCCATATGCACCCCAACTGGGGATCGAACCTGCAACCTTTCGGTGCATGGGACAATGCTCCAACCAACTGAGCCAGCCGGCCAGGGCAATCTCCCAATCTTAATATCAGTGATTAGTAACCTTATGTACTGATGCAAAGGCCCATTTGCCATGTAATATAACATAGTCACAGAAACAAAACCAAGGAGTGAAGGTCATGAGGACTGGAATTCTAATACAGATGGTCAGGTGGAACGACTAGGAGGTCACTGGTGACATTTTGCCACAGAAAAGAGGAAAGAGGTTTCTAACAATAGAAATCCACCTTTAATTAGATGGTCCATGTTACTGAACACTGAGCACCACCACCCCCCCCAAACTGTAGAGCCATTTAGAATGCTCTTTAAAGACATTCCCACACTGAGGAAGAAGGGGACTGAATGATTCCTAAGATTCCATCTAACTCTAAGCTCCTACAGTTCCAGTTTTCCAAATTGGGGTAGTCCTGCCAAGTGGAGGACAATATAGTAACTTGATTAATGAAAAGACAGAATTTTTCAGAAGGTGATCAAACCATTTCAATATGATGTTTTGACTTTCTGTGTAAATGACTTGCAGTCAAACTTCAAAGCAAGGACTTGCAGAAATTGGTCTTTCCTTTCCCATTTCACGGGGTTATTGGTTCTGAGGAAAGGCACGCAGACGCTGGGATTTGCAATATCGCCCGATTTAGACTGGACCCCAGGTGCTTGGGCAATATTATGAAACACTCCCTTGGAAAAGG
Source organism: Micronycteris hirsuta (assembly GCA_004026765.1). Taxonomy (NCBI): domain Eukaryota; kingdom Metazoa; phylum Chordata; class Mammalia; order Chiroptera; family Phyllostomidae; genus Micronycteris; species Micronycteris hirsuta. The sequence continues at coordinate 16,887 of PVJI01001023.1, forward strand.
CTGTTAGGCTATCTCACCAAGTTGTAGTTGCAGGGACCTTTCCCCTCCAGGCGATAGCCTGAGCGCTGAGGGTGGAAACAGACATTGGCTACCCTGGGACTGGGCTTTCAGTGACAGTAAACGCAGGGAAACGGTTGCAGGCTGGATGGAGCTGTAAGGAATAGGAGATGAGGGATCATAAAATTTTGCACTGAACATGGAATCCCCCCATGGCTCTAAAACCCTGTAAGAGTGGAAATTTAAACAGAATACCTTCTCTACCTAGTAAGCAAGTGCTAACACCAAAGCCAGGCCGTGGGCAGGATGAAGAACGGCACGTGTTAGAAAATGCAGCTGGAAGCGCAATAACTTTGATTATCTGTGCTCAGATCAGAAAGCAGTGTGAAGTAAACTCTGGCAGTAAAGCCCTTGGCGGGTATTCCTGAGGGTGGGTAAACTGTGGCTCCTCGTGTACCTAGAAAGGTGACGGAAGATTGTATGTAGACTCCCCTCCCTGCACAATTTTGTAGACCGTAATCTTTCTTCTGGCAGAGCTGAACAAGTGAGACCAGAGTAAGTCAGAATGTGTTCAAAGGGCGAGGAACATAAAGTGGGAGCCCCAGAATACCACAAAACAACAAAAGGACCAAGCCATCGAGTCTTTCTCAGTGTGGCCCAGACTATCGAGTAATGAGAAATAAACAGTGGGAAGCGCTGAAACGGTGGGGGGGAGGTGGAGGGAATCGGGAGAGGGACGCGGCTGTAAGAAAAGCTACAATGTATCTGGCACTCGCTGTGCACCAGGCAGACTCTACGCTCTACGTGCACCATCTCAGTTCACTGCCACAAAAAGGCTGTCAGTAAGTAACCAGTTTGTGTTCACCAGAGCTGGAGGAGGGAGGAGCCAGGACAGGGCCCGCCACAGCTGGCTGCGGAACATACTAATTCTAACACGGCTTCGAAATAGCACGCAGTTCAGCATGTGAAACTCCCGGAAATGTGATGAGCTTCGTCACAACTACCTACATAAAGCCATAAAAATCATAGGATCTTCATGTCCAACAGGACCACAGCAGTCACTTTTGCTCCCAATTCCCTGGCCTACGTAGGTTACCTTCAATGGCACAACTACCAGGTGACCCTCCATACCTGCCTATGACAAAGCTGAACCCGTTTATACACAGATAGGTCCTTCCACTGCTGGCCATTTATAATTGTTAGAAAACTCCCCCATCAGCCTGTATCTTAAGTACTCCTCCTCATTGTTCAGAAGTCTAGAGCTACACAGAAACGACGTGTTTCACCACATATAAAATGCGTGACAAAGTTGAAGGCTGCTATCCCTGCCCCAAGTCCTCACTTCTCCAGGGAAAACATGATCAATTACTGCAAATGTTTTGGAAGAAACAGACTAACAATGTTACCATCATCACAGTCATGAACACTGCTGCTGCTGCCACTGGTCCTCCGAGGGTGGAGAAAGTAGAAACGTACTTAGGTAGATAAAAATATATAATAGGTCAAAGAAAAGCCCTCAACAAAAGACTTATAAAAATTGTCCCACTGCAAAAGACTAATGTAAATAGAAATGAAAGCCCGAAAGGTTTGAATAGACACTCACCAAAGAATGACTAGCAATATATTCAATTCAAAATTTCAATATATGAATAGCAAATATGCACTCGATCATTAATCATTTGGGAAATGCAAATTAAAGCCAAAATGAGATACCACTACACATCTCCAGAGTGGCTAAAATTAAAAACATTGACAATGCCAAGTGCTGACAAGAATACAAAGCAACTGAAACTCTCATCTTTTGTCATTGGGAACTGAAAAATTGTAGAGGCCATTTGGAAAGAATCTTGGCAATATCTTGTAAAGTAATGAGGTACCTGCCATAGGATCTAGCAATCTCATGTCTTGGAATTGATTCAAGGAAAATGAAAACATATGTCCACAAATAGACCTATGTGTGCCTGTCTCTTCGTAATAACACAAAGCTGGAAACAACCCAAATGTCCTTCAACTGGTGAAAGAGTAAACAAATTGTGGTACTTCCAAACAATGAAATACTACTCCACAATGAAAAGGACAAGCTGCTGGTTCACATAATAATGGATATGCATCTTAAATACATTTTCCTAAAGAAAAGAAGCCAGAACCAAAATGTTACATATTGTAGAGTTACACTCATAGGTTAATCTGGAAAAAGCAAACCAACAAGTGAGAAAACAGGTCAGTGGTTGCCAGGGGTTGGAGAGCGGAGAGGGCGTGACTACAAAGCAGAAGGGACTTGGGGGATGATGAAACCTGTCTGCATCACAATGGTGGTAGATACATGACTATGTTTTCATCAAAATGCATACAACAGAAAGAGTAAGTTTTTCTGTACACAAAGTTTTCTTTAAGAAATCAATCAAGATATGAAAATGGCACAGAAATAGAATACAAACTGCAAAAAAAATTGAACCTGACTGTATTACAAATTAATAAAGTAACTTCTCTGAAGGAAGCAAGGGAGAAAACTAACCTAAGTAACTTTGGAAAGCGACACTGTGACTGGATATTGTCAGGCTAAAGACAAAGAGAACTGTACACTAATATTGTACCCTACTTAGCCATTTTTTTCTTTCTGATGTATGGGTGAGCAATCCTAAAAATACTCAGGTTGAACAAATAGATAGATATACTGTATATAATAAAAGTCAGATTTCTCCTGTTGCAGAAACAAATTACAAGTAAGGAATGAGCCCTATGATGGAGGATTGGAATTAGAGATATCACTATGAACTCATGAGGTTTTTAAAAGCAGATAGCATGAGAGAGAGACTGAGACAGAAAGAGAGACACAGAGAAAGAGGGAGAGAGACTATGTGCACGCAAATTAATATATATTCATGTATTTCTACTCTCCACAGAAAAGTCCTCCAAGCAATAAGATTTTAGTAGCAATAAGCATACCCATTGCCTAGATCTTGGTTTCTAATTAGTGTTCTTTAGTAAAAACAAACAAACAAAAAAGAGCCAGAGCTTTTTAGAGAAGTTGGTATTTCTAGGGCTGGCACCAGAAAAACACAAGAGGAATCTGCAGTGTCTTGTGGTGCCAGAAAGTAAGAAAGTGCTGAAGGAGAAGAGGTAATGCCACAGGAGCTGACCCAAGATAGTGCCTGACAGCCCAAACGCAAATAATTTGAACAGCAAAGCAAACAGTAATAGCATTGGATTATAATCAATAGAATAAAATAAATATTCATGAGCCCATTTAGATATAAATAAATAACTGGGTAAGTTCCCTGGCTGGTGTGGCTCAGTGGATTGAGCTCTGGCCTGTGAATTAAAGGGTCACTGGTTCGATTCCCAGTCTAGGGCACATGCCTGGGTTACAGGCCAGGTCCCTAGTAAGGAGCACATGAGAGGCAACCACGCATTGATGTTTCTCTCCTTCTCTTTCTCCTTCCCTTCTCCTTTCTAAAAATAAATAAATAAAATCTTTAAAAAAATAAATGAGTAAGTAAATGAAGGGTGAAGAAGAAAAGCTATTTCCTGAAGGAAAATTCTAAATAACAAATATAAATGAAATGAAAAAAGATGAAAAATAACCAACAATAATAATTTTAGACAAGATATAACAATGGCTGCTAAAATATATGGCAAAATTTTGATGAGAAACAGGATATTTGAATGGTATAAAAGTATCTCCCTCAAGCCCTGGCCAGTGTGGCTCAGTTAGTTGGAGCGTTATCCCATACACTGAAAGATCGCCTGTTAGATTCCATGAGGGCACATGCCTAGGTCTCAGGTTCTCTCCCCAGTCAGGGCGCATGCATTGGAGGCAACCTATCCATGTTTATCTCTCTCTCTCTTCACTTATCTCTTGAATGAGAATAAAATAAACCTTTAAAAAAATAAAAGTGTATCCCTCAGGACATGTGACAGTAAGAATGGAATGGAATGAAATGGAAGGCAATGGGATGGGATGGGAGAATAGAATAGAATAGAATAGAATAGAATAGAATAGAATAGAATAGAATAGAATAGAATAGAATAGAATAATGGCAACTTTACTTTGGAGAAAGCTAGCAGATCTCAACCAAGTGATCCAAGAGAGAATCCAATAATAAGACATCAACATCACGTGTCCCTGCACTAGAAAAGGACACTACTTCTTTGTTGTTCTTGCCAAAAATCCATAACGTCAATCTAATAATGAGGAAACATCACACAAACCGAAATTGAGGGACATTCTACAAAATAACTAATCAGTACTATTCAAGTGTCAAGGTCCTGAAAGACAGAGAAAGACTGAGGAACAGGCAAGACTGGAGGAAGTCAAGGAGGTTAAACAGTCAAATGCACTATGGGGCCCTGGATTAGAAAACATTAGTGGAAAAACTGGTAAAATCTGAATAAAATGTGTAGTTTACTTAATAGTATCGTACCAATGTGAATTGCTAGCTTTGCAACTGTTCCGTGGTTATATAAGATATTACATTACATTCATAAAAGTTGCAATAATTTTGCAACTTTCCTGTAAATCCAAAAGTATTTCAAAATACAAAGTTTAAAACACTGCAATTACAGCCCTTTTAGAAAATAGTAATAGCATTTAAAGTTATGACTGACATGCAGTCCATGCTAAACTCAAAAAGAAATTCCTACTTTCATTTTTTATTATTTTATTGTTGTTCAAGTACAGTTGTCTGCATTTACCCCCACCACTCACCCCCACCCCAGCCATCTCCACCTCCCTCCCCTGCTTCCACCCACCCTTGGTTTTGTCCATGTATCCTTTGTAGTTGTTCCTGACAACCCTACCCCCCTTTCCCCCCAATAATCTCCTCCCACTTCCCCTCTGGCTACTGTCAGATTGTTCTTAATTTCAATGTCTCTGGTTATATTTTTCTTGCTTGTTTGTTTTGTTGATTAGGTTCCACTTAAAGGTGAGATCATATGGTATTTGTCCCTCACCACCTGGCTTATTTCACTTAGCATAATGCTTTCCAGTTCCATCCATGCTGTTGCAAAGGATAGGTGCTCCTTCCTTCTTTCTGCTGCATAGTATTCCATTGTGTAAATGTACCATGGTTTTTTGATCCATTCATTTACTGATGGGCACTTAGGTAGCTTCCAGCACTTGGCTATTGTAAATTGTGCTTCAATAAACATTGGGGTGCATAGGTTCTTTTGGATTGGTGTTTCAGGGTTCTTAGGATATAATCCCAGCAGTGGAATTGCTGGATCAAATGACAGTCCCATGTTTTCCACAGTGGCTGCACCAGTCTGCATTCCCACCAATAATGCACTAGGGTCCCCTTTTCTCCACATCCTCTCCAGCACTTGTTATTTGTTGATGTGTTTATGATTGCCATTCTAACTGGTGTGAGGTGGTATCTCATTGTGGCTTTAATTTGCATCTCTCTGATGGCTAGTGATGTTGAGCATCTTTTCATATGTCTCTGGGCCCTCTGTATGTCCTCCTTGGAGAAGTGTCTGTTCAAGTTTTTTGCCCATTTTTTAATTGAGTTTTTCGTCTTCCTGGAGTGAAGTCGTGTGAGTTCTTTATATATTTTGGAGACCAAACCTTTTTCTGAGGTATCATTGGCAAATGTGTTTTCCCATATAGTTTTCATTTTAATCCTGTTTTCTTTAGCTATGCAGAAGCTTTTTAATTTGATGAGGTCCCATTTGTTTATTCTTTCCTCTTTGCCCCTTGCTCTAGGGGACATATCGGTGAAGATATTGCTGCATGGAATGTCTGAGATTTTCCTGCCTATGTTTTCCTCTAGGACTTTTATGGTGTCTCAGCTTGTATTTAAGTCTTTTATGCACCTTGAATTTATTTTTGCATATGGTGTAAGGTAGTGATTGAGTTTCATTTTTTTGCATGTAGCTGTCCAGATCTCCCAACACTATTTGTTGAAGAGGCTATTTTTACTCCATTTTATGCTTCTTCCCCCTTTGTAAAATATTAATTGACCATAGAGACTTGGGTTTATTTCTGGGCTCTCTGTTCTGTTCCACTGGTCTATGTGTCTGTTCTTATGCCAATACCAGGCTGGTTTGATCACAGTGGCCTTGTAATACAGTTTGATATCAGGTATTGTGATCCCTCCTACTTTGTTCTTCTTTCTCAAAATTGCTGCAGCTATTCGGGGTCATTTATGGTTCCATATAAATTTCTGAAATGTTTGTCCTAAATCTGTGAGATATGCCATTGGTACTTTGATAGAGATTGCTTTGAATCTATAAGTTGCTTTGGGTAGTATGGCCATTTTGATGATGTTAATTCTTCCAATCCACGAGCATGGTACATCCTTCCATTTGTTTGTGTCTTCCTTTATTTCTTTCCTCAGTGTTGTATAGTTTTCTGCATACAGGTCTTTTACCTCCTTGGTTAGGTTTATTCCTAGCTTTATTTTTCTTGTTGCTATATCAAATGTTTTTTTTTTTTTTTACTGATTTCTGTTTCTGATATTTCATTGTTAGTATACAAAATAGCCTTTGATTTCTGAATATTGACTTTGTATCCTGCTGTTTTGCCAAGTTCATTTATTAGGTCGAGTAGTTTTTTGGCGGAGTCTATAGGATTTTCTACATACACTATTATGTCATCCGCAAACAATGACAGTTTTACTTCCTCCTTTCCAATTTGGATGCCTTTTATTTCTTTTTCTTGTCTGATTGCTGTGGTTAGGACTTCCAATACTATGTTGAATAGAAGTGGTGAAAGCAGGCATCCTTGTCTTGTTCCTGATCTTAGTGGGAAAGCTTTTAGTTTTTGCCCATTGAGAATGATGTTGGCTGTAGGTCTCTCATATATGACCTTTATTATGTTGAGGAATGTTCCCTCTATTCCCACTTTGCTGAGTGTTTTAATCATAAATGTGTGCTGTACCTTATCAAATGCTTTCTCCACATCTATTGATATAATCATGTGGTTTTTGTCCTTGCTTTTGTTTATGTGATGTATTATGTTTATTGATTTGCAAATATTGTGTCATTCTTGCATTCCTGGGATGAATCCCACTTGATCGTGGTATATGATCTTTTTAATGTATTGCTGGATGCAGTTTGCCAATATTTTGTTGAGGATTTTAGCGCCTATGTTCATCAAACATATTGGCCTGAAGTTTTCTTTCTTTGTTATATCTTTATCTGGTTTTGGGATTAGGATGATGCTGGCTTCATAAAAAGGGTTTGGGAGTCTTCTGTCTTCTGGATTTTTTTGAATAGTCTTTGAAGGATAGAGGTTAGCTTTTCCTTAAATGCTTTGTAAAATTCTCCTGTGAAACTGTCCAGTCCAGGGCTTTTGTACGTTGGGAGTTTTTTGATTACTGCTTCAATTTCATCTGCTGTTATTGGTCTGTTCAGGCTTTCTGCTTCTTCTTCATTCAGTTTTGGAAGATTATATTTTTCTAGAAATTTGTCCACTTCATCAAGGTTTTCAAGTTTCTTGGCATATAGTTCTTTGTAATAATTTCTTACAATCCTTTGTACTTCTGTGGTATCAGTTGTAATCTCTCCTCTTTCATTTCTGATTGTGTTTATTTGGGTCCTCTCTCTTTTTTTCTTGATGAGTCTACTTAAGGGCTTGTCGATTTTATCTTTTCAAAGAACCAGCTCCTGGATTTATTGATCCTTAGAATTGTGCTTTTAGTCTCTATGTCATTTAATTCTGCTCTGATCTTGGTTATTTCCTTCCATTTACTTGCTCTGGGCTGTCTTTGTTGTTGTTCCTTGAGTTCTTGTAGGTGTAGGGTTAGGCTGTTTATTTGAAATGTTTCTATCTTTTTTAGGTAGGCCTGTATTGCTATGAACTTCCCTCTCAGACTGCCTTTGCTGTGCCCCATACATTTTGGATTATTGTGAATTCATTTTCATTTGTTTCCAGAAACTTTGATTTCTTCCTTAATCTCATCCTTGACTTATTCATTGTTTAATAGCATGCTATCCAATCTCCATGAGTTTGAGTGTTCGGGGTTTTTTTCCTTGAGGTTGGTTTCTAGTTTCAGTCCTTTGTGAAAATACAAGTATTTTGGAGGAAAGTGCTTGATATGATTTCAATTTTCTTGAATTTGTTGAGACTTGTTTTGTATCCTACCATGTGGCCTATCTTTGAAAATGTTCCATGTGCATTTGAAAAGAATGTGGCAAATTTTGCTTCTTTGAGATGAAAGGCTCTTTATATATCAGTTAAGTCCATTTGACCTAAGGCATTTTTCAATGTGGAAATATCTATGTTGATTTTTTTTTGGAAGATCTATTCATTTTTGACAGTGGGGTGTTAAAATACCCTACTATAATTGTTTTTCTGTCAATATCTTTTTTGAAGTCCTCCAAGATTTTCTTTATGTATTTGGGTGCTCCTATGTTGGGTGCATATATATTTACAATGTTTATGTTTTCTTGATGGATTCTTTCCTTGAGTATTATGAAGTGACCTTCTGGGTCTCTTTTTATGGCCCTTGTTTTGAAGTCTGTTTTGTCTGGTATGGGTATTGCTACCCTGACTTTTTTTTCCTATCCACTTGCTTGGAATATTTATTTCTAGCCCTTCACTTTCAGTCTGTGTAGGTCTTTTGTTCTGAGGGGGGGTCTCTTATAGGCAACATATGTGTGGGTCATAATTTCTTATCCATTTAGCTATTCTATGTCTTTTGATTGGAGTATTTAATCCACTTACTTTTAAGGTTATTATTGATAGGTACTTATTCATTGCCATTTTTTCATACCTGTGTTCCTCTCTCTATTTTTTTTTCCTTTTCTTAAAGCAGACCCTTTAGCATCTTGCTTACAGGCCTGCCCATTCTTGGAGATGCCTGCTTCAAACCCACCAACACCAGTAGCAACAGTCAGGACAGCACATTCAGCTTGAGATGTCCACGTAATCATGTTTTTGATAAAGCGTCTGTGTCCTGGGGCATCAGTTATGGTCACATAATACTTCCTGGTTCCAAGTTCCCACAGGGCGATATCAGTGGTGGTACTACACTCACATTCAGCTTTCAGTTCATCAAAGACCCAGGCATACTTGAAGGAGCACTTCCCCATGTCAGCATCCTCCTTCTCAAATTTTTCGGTGGTTCTTTTGTCGATTCCACCACCTTTGTAGATCAGATGGCCAGTAGTGGTAGACTTGCCAGGATCTACATGTCCAATAACCACGATGTTGATGGGAGTCTTTTCCTTTCCCATTTTGGCTTTGATTTAGTGGTGGTTTTGTGGACACCTGGGTTCTAAATTCCTACTTTTAAATGCCTTTTATTAAAAAGAATGGAAATGAAAGAACTAAAAACTTTTAATTTAGGAAGTTTAAAAATATACACATACATCCAATATTAAGGAGGAAGGAACAATAAGAATAAAAGCAATTATCAGTAAACTTAAAAAAACCCAGAGTAATGCTAAATGAATCAAAAGGAGAAAACACAAGTATACGACTGAAGATCGAAGAAAGGGATATTGCTATTTATATCTATTTATAGCCATGAATAGAGAGATAATTTTTACTTATTTATATTTTTTATCCTCTGTCAAGGACATGCTTATTGACTTTAGAAAGAAGGGAGGGAAGGAAGAAAGAGAAGGAAAGAAACATTGACATGTTAGAGAGAAGGAGAGAAACATTGACATGTTAGAGAGAGAGTCGCCTCTCCCATGCACCCTGACTCGAAGTGGAACCCATGAATTTTAGGTCTATGGGACGATGTTCCTACTGACCAAGCCACACCAGCCAGAGCTAGGGAGGTAATTTTGAAACCCTAAACAAATGTTTTGCATTAATTTTTTTATTTTAATAGATGGAAAGTATTCTCAGAAAACAAGTTGTAAAAACTGACAAATACACATCTTAAAAAGCCTAATAATAATGAAAAAAATAGTAAAAAAGAAATTGTTAAAGACCTACACACAGAAAGAATCCCAGTCTTAACTAGTATTATAACTTACTTCTTTCACATATTCAAGAAATAGTTAACATTATGACAACTCAACTATTTAAGAGCATAGGAAAAGAAAATGCACCAGCCCATTTTCTAAAATGAGAAAGCTTCTGTTGACAGAAACCTAATATAATATAAAAAATTTTGCATTCGTATTACTGTCTCATAGAGTTTCAATTCCCACTTTCACAATTTTATCCAATCCCCTTCAAATTTAAAGATTGAAAAATACAGAAAAAAGAATGGATATGAATTTAAAAACTATTTGAGTCATTCTGTGTTTTCCACGTTATCTCTATTTATTTCACCATTTGCCCCCGGAAGATGCAACTTAGGAAGCCCTTGCTTCTCAAGGCCTCCCCCAGGCCTCTGCACTTTCCACTTTTACACATTCCTAGGAGCCACTCATTTGCATATGTCCTTTGGATTATTCCTCTCCTTACATCTCTTGTGTTTTTTTAAATGTGAATTAATCAGAAAGTCTAGCCACATTGATTTTTATAGATGCCTCCTCCTTTTCTTCTTCATCAAAAATCATTTGTAATTGTATTGTCAGAATTTAGCTTTTGAAAAGTATAAGTCCTTTGTAATGATTTTGGGTCTGGAATAATGGCTCTTTTCTCTGGCAAGCTTTGGGAATGTGAAGACCCCAGGCAGGGATGCCTAAGTGAGGTGAGGCTTCCCTTCCCCTTAGGCATTGCTGAGCTGACATTCTTTCTCTGGGAGCTTTTTTCAATTCTGCTTAACCAAAGATCCGTAGAAATTGCTCAAAAACAGCAGTTTCACTATACTTACTTTTTTAATTTTTGAAAAGATGGGATTTCCCAAATGATGATTTAAAAAAATGTTTTGATGTGTCCTATTTCTCACGTATAAAGCAAGCTTAAGTGGGCACCCACTTCCCCGTGAGCGCTACGAGCATTGAACAACCCTGGACACGCACAGAGCCTAACTCGCCCTCCGAAAGATCGCTCACAAAAGAAAGCAAGCTCTGCTCTCACTCTTCCCGTGTGGGACTGCCCCACAGACCCTTCAGATGGTCATGAGCCAAACAGCGCAGTCTTCCCCAGTGGGGTCCCGAGAGCAGCAGGGAAACAGAAGATCGGGGTTTCCAGCGCTGCTTTTTAAACATGGAGGCGATGGATCAGGCGCCAACGAGTGGCTCAGAGATCCGAGCACAGCGAGCCAGGAGGGTCAGGGCTTTCATGGTGAAACTGCACCCACGCGTGCTGGGGAGAAGCCGCAGGGAGCAGCAGGGCTGCTGCCCAGGAGACAGGAGGAAGTGAAGACCCCTGAGCATTCAGCAGGAAAGACTCCGACGAGCCATCTCTCTCCCTGTGTTCAGCCACCAAGCTCAACCCAGCCTGGAAGGAAGTGAAGAGATTTTGCCAAGATCATTCATTTGTATTTTTTTATTCTCTTTTCTTTTCACTGCTGTGTTCTGAACAAGAAGTTGCTAAACCCTTACTGGTTTTTCTTCTTCTTTTTTTTAGTATCTTATTGATTATGCTATTACAGTTGTCTTAATTTTCCCTCTTTGCCCCCCCCTCCACCCTCTGGCGTTTCTTTTTAAGGCTTCTTTAATGTAAAGAGAAAAAAGATAAAATGACATCTGTGTACCTACTGTCCAAAATTAATAAATGTTGACTTTTTACCACTTTTGCCTCAGAACATTTTAAAGCAACAAAAACAAAACATTGCAAATTGAGTATTCTTTGTTCCCACCACCAGTGCTATTCCTGACCCTTTTCAGAGGAAATTACATGAACACACACACAGGTATGTACACACATACACATATATGTATGTGTGAACCATATTATGGTGTGTTTTAATCTACATAAATCTCTGTCTCTAAATATGTAAATATACACACAGACATACAGACATCCATGGACAAACCATATGCATTTTAAATATAAATGGATAAACAATGTATTTTTTATTTTATGGAAATGCAAATAAGTATGTCATATGGAACATAGATCTTTCCCTCTCTCAACATTATGCAGAGGAGGTGTTTCGTCTTGAAGGGTGTTTGCTGGTTTCTGTTCTGAAAGAGCTGCATTTAATACCAGTCTTTGCAGATGACATGCATCATGATCTCCACTACTCAAGTTGGTCATCACTGGGCCTGGTTTCAAAGAATAATGCAGAAAGGGTATTCAAGTAGAATCTGCAGACGTTTTGTGATTATTTCTGGTTTTACATTTTTTATTGTTCATAAGCTGATGGCCATTTACAAACAATACTGGGAGTCAGAGGAAATCACTGTGATCCAACTAGAAGGATTATCAAGTTGTTTCATTAGCAAGGATCAAATTAATACCTTAGTAAAGGAGAAACCAGAAGACTCCACCTCAGTGTGATCTTATATTGAATTTGGACATCTTTGGGACTTTGGGCCTTTTTAAAGTCTCTTGAGCACTTTAAGTAGAAATAAATTCTGGCTTTAAAAAAATACATTATGTGTAGGGGATTTGTAGATATGCTGATAGATTCAACTCTGGTATACCCATTTTTCTTTCTTTATAGTATTCTAGAGCATGAATACACCATACTGTATTCATCCATTCCCACAGTGGCAAACATCGGTGCTGTTTCCGGTTTCTCGTTATTACAAAGAGTGCAGTTGAGGGGTGTCTTGCAGGACACGGCTGTGGGAGCTGGGTGCCTGTGTCTGGAAGAGGACTGGCTCACCCGGAGCAGAGGTCAGCAAGCCAGCTGGCAAATATTTCAGGCTTTGCCAGCCAGACAGTCTCTGTCAAGACTACTCCACCCCACCTCTGTAGCACGAAAGCAGCTGTGGACAACACAAAAATGAGTGAGCACTGTGTTCCAATAAAACTGCCAATGGTCTCCCAGAGTACAAGCCTGTTCGGCCTCACCTGAAAAGACCAGGTAGCTCCCCAGAGTGGCAGTGACCATGTAGTCCTCCCTGCAGTCCTGTTTCCATATGTTCTCCCTTCATAATTTCTTGCCTTAGAGACTTCTCCAGAGCTGAAAATATAAGTTGCTTCAGGTTGACAGATCTTCGTGTGCGTGTGTGTGTGTGTGTGTGTGAGAGAGAGAGAGAGAGAGAGAGAAAGAAAGAGACTGCCTAGGCCAGCAGAGGAGAAGTGGGGAAACTTTCCCCAGACTGTGGTAGGTTGATCACTTGAGCAGTGGGAACCCCTCAGTCCTAGGGGACGGGATGTGGCCAGACCACAGAGGATGGCTCCCTGATGAGCCTCGGGAGGCTGCCCAGTAGAGTCCCACCCTCCAGGAAGAACAGTCCCAGCAGACTTGCCAGACTTCAGGAACCATATGGACATAAAGTATGAAGTATCCCAGCCATAACCTGGTAAGAGAGAAGAAGAGAAGGAACTCCCTGGTGATCCGAGCAGTTGACATCTAGAATTATTATATGACCTGCAGAAGGAGAGGAGGAGAAATCCCCACTAAAAAATGTCTATGACCTTGGAAAATTATTTTAAAGTTAAAGAAAGAACTCTGATATTTGCACACCTGAGCTTCACCCACTGTGAGGAAACTTGACTAGGAGCCCTCTCCCCTGTGTCCTTTATTCAAATGTTGAAAAGCATCAAGGCTATATTCCTCCCTCACCTTCTGCAGAAAGCCTTCTTTAAGCTACAGTTCTAGCTTCTTTCACTGAACACTTATTGGAATATTAAGTAACAAGATGATTAAGAAAGTGAACTCTGTAGTTACCTACATCTGCATTATAATTCTTCTTCCATGCATGGTTAAAAAACAAAATTCAACTCAGTAAATTTTAAAGATTTTATTGGCTTTATTCAGTGATTCATGAATCAGACAGCATCCAGTCTTGCAAAGGAAAAGGAACTTGAGGACTTTATAAGCAGAAGGCAGCAGAAATAGGCAGTTCTACTGACAAAAAAGCAGGCTGGTTAATGAAAGGTCACTTTCCTTTGCGGGTGGTGGAGGTCTGTCAGTCTGGTGACCTCACGAGTGCTGATCACATGATTCCTGATGGACTGGCTTAGGATTCCATTTCTGGGAGAGCCAAAACTGAAATTAAGTCTTCATCTGGTAACATGGGGCTTAGCATAAGTGACGTCATTTGGGGCCTATTGTCTGGTTTTTAACAATAGCCTCTGGGATACGGGCACTTTACTCAACCTCTCTGAGTCTCCTCTTTAAAAATGAAGGGAATAATAAAACCTGCCTCATAGAGTTGTTGTGAGAATTAAATGAGATATGTCAAATATTTAGAATATAGCTATTTCCCCCAAAATAATTTTATGTATTATTGGCCATTACTGCACTTATTGTCTATAACATGTATTTTAATATTTTATTACATATTTCTCTGAGAGCAGTTACCTGATTGTATTATATTTATTATATTATATAATTATGTTATAATTATATATGTGTTTTTGTTCTTTTCCACTACATGATGAATAACTCCAGGGCAAAAATACGCTTTATTCATCTTTTCATTTCTGATGCATGATAAATAATGACTCACTGAATGTTTGTTGAATAAGCGACTGCATGAAAAAGTTGACTAATGTTGCTTCATATTAATGGTTCATACATCAAGCAAATGTAAGTGAAAAATAAAGATTTTTCAGCATCCTAAAGGTCTCATAAAATTTACCTTCAATGAACTTATTCTTAGAAATTACCTGCAAAACAAGAGAATAAACCAAAATAGAAAACAGTATGGACTCTATAATGAATCCGACCCAGAAAAGGAGTAAAAAGAATTCCCAAGATGACAACACAAAGCTTAAATGACAACCAATTCAGATGGACGGCGACTCCGACAGCAGGGGCAAAGTGGGAGAAATTGACAGAATAATTCTTATGATTGAAAACTGGGGACATTTTAAAAATATAAAAGAGACAATTAATTAAATTAAAAAAACTGAGAGCCCCCATTTGAACTTTAACCAGGAGAAAAATTCTCCTTTGAGTGGCACAAAGATGATCATATTTACACATATTAATGGAAATCTAGTTATAGTGCATCGCCTGGTTCTGCAAAAGACAATAATTACATATCTGTAATTGGATAAATGCTGTGGATTAGTTTTCAACTTTTATAATCAATTCTAGCCAAATCATGGGAGGTAACCCTGCTTATATAACAAATGTAAACGTTAGAAAACTTGATAATTGAAACATGAAGCTTTTGTGAATAAAGTTTAGGAGACAGATAGGGAGGAACACTAGTAAAGTATAGTAGGCAAATTATTGATACAGAATGAAGATATCTTATAGTTACTATAAAAAGAAATAGGAATTGAAGAGTAATATTTGATTATGCAGGTGTGACTAAAGGAAGAGCTATAAATATACTACATTTAGGAGGTAGGATTGGTAGTAATAAAAATGACAAAAAATTTTATTCTGTCAAGCAGAAAGACAACAGTCAACAATTAGAGCAGGTTTATCCAGAACTGGCAGCATAAATGTTCTCTTTACCTTCATAGAGATAACACCCAGAAGAACAGACACACACAACACACACATATACCTGTTAATATAGGAGTAAATTGTGGTCATGCATACAATGCAACTATTTTTTAAAAAATGCAGTGGACGACATACACAATATTTATGGCACCGTTTGCCATGGCAGAAAACTGAAAACAACGACTTGCTGGACAGATCGTTGCACCACGACACAGCGTAGGTCCATTCAGCGGAAGAAACATGATGAGGCGAACACCTTGGTGTGGTTATCAAAAACACAACAGTGAATAAAAAAGCAAAATGTAGAACACATCAACATGATACCATTTTAAAGTTAATAAAAATAGGCAAAACAAAGCAATGTACTTGGAGACAAATACATACATGTGAAAACTATTAAGAAAAGCAAAAGAATGAGAAAAAGTGGGGTGCTCTGGAGGGAAAGTGGAAAGATAATAGGAAGAAACACATATGAAGATTCATTATGACTGCTTTTGTTCAGAGCATGTATGTTTGTACATGCATAGAAAATATTTGAAAAGACATACACAAAATCAGCGCAGGTAGCCCTTGAGAATGGGGCTGGAAAACTGGGGAAAAAAGATATTTTATTTTCTATTCTACATTGCATGTGTTTCATACTTCTCCAGACTAAGATTATATCAAAAGATGATATTGAATTGCATAATACTAGGAATATAATAATGTTATAATCATAATTAACATTTATTGAGTGCTTAGCATTGGCACATGGCAAGCACCCAATAGAAGTTAGCTAATGTTGGCATAAAACAGATATAGAGATCAATGGAGCAGAATAGAGAGCCCAGAAATAAACTCATGCCCTTTTCGTCAATTAATACTTAACAAAAGAGGGGAAAGCATACAGTAGGGTTAAGATGGTCTATTCAATAAACAGTGTTGGGGAAATTGGAGAGATATGTGCAAAAAATTAAACTAGACCACGTTCATATACTATGCACAAGAATAAACTCAAAATGGATTAAAGACTTAAATGTTAGATGCAACCATAAAAATCCTAGAAGAAAACACAGGCAGTAAATTCTTGGACATTTCTCATAGCAATTATCTTTTCCAATATATCTCCTCGAGTAAGGGAAACAAAAGGAAAAAAAAACCAAGTGAAATTACATCAAACTAAAAAGTTTTGTCATAGCAAAGGAAACCATCAACCAAATGAAAAAACAACCCACTGATTGGAGGAACATATTTGCCAATGACACATCTGGTAAGGGGTTAATATCCAAAATTTATAAAGAACTTACAAAACTCAACCCCCAAAAATGAACAATCCAATTAAAAAATGGGCAAAGGACCTGAATAAACACTTCTTCAAAGAGGACATACAGATGGCCAATACACATATGAAAAGATGCTTAATGGAACTAATCGTAAGAGAAATGCAAATTAAAACCAAAATAAGATATCACCTCACACCTGTCAAAATGGCTATCATCAATAAACCAGCAAATTAGGAGACTTCCAGCCAAGATGGAGGCATAGGTAGACACACTATGCCTCCTCGCACAACCAAAAGAGGGAAAACATCAATTTAAAAACAAAAAACAACCAGATCTGGCAGAAAATCCAACTGTTTGGAAGTCCCACAACCAAGAAGTTAAAGAAGACATGTTCATCCAGACCAGTAAGTAGGGTGTAACCGGGTGGAGAGCTGGTGTAGAGTGGTGGGGGCAATGTTGCAGCTGCCTGGAGAGGCCGGCAACCAGTGTACTCGGGGAAACCTGCGGCTGGCACACCCAGAGAAGTCAGGGGCTGGTTGACCCGGACCCACCCGGACAAGACTGGTGGACCAGGCAGTTCCTCATACATGCGCAGATAGACCAGGAGGAAAAGCTGGGGAGTGGAGGAGACCAAGCAACCCACCAGCGCAGGGAAATAAAGCCTCAAACCACTGATTGAAAACACCTTTGGGGGTTGAGGCAGCAGTGGAGGAACTCCCAGCAGCACAGCAGAGTTCATCGGAGAGAACCACAGGGACTTAGATCTGCATAGCCCACCCGCCTGGAAACCTGGCTCAGAGGGGCCCAATTTGCTTCTGAGTATCTCAAGAGGTGACTGGGAGCTGGTGGAGAGAGGAGCAAGTGCCATTGTTCTGTCTCAGGCCGCACCCCCACAGGTAGCATCACAACACAACTACGTGGGTTACCCCACCCTGGTGAACTCCTAAGGCTCTGCCACTTACAGTAACAGGCGTGCTGAGAGGGGGGAAAAATGGCCCAAATGAAAGAGCACATCAAAACTCCCCCCAAAATACAACTAAGCCATGAAGAGATAGCCAACCTATCAGATGCACAGTTCAAAACACTGGTAATCAGGATGCTCACAGAATTGGTTGAATTTGTTCGCAAATTAGATGAAAATATGAAGAATACACTAAGAGAAATGAGGGGAAATGTACAGGGAACCAATAGTGATGGGAAGGAAATTGAGACTCAAATCAACAGAGTGGACCAGAAGGAAGAGAAAAACATTCAACCAGAAAGGAATGAAGAAACAAGAATTCAAAAAAATGAGGAGAGGCTTAGGAACCTCCAGGACATCTGTAAATGTCCCAATAGCCGGGTCATAGGGGTACCAGAAGGAGAAGAGGAAGACCAAGACCAAGGGACTGAAAGCTTATTTGAACAAATAATGAAAGAAAACGTCCCCAATCTGGCAAAGGAAATAGACTTCCAGTAAGTCCAGGAAGCTCAGAGAGTCCCATAGAACTTGGACCCAAAGAGGAACACACCAAGACACATCATAATGACATTACCCAGCATTAAAAATAAGGAGAGAATCTTAGAAGCAGCAAGAGAAAAGGAGACAATCACCTACAAAGGAGTTTCCATAAGACTGTCAGCTGATTTCTCAAAAGAGACCTTTCAGGCAAAAAGGGGCTGGAAAGTATTTCAAGTCATGAAAGGCAAGGACTTACATCCAAGAATACTCTATCCAGCAAAGCTTTCATTTAGAATGGAAGGGCAGATAAAGTGCTTCTCAGATAAGGTCAAGTTCAAGGAGTTCATCATCACCCAGTCTTTATTATATGAAATGTTAAAGGGATTTATATAAGACATGGAGGAGTATCAGCAGGGGAGTGGGACAGGGAGAGAGGAGGAGAAAGTACAGAGAATAGGTAGCATAAATGGTAGGTAGAAAACAGACAGGGGGAGGTTGAGAGTAGTATGGGAAAGGGGGTGGAAGCCAGGGAACTTATGTGTATGACCCATGGACAAAAACTAAAGGGTGGGGAATGGGGGAGTGCGGGACAGGGGGGAATAGATGGGGGAAATGGGACAACTGTAATAGCATAATCAATAAAATAAATTAAAAATAAATAAATAAACCAGCAAATGAGTGCTGGCAAGGATGTGGAGAAAGGGTAATCTTTTTCTACTCTTGGTGGGAATGCAGATTGGTGTTGCTACTGAAAAGCAGTATGGAGATACCTCAAGAAATTAAAAATGGAACTGTCTTATACTCTGTGATGCTACTTTTGGGAATATAGCAGAAGAAACCCAAAACAGTAATTTGAAAAAAATATATGCACCCTTATGTTAATTGCAGCATTATTTGCAATAGTCAAGATTTAGAAGTAGCCCAAGTGTCCATCAGTAGATGAGTGGATAAAAAAGATGCAGTTCATTTATGCAATGGAATACTTCTTGGCCATAAAAAAGAAGGAAATCTTACCTTTTGCGACAGTATGGATGGACCTGGAGATTATGATGCTAAGTGAAATAAGCCAGTTAAAGAAAGACAAATATAATGCCATATGGTCTCATTTATATGTGGAACCTAATGAACAAAATAAAAGAACAAACAAAATAGAAACAGACTCACCGATACAAAGAAAAGACTGACAGCTGTCAGAGGGGAGGGGTGATAGGGGCTAAATGATAGGGGCTAAAGGTGAAGGGATTAAGAAAAAAAAAAGAAACACCTCATAGACACAGACAACAGTATGATGATTACCAGAGGGAAGGGGAGGTGTGGGGGGCATGAAGAGGGTAAAAGGGGGGCGGGTGGATGAATAACGATGAAAAGAAATGAAGTTGGATGGTGAGTGCACAATACAATGTACAGACAACGTATTATAGAATTGTACACTTGAAACCTATGTAATTTTATTAACAAATGTTGCCCCAATATATTAAATAAATGGGGGGAAAAAGTAAACTGGTGATCTTATTACTCAAGCGGAGCAGCCAGTCCAGTGAATGCATGCCAGGAGAGGAACAGCTGAAGGAAATGAGGATTTTTAACCTGGAAAAGAAAAGACTCCGAGACATGACCACCACCTCTGAGCAATTTAAAGGCTGACACTCGGGGAAAGGATGGGGTTCATGTTGCTTGTTTTGCGGAGGACTAGACCCCTGGACTGAAGCTGTGGGACAGACGCACGGTCCTGCCAAACCAAACGCAGCCCTCAGGCTGCAGCAAGCTCAGTGCCCCACTGCTACTGCCCACATGGCGATTTCCAGCTCAGCCCGGAGAACTGTGAATCCGGGACCACCATTCAGGCCTGCTAAATGTGAGAATCTGTTCTTCAAAACCAGAGGCGGCAGAGCTGACAAAGAGAGGATAGAGACGGGTGGCGGGATATAAAGGACATGCGCGGACTTGTTGAAGTGAAATGTGATGAGTCCCTAGGTCATGCTGAAATCATTAGTTTTGCTGGCTCCTTCACACACAGGGTGACAGCTACTGTCTTCATCAGGATTTACAAGGAAGTAACACCAGCACACTCTTACCTGTCAAGTGGGGAGAATGGTGTACTTCTGCCTGAGACTCAAAAAGAGAATTCTGACCAGGGGAGGGGGGCGGGCAGAGCGAAGACTGACAGTGAGAGCGAGGGAAGCCAGCATTCGGGAACCAAGCTGGGCAGAGTCAGGCCAAAGCGGCTGCAGGTGATAAGGCTTTGAGCTGGAAGGATCATTGGTTCAATCAGGTATAAACTTTGGAGTGGACTGTACCCAGGAATGAGAAGTCTGGTACTTTGTAATACCTGAAGAATTCCTTTTCAATTCCCTGTCCCGAGACTTCCAGCCAAGATAGAAGTGTAGGTACATACCCTTTGCCTCCTCACACAATGGAAAGAAGGACAAAAACATATTTAAAAACAAAAATCAGAACTGCCAGAAAATTGAACTGTATGGAAGTCCGATAATCAAGGAGTTAAAGAAGAAACATTCATTCAGACCGGTAGGAGGGGCGGAGACAGGCAGCATGGGTGAAGAGGACTCATGGCGGGGTGGCTGCTGGAGGACCAGGGGGCGGCTGGAGGACCAGGGCAGGTGGTCCCATATTTGCATGTGGATAAACCGGGAGGAACAAGTGGAGAGCGAAACAGACTGTGCATCCAGGGTTCCAGCTTGGGAAAAGAAAGCCTCAAAACCTCTGGCTATAAAAGTCTGTTGGAGTTGCAGAAGCAGGAGAAACTCCCAGCCTCACAGTAGAGTTCATTGGAGAGACCCACAGGGTTCTGTAACAGGGGGCAGCCAAGAGGAGGGCTCCCAAAGAGGGATTTGTAATGGGGTCCAGAAGAGCTTGGAGATAATTGGCTCCACACCACAGGGCCACACCTGCCCTGAATGCTGGCAGCCAATTGTGGGAGGAGCTGGAAATAAGGCTGCAGAGAAAGATTGGCACTGGGATTTAAACCCAGGCGGGGCAGCCATTTGGCGTCTCTTTTTGGGACCACACAGCTTGGGCGTCTTGTTGGGACTACACAATTTCAGCGGAGTGGGGACCACGAAGCTTGGGTGAGAGTCAGGACCACATGGCTTTGGAAGTGCTCCCTTTTTGCCACATGGATGGTGCTGGGAGCCTGCGTGAGATACGGTACCCCAGACCAGGCAGAGGGAGAGGGTGCATTTATGAATATTCTAAAGAACTTTCGTCTGTACAACTTCTAAATTAATAATAATTCCTTTCCTTTTATGTCTTTCCTCTGGTGGCGGGCAAAGTGAACCTGGTAAGAGGGAGGAACCCCCAGGGAAAAAAGGGGGGTCTTTCATATTGTTCAGAGTGCCCCCCATCTGTTCTGTAACAGTCCTAGAATTCACGCAAACTCACCCACCTGGGAATCAGCACAGAAGGGCCCAATTTGCTGTGGGTAGCAGGGAAAGTGCCTGAAAGCCAGCAAGAGCCGAGCAAGCAGCATTGTTCCCTCTTGGACCCCTCCCGCACATACAGCGCCACAATGCAATGATGTGGGTTACCCACTCTGGCAAACACCTAAAGGTCCCCCCTCAACACATAACAGGTGTGCCAAGACAAAGAAATTTGGCCCAAATGAAAGAAGAGATCAAAACTCCAGAAAAGAACTAAGCAACAAAGAGATTGTCAATCTATCAGACGCAGAGTTCCAAACACTGATAATCAGATGATCACAGAAATGGTTGAGTATGGTCCCAAAATAGAGGAAAAAGTGAAGGCTGTGAAAAGTGAAATAAGGAAAAATATACAGGGAACCGACAGTGAAGGAAAGGAAACCAGGACTCAGATTACTGATTTGGAGCAGAAGGAAGAAATAAACATTCAATCATAACAGAATGAAAAAACAAGAATTCAAAAAAATGAAGAGAAGCTTAGGAACCTCTGGGACAACTTTAAACGTTCCAACATCCAAATCATAGGGGTGCCAGAAGGAGAAGAGGAAGAGCAAGATACTGAAAACTTGTTTGAAAAAATAATGAAAGAGAACACCCCAATCTGGCAAAGGAATAGACTTTCAGGAAGTTCAGGAAGCTCAGAGAGTCCCAAAGAAGCTGGACTCAATGTAATCATAATTACATTATCCCAGATTAAAGAGAAGGAGAAAATCTTAAAAGCAGCAAGAAAAAAAGAGACAGTTACCTACAAAGCAGTTTCCATAAGACTGTCAGCTGATTTCTCCAAAGAAACCTTACAGGCAAGAAGGAGCTGGAAAGAAGTATTCAAAGTCATGAAAGGTAAGGACTGACACCCAAGATTACTCTCTCCAGCAAAGCTATCATTTAGAATGGAAGGGCAGGTAAAGTGCTTCCCAGATAAGGTCAAGTTAAAGGAGTTCATCATCACCAAGCCCTTATTTTATGAAAAAGAAGATGATCAAAACTATGAACAGTAAAATGACAACAAACTGACAACTATCAACAACTGGACCTTAAAAAAACAAAAACAAACTAAGCAAACAACTAGAACATGAACAGAATCACAGAAATGGAGATCACATGGAGGGTTATCAGTGGGGAGGAAGAAGGGGGAGGATGGGGGGAAAGGTATAGGGAATAAGAAGCATAAATTGTCAGTACAGGGGAAGGTTAAGAATAGTGTAGGAAATGGAGAAGTCAAAGAACTTCTGTGTACAACCCATGGACATGAACTAAGGGACAGGGGGATGCTGGTTGGAGGGGCGGTGCAGGGAAGAGGGGAATAAAGGGGGGAATGGGACAACTGCAATAGTATAATCAATACAATATATTGAAAGTAAATAAATAAATTCCCTGTCCCTTCAGAAACACACACACACACGCGCGTGCATGCACACACACACACACACACACACACACACACAACCTCTGCTCACTATGTGTGTGGTCTCCAGGGCAGACCAAAGTGAAGGTCAAAGCCAGGACAGGGCGAGAAAAACCTAGAGGCCACTGGTGTCTCCCGTGCTGAGAGCAGAGGGACAGCCCTCTCTCTGCTGGATTCCTGGGAGTGGGGGGCTGCAGCTCAGAGGCTTTGTGACTGAACCCCAACTTGGAGATGGGCCCCTTGAAGCCAGGAAAATGTTTTGGACAGCAAGTTTCTTGGCTAGCTGCAAACAAAATAATGCCTTTTTCTACTTGGAAATTCCATGAGGAAGAGGAACACAAAAAGCCAAAACCATCTTTGCAGCCAACTAGAAATTTTGCTGAGAAATTATTTTTAAAAATAAAATGAAAACTGAGTTAGAATCATTATCATAGTAACTAACTTCTTTTTGGGGGGGGGGCTCACGACTGACAGTTTGCAAAACACTTGGACGTTTCTCATCTCATCCTACCCCTGTGAAGAACAGCTTTCCTCCTTGGCAGAGGAATTCAAACCACAGTCATTCTGAAAGAACACATTGCATGACCAAGGTCCCATGTCCACCCCTGGCTTGTCCTTCAGTCTCATCCCCACTGTACAAACCAACCCAAAGGCCCTACAAACAGCCCCAATAAACCAGAATGCGTTCGTGCCCATCGCTCAGACTCAGGGTGGCTCCTGCCTCTGGAAGCCCAGAGCCCCACACGGACTGGCCGCTAAGGTCTCATGCCATTACCCCTCCACTCTCAAGGAACGCGTACCAGGAAGAACAGTGAGGCCAAGGTCTTTGGGATTTAAGGATTGATCACATGCGCCCACATGCAACCCATGCCATCCTTTGCCTGATGGCGTTACTGCAGAGTTCACAAAAGAAGCAGGTTTTTCTCAGCAGAGTTGCATGTTTTGCAGTAACAACTTAATAAAGGGAAGCTTGGGTAGAGTGGGCTGTCTGCAATTTCTCCTGTGCCCATGAGTTAAACTTTTGACACCAGAGCCACTCTGCCATTTGAACCACTGAACCCAGATTGGGGTTGGTGGGACCAGGTCAGTAGCAGACTGAGTAAAGCCCTCTTGTCTTCACCCAGGCGAGGTGGTGAGCCCCTTAGCACCTTGTCAAACACTAAATTTAATCCTGGTTTTATTTTCAAATCGCTTTTTAAAAATACACTAACCATTAAGCCATAGGAGGAAAGGTCCTTTTAAAATGATTTATTATGTGTTAACAGCTAAGGAAAATCTAAACAGTGTCTCCATAAAGACCCATGATCACGTTTTTAATTAAGAGCCACAACTTTTAATAGAAAGCATAATATGCCCATTCATGGCCGGGCACCCGCCAGTGCTGGGTAGGTAATCCAGCAGTCAGACTCCGGGGAGAGTAACAGCTTTTGACTCACACCTCAAAGTCCTCTGTTAAAGAAAATAACAATAAAGTAAGATCCCTTTAAAACTTGAGTTTGGGAATTTCAGCCCAGAGAAAGGATACATTTTGTTCCATTACAGGGACATTTGTTACAGTTTCCATGCCCACAATAGCTCACTCAGTACTCCGGGTAACTCAAACACACTCTAAGCTTTAATATGCAAGGAGGTCATTCTAAATGTGTCCTGTGTGTGTGTCTGTGACCTGGTGAATTCCTGCCTATGCTCTGGGGAGGCTGTGCCCTCGGAGAAACAAGCTGTTACTGTCTCTTTCTCAGACTGTCACCTTAAATGTTTTTCCTCCTCCAGCTCTTTAGTTTAAGACTAAATTTCATGGTTTAGGACAGTGATTTTCAACCTTTTTCACCTCATGGGGCACATAAACTAATCGCTAAAATTCTGCTGCACACCAAAAAATATATATTTTTGCCAATCTGAGAAAAAAATTTGGTGTAATTTTGAGTTGTTCACACCAGATAGCTATTGTGTTGGCTGTTGTCATTTTTTTTATTTGACAATCTAAAGGAAAAGGGGTCAGTGCCCCTGACTAAATAGTCAGATATTGCATGCTTTAAATTCTTGCTGCCCACTGGTTGAAAATTGCTGATCTAGGAGAACAGAGCTGTGTGTTCCTGCAAGGCAGTATTAACAGTATCAGTCGATATTTATTGGCTACTTCCTACATGTCAGGTTCAGGAAAAATGATGGACTGCAGTTGTAAGAACCCAATGAGAACTAATGGGACAGACAGGGTTGCTGAAGAAGTTCAGAGAAAAGAACGCCTGCTCTGGGTCTGAAAACAAAGAGGGGTTCAATGTTGATCTTTAAAGACATTCAGAGTTTCTAAAAACAGAGGGGAGGTGGAAGGGAAAAGTGGTTTCTATAAGCCAGCGTTTGCCTAACTTGGTTCTTTGTGCCTTTGTCAGAACAAGGGATTCAAGATCTGAGCAGTTCTTATTAAATGCACTCTTGCTGAATGTTAAAATGTAGCACAGTATTTTGTAGATGCAGCTATAAACAGGATGGGCTTCACAGGAACGCAACCAGGTAAGTGTAGCTAACTGCGAAGAAAACTGTCAGTGTGTAATTGACCAAATAGTGTACACAAGCAATGGCTAAGCCTGCTTTGTAATTGACTAAGAACTGTATATAAGCAACGGCTAAACCTACTTTCAGAGAGACAGGGCGTTGGATATGAATCCCCTGTTTCCTTTACTTGCTGCAAGAAAGTGAAACTACCCTGTGATAACCCTATCTCGTTCTTGTATAGAATACTCCAAGCAGTGAAACCCTTGAGTTTGGGACCATCACCTTCAGGATTTTTACTGTATCCACATGCCACCTGGACACTCTGGGGGCCAAATTCCTGCCTGGAAAATCTACTATCACTCCTCAGTATTTTTCCTAAAACATACTACCTTAAAAAAAAAAAACACCTTAAATGTATTTTTAAGAACTGCATATCATACTGTAATTTGAAAAGTAGAATTATTTATTCCAAAATAATTACCCAAAACAGTATATCAGATAAAAACAAAATAATGTTCTCAAGCTTAAAAGTTAAATTTAAAATAATATTAAAATAATACTAGAACCGAGAAATCTTGATAGCTTACAAAAGGGGGAAAAAAACCTGAAAAGAACAATCCTCAAGTCACGCACATGTAAAATTCCTGTTGTGTGTTTCCGGAAGACATGGTTGGCTGGCTAACGTCAGGACGGACGCAGGCTGTCCTCTATTCACTTGGCATTGCCACAGAGGTGAGGCAGGCTGAGAACAGCCCACCCTCTCTCCTGTGCCTGTCCACAGGCCATCGGCCATCACTCCTGGGGGTGGGCTCAGCAATCTTCCCTAAGCCACTTTCCCCAGCATACCTGCCATTCCCAAAGGGAGAGGCTGAGGGAAGCCGGCTGGTGTGGGAAAACTATGGTGATGGTAATTCCTTCTATCAGTATTTCCGAAAATATTGTGACTGAAAATTAGGTTACACAATGTTAAAAGATTGATGAGCATGTTATTATACCGTATATTCTGCATAAAACAGATTACCAATGTTTTGTCTACTTGAACCTGATCTCAAGAATATTGACGGACAGCCCTGGCTGGTGTGGCTCAGTGGACTGAGTGCCGGCCTGCGAACCAGAGGGTCGCCATTTCAATTCCTAGTCAGGGCACAAGCTTGGGTTTCGGGCCTGGTTTCCGATTTGGGGCCGGTGGGGCAACCACACATTAACGTTTCTCTCCCTCTCTTTCTTCCTCCCTTCCCCTTTCTAAAAAATAAATAAATAAAATCTTTACAAAAACATTTAAAAATTTTAAAAAACAAACAGAAAAAAGAATACTGATGGACAACCAGGTAGAGGAAGAGAGTGCGGCTGGGTCTGTGGCAGCCACGATTGCCCAGCCAGGGGTCAAGCCAAACAGTCATTGTCAGAACATCGGGCAAAGATGAAATTGAAATCTTTCCCTCACGAATGGCACAGACAGGTCAAAACCTCCTGAAAACAAAAAATCGATGCCTCAATGTTACTGTAAAACAGTCCGTCGGAATGCCAGGGAGTTTTCAGACTGAGCATGCAAAAAGTCAGTAAGGGGACTGGCTAGAAAACAAGCCCTCCAGCCCTTCCAGGACCAGACTAGGGGCGAGAGCAGGAGAAGGCAGGTGCAGGTGTTGTAGGAGTCAAAACAGCTCATGGGGCAGGTGCCAGATCGAAGAGGCTTGTCAGCCCAGCCTGGGGAAAGAAGGGACCGCTTGTGAGGTGGAGCCACCCAAAGTGTGCAAAAGTGTGAGATGTTCACTGGTCACTTTGAGAAAGTACCTGGTCAGCCCCACACCCAGGCTAATATAATCCCAGGGGGGAACAAAGAGACCCTCTCTCTTGCTCGTGACCTGCACTCACACAGTACACTCACCTGTTCTGCTCATGGGCTCCATGGTCCGGCAGCCACGTGGCCCATGGCCTCCAGGATGGGGTGTTCTCTTGCTCTCTTGCCCACCTGGCAATTCACTGGACCATATGGTCTTGCCCAGGAGCACGTGACCACAAGGCCCAGGAAGCCCTGTGGGCTCCACATACAGGTTCCAGGAGGAAGCCTGAAATAGACAGCAGCCGGGAACAAGCTAAGCTACCGGATGGGGACCAAGACGACTTAGCAGCTGCCTGCGTGCTCTGAAGGACTGTGCTTTAAAATGGAGCAGGAGCTCTGGACCCTGGCTTTTGTCTTGGCCTTGCTGAGGACACGGTTGGACTTTTTCCTTGGCAGAAAGAGATGGTCTTTGGGGCGGGAGTCCCACTCTCCCAGGGCGCACGGCACCTGAAATAAAACCTGTTTCCTTTTGCACCAGCATCTGTCTGCCTCACAAGTTGGGCTTTTGTTGTGAAAAGCAGCCAAACCTTTATTTTTTGTTTGGTTACATGAACTCTTCAATTTTGACAGACTCTAAAGAAGATCATAGAGACTAAAATGTTGGTAGGTGAAGTGATGAGAGAAGCTGCCTTTTCACTTGCTGAGGCCAAGTTCGCAGCAGGGACTTCAGTCCCACAGTTATCCAGAATGTGAATAGAGCCCGGGTGAAGATTCAGTCAAGAGAAATAATGTAGCAGGTGTCACTTTGTCAGTATTTGGGCACTACCGTTACCAGACAGGGACCAGCCTGAAGCAGGTCTGCCTCAGGCCCACCCATAGTGTGTGGGTTCAGACTTTGTGCAGGAAAGATTTCACAACAGGAGTCCAGGTGATTTTGAGAGGCATTCACTGAAGCTGGGGACAGTGAAACAAAGGAAGGACTTAGGGCAGAAGAAGCAACAGGAGAGCCCAGGTGGCGCTCTGCCTTGGCTCCGTAGAAATGTTCTAAGAAAGGAGCGAGCCAAGGCAGGGCTCGGGGCTGCTGTTGGCTCACTGGGAAGTCAGAGGGAAGGGGGGCCTTGGAGATGGACAGGATCAGGGGTTAGTGGGGGACGAGCTGCCCTGCCGCTGCCCACCACTCCCCTGGCTGCGAGTCTCATGGGGACCCTCAGTGTCCAGGGAGAAGTAACAGGTTCACACCCCAGAAGAGGCATCGGCATGCCCTAGAGACAACCTGCACTAAGTCTTTGTCCTGAGGGCTTTTTATCTTTTCTTTCCTGTGGGCGAGACTCTCAGGGGAGGGTTTCGGCAGAACGTTCATCAGCTTTCCAGGTGCATTTTAACGTGCTGATGGGTTGGAAGGGGGAGTGGGGGTAATCTTTGGTCCGCTATACTGTGTTACTTTTATCTTAGGTCTGTCTGGCTTCTGATCGGGTTTTTGCTATATGTTCCCCTGACTTCACCTGTCCTTGGGTTTAGTTGACACAAATAACATTAATGGGGTCTCTGTTCTCTATTTTCCAGACCAGGGAGATTTAAGCTGTGTTTTCTCTGGTCAGGGAGGAGAGGTGTAAACCATTTGCTCTGAAGTGTCCTTGGTCGGGGAAGGTAAGGTCTTATGATTCACCAGCTGGCTATAAGTTGCTCAAACTGTTTGGCCCTGTTTAATTTTCTTTTTTTTTTGTCTCGGTTTCTCTATTCCCCTTGCCCAGAAAATGCCCTAGCTTCTTACCGTCCTGTCACACACTGCCCTGAAGGAATGACCGTTAGGAACTGACCGGTTTAGCCAGAGATGGGGAACAATTGGCTACAGGGGATTACGCCACAGCAGCGGAGCCTCCCATGGACAGCCCTCCCTGCAGAGTCCCCCCGTCCTTTGGACGAAGCTACAAGGGTAGCCAACAGGTGTGCAGACGCCTGCAAGTGCGCCATCGCCCGGACCGAACTTGCCCTTGCTCATATCATCACAGAGCCGGGTGAGGGGGAGTGAGAACAGTTTTACTGGAGAAGAAAAAGATTCTCAAGAAATATTCCGAGAAGACCTTGGAGACCCGGCAGGCACCTGGAGAGGGGAGCCTGACAATCTTCTGGCTGAAGAAAAGGGTGAAGGTCTTCTGCCTGAATCACCCTTCCTACTCGGGTCCTTCCAGAAGCCCCACCATGGCACCACTTTGGTTCACAGTGTGAGGTTTAGTATGTGTGGCTACTTATTTCTGGGCCTAAGAATTTCACTGGTTGGCTCTGGCTTGTGTGGTTCAGTGGACTGAGCACAGGCCTGCGAACCAAAGGGTCACTGGTTCGATTCCCAGTCAGGGCACATGCCTGGGTTGCAGGTCAGGTCCCCAGTGGGGGGCCTGTGAGATGTTTCTCAAACACTGATGTTTCCCTCCCTCTCTTTCTCCCTCCCTTCCCCTCTCTGAAAATAAAACCTTTTAAACAATTTTTTTTAATAAAGTAAAAAGAGTAGATACAGGGGTGTTTGATTATCATTGGGATAAAATGTCTATATGGCTGGTTTCATCCCAACCAAACCTACCAGTAATGTCCTATCCCACTCAACCATGCTCGACATTGCAAATCCCCATGGTGTTAAACAGAATTTGGACAGCCATCTGAGGCCCGTGTTTCAGTGTTCTTGGTCTGCTGGCTCAGAAGGACCACGGGCTTCACGAAGGCCGCAGTGGCGGGGCAGGCGAAGGGCTCCAGCAAGAAGTAGGGGCCGGGGCCAGGGAGAGGATGCTGGCTCACCCTGCCCTGCCCCACCTGCTTGCTGCAGCGTTTGAACTCGCTAAAGTGGGCCTCTCTCTGCCCGGCTCAGCGCCCTAGTGCTGCTGTGTCCACAGGTCTCTCACACCTCGGGACTGACACCCCCGTGCGCCACCTCCTCTCCCTGCTTCGGAGTAGCCTATGGAGCGTGGAGGGCAAGTTCTATACATCCACCAGCTCTCAGGCATTTGTTGGAACCGCACTGCTAGTCTGGAATTCTCCGACATTGCCTTTCAACATGTTCTCACACATTTGGAAGAAACTTAGGTGGCTTAATCTCACCCAGTATTGTGTTTTTAAGCCAAATTAAGTATTAAACAAATGTATGCCTGTTACTGTATTGGGTGCTGGAAATATAAACCATAGCCAAGCAGTCCCTGCTGAGCAGTAGTTCATCATCCAAGAGGTAGCATGAAATTTTTTTTTTAAAGATTTTGTTTGTTTTTATTTTTAGAGAGAGGGGAAGGGAGGGAGAAAGAGAGGGAGAGAACATCTAAGTGTGGTTGCTTCTCATACACCCCCTGCTGGGGACCTGGCCAGCAAACCAAGCATGTTCCATGACTGGGAGTTGACCCAGCCACTCTTCGGTTCACAGGCCAGTGCTCAATCCACTGAGCCACACCAGGCAGGGCAAGCACGATGTTTTTATATCATTCACTTGTTTACATGTCTAAACTACAAACGGCTATACTAACACAAAGGCAGGAGAAATCACATGGGCTTCAGAATCCACTCCACTCCTAGTCTGTCCCTCTCCATAGTGTCTGAGGGTCACAGGACCCTGGCCTCGGGGGTCACAAACCAGGATGGGGGACCCTTTCGATGACAGGACACACCCGTGATGAAGCCAACTGTGATGAGTTGAATTAACAAAGGAACAGAAAGCAGTAAACCTGAAGCTGAAGGACAGTGGTGTACAGAAGGTC
Organism: Micronycteris hirsuta; assembly: GCA_004026765.1. NCBI lineage: Eukaryota > Metazoa > Chordata > Mammalia > Chiroptera > Phyllostomidae > Micronycteris > Micronycteris hirsuta. Next base: position 47,804 of record PVJI01001023.1, read on the forward strand.
ACAGAGGGGCTAGTGATGGTGGTGGCTCGTGTGCGAACAGAGCCGAGAAAGCCAACGCAGGGCCAGGAGGGTGGAGGCAGAGCTGAGGGAAAGCGAAGGTCAGCGGCATCTGCTGAGGGAGCAGAGAAGGCAAGAGGGACAGAGAGAAAAGAAAGTTGGGGAAAGTAGCCATCTCAGTCCTGGTAGGTGTCAGCTCCTGGCTTATAAACCCTAGCTGTCACAACCTGAGGCTACATGAATTTATTTAGGATACACTTCACCTTTTCTTTCAGCAGTTCGTACCTAAAGGCACACTGTCTAAGTGTTCAGGGAAGTGACATTTGAAACGGATATAAAGGCTGAGTAGCAGTTTGACAGGCAAGGAAAAAGCAGGACATGCAGCCTAAGAAAAGATTCTGTGTGTGGACCTTGAAGCCCTGAAGAAGTTTCTGCCCTGGAGCAGTTTACGGAAGCATGACTTCTGATCCTGGGAGGGGACCCTAGTGGCAATCATGCATGGTACTTCCTACAGCTTTCCTTCCTCTCTCCACAGCCGGCCCTGCTGGTTACAGAAGACAGATTGCACTGGGGAAGCATGCTAGGTGTAGTCTGAAAACAAAGAGCGGATTGTTCAGTAAGCTCTCTGAGGGCCCAGAGAGAAGCTGCCTGCAAGTCTAGATGAAACCTGGTCCACGGATGTTTCCAGCAACAATATTCACAATAGCAAAAGGTAGAGACAACTCAACTGTGCCCTTCAGTGGATGAATGGACAAACCAAATGTGGTCCATCCGTACAATAGGATATTATTCAGCCTTAACGAGGAATGAAATTATGTTACATGCTACTGCATGGATGAAGCTCGAAAACATTATGTTAAATGAAAGAAGCCAGACATAAATGGCCACTTATTACGCAATTCCATCTACATGAAATATTCAGATAGGCAAGTCCACAGAAGCAGAAAGCAAAGGAGCGGCTCCAGGGATAGGGTGGGGCAAGGGCAGCGCCAGCTGGCAAGTGCAGGTTTCCGTTGGAATGACAATCGAGTTCTGAATCTACGGAGCACGGTGGTGGCCCAACATTGTGCGTGCACTTAATTTAAAATGATTCAAATGGTCAGTTTGTGTATTATATGTATTTTACCACAATTTTAAAATACAAATAAAAAAAGAAACTGGCTAGAGGGAGAACTAGAGATGGATGAAAGGAAAGGCCCTCTGGGGCGAGCAGACAGTTGACCACAGTGAAGGGGACTCACCACTGCCTTGCTCTGCTGGATAGCGGAACCAACACATTCACTACAACAAGTAATCTTTTGTTTTTAAATACTCACTTGAGGACATGCTTATTGACTTATATTGATTTTAGAGAGAAGGGAAAGGGTTGAGAGAGAGAGAGAGAAACATTGATGTCAGAGAGAAACATGGATCAGTTGCCCCCCACATGCACTTCACCGGGGATCAAATCTGCAACCTTTCACTCTCTGGGACCAGGCTCCAACCAAATGAGACACCGGCCAGGGTGCAACAAGGGACCGTGGCTTGAGAGCTATGTCGTAATGGTAGGAGAAGGGATGGGCTCCAAAAGAATCAGACCCTGAAGTTCAAATCCTCTCTCTGCCACTCCTGGGGTACTTGATCTATGATAAGATATACATGCTCACTTTGCCTCAGTTCCCTCATCTGTAAAACGAGATAAATACGACCCACTGAGGGCTTGAGGTGAAGATTAGATAAGACAATGTGTAGAAAATGCCGTATTACCAAAAAAAAAAAAAAGGTCAAAGTACCTCTTAGTCTTGAGGACACAGATGAATACAATTTCGAGACCGGTCAGTGTCGCACTTGTGAGAAACTGAATGCACACAGTGGATGGTGCCCGACCACATATAAAAGCTGAACTCAGCCCCGCAGCCCGCAGCGTCCTGCCCAGGAAGTCCACTCCACCTCTGCATTGACCAGCCTGGCAGGGCAGCCTGCTGTCCCAAGTGACAGTGCAACAACCCCTCTGACAGTCGGCCAGGGCCTGACACATGGCCGACAGCTCCCCACAGCTGTGTCCCCACTTCAATCCAGGGCCAACCGAGGGAGTCAGGCACAGACCCCAGACCAATCACCCGGGACGCCCCGCTTCCAGTCAGTGCCCTAGAGCTTCCCCAGGCCAGTGGCTTCCATCTGGGCACTAGGGGGCTTCCCTTTGTCCTGCCATAAAGCTTTCCCTCTCTTCTCTCTGCCCGCCTTTGTGTCTCAGCCAAAATGCAGGCGCAGGTGGCTGGCTCTTTTGCGAGAGCCTCTCTGAACAACGGCCTTTGCTTGCTCTGGTTTGGGTGGCCTGTGTCGCATTCATTAGTGTCACAGGGACGTGACAGGGGCCTGACATATCTGGAGGACATAGGCATCCCCGTTGGAGACCTCTTGCCACCAAGCCAGGTCAGATTCTCCCTACACCTCACCTCTCTTCAAACCAGAAAAGGCAGATATTCAGCTCAAGACCTGCGGCCCTTCCTGAGGGTCCTCTGACTCACAATAGAGAAGTTTGGAAAGCCTTAGGATTGGAGCGAGTGGAAGAACAGGAGGAGAAATTACCAGTTTCAGCAGGTTTCCAGAAGGTGAGTAGAAGGGCTGCGAGAGTGTTGACAGGTGAAGCGCCGAGCAGCAGGCGGCTGGCAGCAGCATCGTGCTCACAGGGCAGAGGAGACAGGGGGCCCCCTGGGGGGCAGGGCGCTGTGCAACCTGCCACCAGACACAGGGGTTTCACCGCAGGGCTGTGCTTGGCAGATCTGTTGGCACAAGATCCCACCCCATGTGCAGAGCTCAGGCAGTTGCTATTTATCCCCAGGCAAAAAAATCCTGAACGCCACTTTTCTAAAGAAACCAGAAATGCTTATTAGAAATATTAAATGCAGTCAAAGTGTCTTTAGAAAAACTGACTTGTGAAATTTCTTCAAGCACCCCAGGTTTGCCTCCCTCCCCTGGCAGGCGGGGGGGGGGGGGGGCTGTGGGTACGAGCACTGCAAATTTCCTCGAGGGGAATGAATGTTAGATAAACTGCTCCAGTTTAGGAAATTAACTTTATGCGGTTGGTCTGCTATTCCTAGGCTGGGCCTAAGTTGTTTCTAGTTTACATTCAGCCAAGTCCAAGTCCATGTAGCTCAATTTGGGGGCTGAGGGCCAGCAGCGGGTTGTCAGTGAAGCCTGAGGAAGGTCCCGGGGAGCGTTCAGTGGTTGGGAAAGCATCAGGGCGGCAGTGGGGCCCCATGGCAAGGACTTCCAGACCAGAGGCGAGAAGTCAGGGCAAGCTGCCATTTGTTGGCCAGGACTCCAAATTCATGACTGGCTTTCAGAGAGAAACTAAAATCTGCAGGCTCTGTTTTCACTGAAAGATTCCCAGCACTCTGGTGGAGGAAGATCTGTTTTGCCACCTAATAAAAGGGGGCAGGGGTGTCATAGAGCCAGAGGAGCATCTCCCCACTCCCCCCATCAGCTGCCTGGGCCTCCAGAGCACTGGTGAGGCGGGAGCTGCCGCGGGATGCAGAGGAACCAGAGGCAGAGCATCAGAAGGTGCCGGGGGAGCAGGCAGAGGAGTCAGTGGGTGCCTCCCTGTGTCTGCAGACGCCCCACCTCTGTGCCTGTGGACACCCACCATGTGCCTAGGACACTGCCCTGCCCCCTGTCTGCGGACTTCCCCCTGTGCCTGCGAACGCCCCCATCTGTGGCCACCCCACCTGTGGCTGCAGACACACCCCCGCCCCTGCACCTGCAGGCACCTGCCCTGTGCCCAGACCAGCCTTGTGATTCTCATTCCCTCGAGACCCTGAGGAACTGAAAGCTGCGGTTGGGGCAAAACCCAGCGCACAAAAGTCAGGAATTAAACTCACAAATGACACAATCAGTCAACGTTATATGTAAAGGACTAAGGGCGGGGGGGGTGGGGGGCGGCTGCCTAAGCCAAACCTGATAATTCGCTTATTTCCAACAAAATTATCTATAATCAAATTTTTATAAAAAAAAGAGGGTTTTAAAAGCCTCATAGAGTTTTGTTCTTTTTGAAGAAAGTAATCTCTCTGTTAAGAAGGGACTTTACAGAATTTAAATCCATAAACTAGGTGAATGTGTTAAAATTAAAAGTATATGTACTATTACAGAATAAATGCTTGCTGTTTGATTGTTAACGATAAGTGACCCTGGGCCCTTCGTTGCCCTCCTCTCCCTTCTCCCATGTGCTCCTTGCACTGCCCCCCAGTGTCGCGGCTCTGGAGCCGCCTGCCAGCGTGGGAGTCCCACTTCTGCTTCTGGGAGGCTTCTGCTTCTGTCATCAATGTCCCACTTGTAAAATGGAAGTAAAAATAGTACTTTCAACAGTTAATATAAGTACAGCACTTACGACAGCACCTGGCCCTGGCTGCTATGGCTCCATGGATTGAGTGCCAGCCTGCACGCCGAAAGGTCTCCGTTTCGATCCCCTGTCAGGGCACATGCCTGGGTTGCAGGCAATGTCCCCAGTGCGGGCGTGCAAGAGGCAGCTGATCAATGTTTCTCTCACACATTGATGTTTCTCTCCCTCCCTTCCCTTCTCTAAAAACACATACATACTTACAATGTTTGGTGCACCGTGACCAGTCAATAAATGTTGTGAAAATCATCATCATAGAAAGTCAGAACTGGCAATGCAGCACCTCCTAAGCCCCCACTGCCCTGATTTTTATTTTACCAGCTAAGGAATCTACATTTCAGAAACTGTTCTGAGCAATAACCTGGAATTCAAATCAAGTTTCTTTCATACTTAACTGAGAAGCTCTTTGACACAAAATATACATGTAGAACAGAAAGCAGGAGTTGTTTTTGCTTTGGCTAGATTAAGTACTGTCTTGAAAAAAATATCTTGACAACATGGTTTAAAATATTATACTGCAATTTGACCCAGCAATTCCACTTCTGGAAATATACCCTAAGAACCCAAAACACCAATCAGAAAGAATATGTGCACGCCCATGTTCATAGCTGTGATATTTACAACAGCCAAGATCTGGAAACAGCCCAAGTGCCCATCAGTAGGTGAGTGGATGAAAAAGCTGTGGGGACATTTACTCAGTGGAATACTACACAGCTGTAAAAAAGAGGAACCCTTACCCTTTGCAGCATCGTGGACAGACTTTGAGAATATTATGCCAAGTGAAATAAGCCAGTCAGAGAAAGACAAATACCATATAATGTCACTCATATGTGGAATCCAACGAACAAAATGAACTGACGAACAAAAGAAAACCAGAGACATGGACACATAGAGCAGACTGACAGATCTTGGGGTGGGGGGGGACTGGAAGAGATTAGCCAAAGGACAAGTATGTACGTATGCATGGCCCACAGACACGGACAACACTGTGGCAAAGGCTCAGGGGTTGGGGCTATGTGGAGGGGGACAAAGGAGGACAAAATGGGGGACATTTGTAATAAAGTCAACAATAAAAAAAAAAGAAACCAAAAAATAAACGTTATTCTCCTAGGAAACAGGAGACAGACAAACCTCTTCACCAGACCTGAGGTACGTGGGGAACTGTCTCAGAACCCAGGGTGTCAGGGATCTGCACGGTCCCCACAGGTTGCAAAGCCCCATGGGCTGGGTTTCCACATGAGCAGAGGCCGAGCTGAGTCATCCCAAATGCCCGCCCACCCAAAGGCATGACTGCTGGCCTTCACAGAGCCCCAAAAAGATCTTTTCTGGCAAGTAATGCTTTTTTTCTGCAGGCCCTGATGAAAACACTGAAATAGCTACCCAGCACCACATGCCTCAGCCCAAGCTAATGGAACACTTGTAATTTATTATGAAATAATTTATGTAAGTACCCAAGTTGTTAATTTACTCTTTTCAAAAATTAGAGCCAATCCCAAGTTATCCCAGTATAAACATATATTGCTTTTACTCACTGGCGTTCTGACATGATTTCTTCCCCTGCTGGAGAAAGGAGAGGTGTTACAGCTGGCAGAACACGCTCTATTTTATGTATTGATTTTTCTCAGCTTTATTGAGGTTCGATTGACAAATGGAAGGCAGAACAACCCCTGAACACGAGTGTGGGTCTCACATCTGACAAGCACCTTCATACATGTGGCAGTAGGAAAGATGTCCCCGCTGGGTTATAATTCATAGTCAACACCTAGGATTTCACAAGTTTAGTTTGGCTTCATTTTTCCTGGATAGATCATCTTGCTTTGCTCTCATGAAAATCCATAAAACATCTTAGGCCCTCGCTGGTGTGGCTCAGTTGGTTGGGGCGTCTTCCTGTAACTGAAAGGTTGTGGGTCGGATCCCTGGTCCCTAGTCCAGGCATATGCAGGAGGCAGCCAATTCATATGTCTCTCTTTCCCTTCTTTTCACTCTAAAAAAAATGAAAATAATTTACTCAGGTAAAGATTTAAAACAAATTTTTTGAAGTAAATAAAACAGCTCAGAAGGGTCTAGATCTGAATTCTATACTTTTTAGGGAGGGCTTTCGCTCCCCTGAGAAAATAAAATCATTTTCATTCTTGCCAATGTTAGAATCTTGCCTTTAGGATGGTGATGAGGATTCTAATTAATGGTTGCAAAGTGCTCAACAGAGTAGGTGTTCAGTGTAGTAAACCGATTAGGCCAGGACACTCTCAGACTGAGGCGGCTCTGATGCTGTAGCGGCTTGTGTACGCAACTGAAACCACAGCCAAGGAACGTGTCAGGGCTGAGAAATCAAAACCTAAACACTGCCAGTCACAAAGAGCCAAGCAGGGTTTAGTCCACAGCCACGCAAATAATTTCTTTCCTTTGCTTCCGAATTTTCTGTGTATGTCTTTCCCCTAGTTCCTGTTATCAGGGCTCTCCTAACCACTCCTGGTTTGGTAGTGCTCAGTTTCAATGGGTTTTTTAAAACCTCAAAAAAAAAACCTCTTAAAAACTTTAATAACCTCAGTTTATCTTTTAACAAATAAGTAGTCTACTTTATCTGTAAGGGACATGTTCCCAGACCCACAGTGGATGCCTGAAAGCACAGATAGTATCAAACCACAGATAGATAGATAGATAGATAGATAGATAGATAGATAGATAGATAGATAGATAGAGTCTGCCCGGAAAAAGCTCAGCCATTGTTAATATAACAAGAATGGTTTGCACAATATCAATGTAACCTGGCAGCCAAGGAGAGTGGACTGGAATGCGCATGCACGAACAGTGATGACTTCACTGTACTAGTCAGTGGGGGGTGGTAGACCCCATTGAGTGAGCATGTGTACTGTGTGGCTGTCCCATTCAAAATGACTGAACAAGTAGAGCAAAGAATCTGCATCAAATTTTGTGTTAAGCTTGAGCACTCCTCCTCGGAAACCCTTCAGATGATTCAGAAGGCCACAGCTGTGGGCAACTGGTGATTAGCATCTTCATCACGACAGTGTGCCCACTCATGCATCATGCTTCATACAGAGTTTTTTGGTGAAACATCAAATCACCCAAGTGACTCCGTCCCCCCACAGCCCAGATTTGGTGCCCTGTGACTTCTGGCTTTTCCCACAACTAAAATCACTTTTGAAAGAGAAGAGATTTCAGACCGTTGATGAGATTCAGGAAAATATGATTGGACAGTTGATGGCGATTGGGAGAACTGTGTGAGGACCCAGGTGCCTATTTTGAAGGGGACTGAGGTATCATTGTCTTACATACAATGTTTCTTGTATCTTGCATCTTCTTCAGTAAATGTCTCTATTTTTCATATTACATGGCTGGATACCTTCTGTACAGACCTTGTGTATAATATTTTTTCACTAATACATACATAGCAATGATAAAGTTTAATGTATAAATTAGGCACAGTGAGAAATTAATAGCAATAACAACTAATATAAAACAGAAAAATTACAATGTACTGTAATACAAGTTATCTGAATGTGGTCTATCTCTTTCTCAAAATATCTTAGTGTCCTCTACTCATCTTTCTACTTGTGATGATGTGAGATGATAAAATTCCTTATTAAACTGAGACTCACCTTTTCACCTAAAAGATGCACTTGGTGGCTTCTCTTTGGCAGACCTGAATGGCCAGCATCTCCACTCTTGCTCCTTGAGGCCGTTATTTCATTACCTTTAAAAACAAAACAAAGCCTATCACATGCTGCTTTTGCAATTATATAAATAAATTAGACATTTTAAAAAAGCAAACACTGTGAATGTTTGGGTCATTTTCATCTGTGTTGAATCAATGGAAGTTCATCTGCATTGAATAAATAAAAACCTCCCCTTCCTCCCACCGCCACTCGGATCCTGCCATGTTTCCCCCTCTCCTTCTTGGAGACCTATTGAGAGGGTGAGCCGTGCTTATTTTCTTACCTCCATTCTCAAACCCTCTCTGATTTGCTTTTATCTCCATCAGTCCAAGAACTGTTCTTGACAAATATGCTGATGGTTTCTATTTCGCCAAACCCAGTGGAAAGTTTTCTGTTCTCATCTAACTCTCTAGAAATACCCACGGAGGTTAATCATGCTTGCCTCCTCTTGGAGTTCCTACATTATCTTTGTATTTCCTCCTACCTCTTAGCTTACTTGGCTCCTCCTCCTCTATGCAATCTCTAGATATATAAGCCCTTCTTCATTCTTTCTCTGTTCTCTCTTCCTAGAAGATCTCATCAACTTTCATGGTTAAAATTATCCATGTGCTAATAGTGTCAAAATAGATCTCAGACCAGTCCTCTGAGATCCAGGCTTGAATACTTGACCAGCTACTTGTCTACTTTGATATATTACAAAATCAAGTAAGCACTGCCAATCATATCCATCTCTTTAAATGACACCACATTCTACCTGTACAAAGCCAAAAACATATCCTTGGTTCCGTTCAGACTCTACTTTTTGATATAAAGTCCATTAGTAAGTCCTATAGAGTCTAACTCCACAATATCCTAATCCACCTCCTCATCTATCTCCACTGACTCTGTGCTGGAGAAGGTCATTGAGAGGACGTGACCATCGGCCGACCCTCTAGTTGAACCCAGACAACAGGAGGCTTCTTCCTTCCTTCCTCCTGGAATGCACATTCTGCCCACCTGCCCACAGCAGGAGCTCTTTTCAAGGAGGTAGCCTTGAGAGAGGAACGTGTTGCTGAGACCATCTGGACCAAACACATGACTGAACCCAGGTAATGCCTCTGTCTAAACATCTAAGGTGAGGGCAGGTGGGTGCAGAGATCTACTAGTCCTGCAGTTGCCTAAGACAAGCCTCCTAAGTAAGTTCCCTTGCCATTAAACATGCTACCTCTTCATGTGGAGTGGGCTGCCTTTTTCAGTTTCTCCTTGCAGAGACCCTCCACAGGCAGGGACCAGTTTCACTTTCCATCCGGGGAACTCTGGGATTTTGAAAGAACACCTGAGCTCAAGACTGATCTTCCCAGTTCCACCCTTTTCCCTTTCCATCCTTTCTCCACATAAGAGCAAGAGTGATCTTAAAGTGTAAATCAGATTGGAACACCTTTCTGTGTAGAATTCTTTAGTGGCTTTCCATTCACTTAGAATGAAAATTTCAATTCCTTACAATGGCTTTACCTTAACCAGCTCCCATCTGTCCACACTCTTCAGCTGCATTGCACCTACTGTCCCCCAACTTGCTAGGCTTCATCCCTCTGCTCATTTGATTTCTGGGCTCCTCAACTCTCTTCCCACCTGCGGAAATAAGTGAAGACCAACCAAATGGTCAGCCAACTGCACTTGCATTTTGGCACAGACTCAAAGACAGGCAGAGGAGTGGGACAGACCTACAGTGTGACAAGGTTCAGATGCACTCTGATTGGAGGCTGTTGGAATAGAGAAGAACAGCCGACTACAAGTGAGACAACCAAAGTGATTGGTTATGGGCTCACATTCAGTTTTCTCCAGTGGATCCTAAACTGGAAGTGGGGACAAAATTTAAGAAAGCTCTTGGTTATTAATCAATTTTGGACCAATTATTATTGCTTGGCTTCCCAGTTAATTTGCTAGAAATAGTAAGTGCTCTAATTTCTTACATGTCTGAGTTCTAGATAGCAGGCTGGCTTCCTGGGCTGTTCGCCGTAGTGTAAGGGCTGGTTTTCTGGGCTGGTTGTTGCAGACTGTAGATCAATCCTATTTTACAGACAGTCTGGCCATCAGCCACTTGTACATGCAGTCTCTCATGCCCCAAAGCCTTTGCACATGTTACTTTCTCTGCATGAAGCGCTTTTCTCCCATTGGTCATCACTTGCTCCTCCCCGTCTTTTGGGTATCAGCTTAACGAAGGTGACGACCTGCTTACAGAGGCTCCCAGACCACCCTGTCCAAATCATCCCCCGTGCTTTTCTCCATCTCTTGCATATACTATTGTTGTTCCTTTTGTAAAACTTGCCAAATTTGTTATTATTTCATTTATTTGTTTATTTTCTTGACATTTTCGTTCTGATTAGAACTAAGGGGTATGAAAAATTATGCCACCCCAAAATATGCCATTTTTGGCATAAGTATTATTTTTAGCAGAAGGCGACTGAGAATCATTAGATGTAGAAAGAATTCTCCACCCTCATTATCTTCCTGAAAGCAAGGTGTGACTCCCTTTTGTCACCAGAAAGGGACTGGGACTGAGGCAGGTATGCCATGGCATGGTCTGGAAAGCATGGATTCTTAATTGGTGCAAGAAAGATTTCACAAACGAGCCCAGGTGATTTTGGAGAACATTTACTAAAATTGGGGACAGTGAAACAAAGGAAGGGCTTAGGATGGAAGAGGCAAGATCACAGCAACAGGAGTGAGCCGGGGCGAGCTGCCTTGGCCCTTTAGAAAGAAAGTCATGGAGGCTGGAGAATTGAGCCAAATGGGCTGTGTGGACTCAGAAAACAACTCACAGAGGCAAAAGGAGGGCCTTGGAGACAAGTTCAAGGGGTTAGACTGGGACAAGATGCTGCTGCTTGCCGCTCCCCTGGTTGCAAATCTTGTGGGTACCTTTAGAGCTTAGGAGAAAGAAAACAAAGATACACACCTCAGGAAGGAAGTGGGGCAAGGTGCAGGCATGTTCAAGGGAGAGCACACACTGGGTCCTTTGTCTTGAGGGTTTCTATCAGTTTTATAAAAGCGAGAATTTTAGGGAAGGTCTCAGTCAGGCTATTCATCAGCTTTCCAGGTGTTATATTCTGATGCATCAAAATGAGTGTGTAGAGCAATCAGGGTCATTCCCTGGTCAGTTTCACCTTCAAAGAATACCACCAGAGAGGGACCGGGAACAGGACCAAAGCAGATCTGCCCCAGCACTGTCTGGAACGTGTAAATTGTTTGCTCCCGAGTGTTCTTGGATAAGGAAGATAAGATCGTGCAATTTATTAGCTCCTGTAAATTGCTCAGCTATAAGCTATCTGTCTCAGTTTCCCTATTCCACCTGGCAAGGAATTTTTCTAACTTCTTACTAACCTGCTACACTTTGATTAGGGTGTCCCCTATTCCAGAGAGAAAGGTGTCACTCTTATCACTGAAGACAAGAAATTGACACAAACATAAACTTGCGTAAATAAACTTTATTGAAATATCCCTTATGTTTCGTTAGGTTTCCTTCTATTTCCTAGTCACTTCCCCATAATTTATCATCCCTTCAAGCTCAAATCTTCTTTTCATTGTCAAAAAGGCATATAAACCTCTGAGTCTAATCTCTTCTTTGAATAACATTTATTTTCTGTGAACTCCCATGCATGTAAATATTAATGAAAATGGTGTACTTTTCCCTTGTTAATCTGTCTTTTGTTTAATTCACAGGGTCCAAGGAGCTGAACTTAAGATGGGAAAGGAAATATTTTTTCTTCCCATCATAATGTAAGGCTTTTCCAAAGATTAAGGTTGGTTGGGAGTCAGGAAAGGGAGGCAAGAGTCATATAGATTTAGAGAACCTTGGACACCCTACCCAGGAGTGGGAGCCTTATCTTGTAGGCCAGCAGTTTTCATTTTTCTCAAAAGACTGCCTGTAGCTGAATTATCTAAGGTCTATTTGTTATGCAGCTTCCTGGGCTTCCTTCCAGATCCATTAAATCTGAATTTTTAGATAATGGGGAGCAATCAAAGCCATTTAAGATGACAGGGTCACCTTTGGGATGAAACTTTAGATGAACATCATCCATAGTAATGGAAGTAGTTGTAAAAGTTCTGACCAAAAGGAACAGTCCTATATTTGCCTCTGGGGAGAGGAAATCTCTTCAGTACTATTAAACACTGCCCAACGAAGGCCTACTTGGGATGGGGGATTAGTTTTTTTTCTATTAAAGATTATCGCCAGCCTTCCATGTTCAGTTGAGAATCTTAACAAAATGTTAACTCTGGCCCGTGTTCTCAAATTCTGCCCTAGATAAAACAGTTTGGGGCAGTCATGCCGTTATTTATCTTAACTCTATTTGGGAGATTCCTCCCCACCTAGCCAAGAGAGGAAGCTGTTCCTGTGAGGCCAATGCATCACCTTCCTTCTGTCTGCTTCAATCTGCGTGCCTTGTGCCCAAGACTGAGAACTAAGAATTCCCAGTTCAGCCAGAAAAAATGATCATTTATCTTTCAACAGCAAAGTACAAATTTATTTTATTTATTCAACAAATATTTACTGAACATCTACCAAGTGATAGCTCTGGATAAGCACTGAGCATATAATGAAAGACACTTCATTGCTACTGGAACCATTTTAAAGACATTTACCATATAGATTATCAACTGTCAGCTCCCTAAAAGACCACAAGGGAATCCCTAGTTTATTAGATCTGGGGCAGAGTCCTGATCGGGTTGTTACCAAGTTAGATTGCCCAGGCCGCTCCTGTGGGAACCTGGTCCTTCAAAAGGACCCTCTGCCCTTCCAAGGGTCCTTTCTCCATTCGGTGTTCCTGAGCCAACAGTGAAAGTGAAGCTGAGTGTTCAGCAGCACGAGCTTTTATTCAATGGCCAGAGAATTGAGCAGCAGGAGGCAGACTCCCAGATCAACTGACTCCCAGATCAACTGCCCATTCTAGAGAAGTCTGGGGGGAAGACTATGGAGACAACATGAGGGGGAGACATGGGCATCAGTTTTCAGGAATAGGTTGGTCTCTGCCCAGTATTGGGGCACCACCATTTCCGTCCCTGTACGGTCCTGGTTGGATCTGTCATGACACAAGCAGGTGTGTCAGGCAGTGTGATGATGCATTATAATCAGGATGAGATGAGGTCTGGGGCCTCCTGGGGGCCAGATCCAGCACCCTCTTGGTTCAGGCTGACTCTGGCTGGTTCTTCTTATTCTAGCCTTCTTCCTTCTCTGGTTTTTCCTGTAACTGAAATGGAAACATAAGTACACAAGGTTTCAACAGCCGAGGTCCTACAGCCATGGTGACCATGGAGAAAGGAGGGAAGGAGATTTGTGGAGTTTTAGAGCCTGAGCCAAGTGATTTTAAAGGGACTCTTCCCTGCAGAGAACAGGTGGGGATTGGGTGGAACTTCGGATTGGTGGGCATGGCAAAGGGAGAGAGTTGAAGCAAGTCTTGATGAGCAAGCTGTCACTGCAGAGAAGTACATAAGAACGCTGTATAGTTGGCTGTCACCTGAAGGAGAAGGTATTTTCTACAGGAAGCAGTTAGGAAGTTTTCGTTTGGTCTCTGTATTGTTTAACGCTGGAAGAAGGAATTATGTTGGTTTTGATTCTCAGCATAATAAAGTAAATTAGAAAGGTATCTAAGAATACATTCTGACCTGCATTTGGAGAAGAGGTTGATTGTATTAGTGGTTCCATTTCCCCCTTCCTGCATCCACACCCTTTGCCGTATTACCTTCCACCATGTGCAGGGTCCATTCCCCTCCTCTGAGCTTGTCTTGGTCATTGGAATGTTAGTAGTCATAAGCAGCATCTTGGGAAGGACTTGTATGGTTGAGTTTGCTCACTTTTTCACTTCTGCCTACTGTAGGAAGGACATGCCCAGGCTAGCCTGCCGGTCCCAGGAGAAGGAGAAGCATGTGGATTGGAGCTGCTCCAATGATGGTGCCTCACCTAGCCAGTGTAGGCCAGGCCCCCTGGCGGAGCCACGAATAACAAGCTAGCCCTGGCAAGGCCGGCAGAACTGTCTGTTATGCCCAACCCAGCAGAGCTGAACCCTGCAGACTCTCAGGAAGTTCCTACTTATTATTGCATGCCACTGAGATTTTGTAGCTGTTGTTATACATCAAAAGATACATAAGTGGCCTCCAGGAAAAAAGGGATACAATTGAGGATTAAGGAAGGCAGTGTCCAGACCAGAAAAGAGCGCCACGTGCCAAGATGCAGACATCAGATGGTGGTGTACAGAGCAGACGGGTAACCCAGAGCACCGAGTGCTGTTGGAAAGTAGAGTTGCAAGTGGAGAGGAGGGAGTTGAGGCTGAAGCATAAGCAGGGGCCAGATTAGAGTCTTAAAAACCAAACCAGCGATTTTCAACTGTGCGCCGCAAGAATTTTTAAAACGTGCAATACCTGACTGTTCGGTTTAGGGCACTGACCTTTTTTCTGTTAGATTGTCAAAAAAAAAAAAAAAAAATGACAACAGCCAACACAACAATAGCTATCCAGTGTGAGTGAATCAAAATTATACCTATTTTTTGTCAGATTGGCAAAAAATATATTTTCCTGTGCACCGCAGAATTCTAGTGGTTTATGTGTGCCATGAGATGAAAATGGATGGAAATCGCTCAGCCACAACAATGCGATCTGCCAATCACTGTCTCCCGAGGTAGACCGTATTCACACAGCCCAACGCCCTGTTGGACTTGTGCCTTTCTCCTGCTGTCACCTGTCCCCTGCTGGGGGAACGGGCTCATGGGCTGCCCCTCTCTCAAGATTTTTGAACTAAAAAATAGCAGAGACTGGGAGAACTGGTAGCTTGCCACATTAATACAATTAGGTTGTGTTTAGCATCCAGCTCTGGGAGTGGTAGCGAAGTGGTGCAGAATCCTGATTTGTAGTGTTGGCTGATTTTGCGATGTAAATTCTCCCACCATGGCCAATGTCAAGCTACCAACACGACCTCCCTGAAAATGGGTTTGGGAAGAGGAGTGCAGTCAGCTCTGGTGAGCCAGTACAAGGCTGCGCGCGCTGGCGCTAGCCTTCTCCAGCTTATTTGGAACATGTTACTGGGTCATTGGCTCTGGATGTGACACCAGAAAGAGATACTTGACCCCATGCTGGTAAGATAGAAGACTGAGCTGAAGAGGTGAATGATGCCATCAGCTGCAGGCTTTTGGAGAGAGTGGGCCTTTGGGAATCATGTACCAGAGGTTGGGCAGACGCGTGGAGATGTGAGGTGGGATGGTCACTTCCTACCATATTGAGAGAGTTAGAAAAGGTTACCTACCGTTGGTGTCAGAATGCCCCTCTCAAGGTATAAAGGGGCACCTGGGGAGAAGACCTCCCTCTCTAGAGCAAACAGGCTCAGACTGCTACAATCCAGGCTTAAAATTCATCTTCCCTATTGCTTGAAAGTTCGCTGACTAAACAACTGAACCAAGATTCTTTTTCAGTAAAATTTTAGGAGACAGTGAATTTCGACCACTGGAGTGGGGAAGAGGCGTATCTTGTGGGAAGTAAAGATTGGGGAATCTGGTCCTAAACCTCATTGAAAATACTTTCCACTGCACCCTCATTACCTGCTCCGACCTAAACTCTCACTAGGATGCTTTTAGGCGCTGAATTATATCTCCACAAAATCCGTATGTTGAAGTCCTAACCCCCAGTGCCTCAGAATGTGACCTTATTTGGAAATAGAATCTTTATATAGGTACTCAAGTTACAATGAGGTGATTAGCATGGGCCCTGATTCAATACAACTGGTATCCTTATAAAAAAGGGGAATTTAGAAACAGACATGCACACAGGGAGAACACCACGTGAACATGGAGGAAGAGATGGAGTGATGGATGCTTCTACAAGCCAAGGGAGGACCAAGGTTGCCAGCAAACCACCGGAAGCTGGGAGGGAGGATGGAACAGATTCTCCCTCCCTCGTGGTTCTCAGAAGGAATCAACCCTGCTGATACCTTGCCCTTAGATTTCTGACCTCCAAAACTGTGAGACAATAAATTTCTGTTAAAAGTCACCCAGTTTTTGGAGCTTTGTTGCAGTAGCCCTAGCAACCTAATACAGTCGCCAAAGCAAGGTCACAGGGGTTCTGAGCCGGGAACTTGGGATACCCGTAGAGATTTGTGACTGAATACATGAACCCAAGAATGAGAGGAGCGAGGCTCTGGGTGACTCAAGTCACAGAATGTCCGTAAATAATTTGTACTGGATATACGCGTTGCTTCCTCTGCTGTGAGGAATAATAATCCCTTTCCCGCTTGTTGTGTTCCCAACAGTATGGAAATCATGGTACCTACTCCCATACACCACAATGTGCCCTGGGCTGGTAGATCAGAGAACCATTGGCTCTAGGGATTAGCTCAGAACTGGGCATGTGACTCAATCTGGCCAGCCAGGTATCTGTTGGAGCTTAGCAAGAAAGTCTTATTCTTGTCCCCAGGACTTTGGCATGGGGAAGATGGGCAGTTGGAGCCGATGGCAGTCACCTAACCCAGTGTTCAGGCAGGTTGTTCATCTGTAGGATGAGGGGAATTGGTTAGCACACTTGTCTGTAACTGCAGCCTCTGGTCCTCCCTTGGCCCGGGCCAGGTCAACCACTGCTTCCTGTTTCTAATAGTTAATCAATTTCCTGTTCTGCTTAAGCTAGCTTAAGTTATGTTCCTGTCACTTGCAGGCAAAAGAATACTGGGAACACATTATTGCTTTTAATTTTTCTGATTTCAGAAAGATTAGAGGGGATAGAGGGACATCTATTTGTTTTTCCACTTATTTATGCATTCATTGGTTGATTCTTGTATGTGCCCTGACCAGAGATCAAACCTGCAATCCTGGTTTATCGGGACAACGCTCTCATCGGCCAGGGCACGATGTTGCTGTTTTTAAAAACAGCTGTTAATAGAGTGAGCACATCTATAACTGTACGTTTCTTAGCAAACCCCTCCAAAGGAATACAATACACCTGACTTACTAACCTTTTTTCCCTTCCAACTATTTCCATTTCACATGTGGTTCAAATGATATACAAAACATTCCACGATTCTGTGCCACACAGTTTGTTTTAACCCTTCCTGTCACTTACTAACTGTCCTGTGTTGGGACTCATGCAAATCTGTGGCTGGAGCTAAGTGGTTCCACAAAATGGAAGAAAGTCCTTTTTCTTTTTTTGCCCTTCTTTCCAGTCAGAATCAACACCTCTTCTAATTTACATGGAAAACGACTGGTTTGAAGATGCCCACCTGCCTCAAACGAGCCCTGTTTGAACAGGACCTCGGGGAACACCTCGAGAGGGAGGTATGCTGTGGATTCTGTGCCTCCACCTTCTATTCGACCAGAAAGGCTCTTCTTTAAATTACTTTATGTATTGGAAAATATAATTATCGTACTTAATATTAATATATTGAAATATACTATAATATATTAAAAGAAATTACTGTTAAAAGAAAATTTCTTAAGACCCCCTAGGGCAGTAAACCCTAAGAAGATATGCACTACATCAGTAAATAAACGGGCAGGCCTTTGTGGACCGAGGTTAGGGCCCACAGTCCCGCATCTCCTGCCCATTGTGTGAGCCAAGTAGCTGGCACTGCGGGGCTGGCACATGTGGCGCAGAGCCTGGTTGCAGGGGGATTAAGGGAACAGCATGCCTGATGGATCCAGCTCTGCTATGAGCTGCTTATATGACCTTGGACAAGTTACCCAAGCACGACAGCTTCCCCTCCCGTCCAGCGAAGGATAATAATAGCACCCCTGACCTAAGATCATCATAAGGACTGAATTCCTCTAAACATATAAAAGGTTGACAACAGTGCCTGGCACTCACAAAGCCTGAGGGAGACCCACAGCAGCCAGGAGCCCGGCCGGCACACCACCAAAAGCACTTTGCACCCAG
Source organism: Micronycteris hirsuta (assembly GCA_004026765.1). Lineage (NCBI taxonomy): Eukaryota > Metazoa > Chordata > Mammalia > Chiroptera > Phyllostomidae > Micronycteris > Micronycteris hirsuta. The sequence goes on from PVJI01001023.1 coordinate 65,729, forward strand.
AGTGTGCTTGGAGAAGGAACGCTGAAAAACCAGAAGGAATGCCCATCACACACACATCTGCGATCGGGTAGTGTGGGACTTACTCCTCTGCACACATTTCCTATTAAAAAAGAAAAGAAAAACGAAAAGCTCTGGCACCATCCAGTGCGTCCGTCCCCTGGGTTTTGTGTAGGGAAGGGTTAGCAAAGACTAATCTAATATCAGAGGTAGCTTGACAGCCAAGGACTTAATTTATGAAGTGTTTAGTGCATTCCTGACAAAAGTTGGCTCCAAAATATGGACACACATTCATTCATGCCTTATGGTTCCCAGCTGCAGAGCTGTGGCCATAAACACCCGTGGTTGGGAGGCTGGTGGGGACTACGAGTGGATTTCCAGGAACGACTGTTTCTTCACAGTGGGCCCAAGAGCAAGGCTCCCCCAAGAGCCCAGGGCTCAGAAGACCCCAGCGGCCCACTGTGTGGGGGCAGGCCGGGGCTGAAGAGTGGGTCTGGCCTGTTGGAAGGGGCTCCTCACAGTTCACTATCTATGGAATTCCGCTGCTGACAATGGGGGGCAAAGGGCAAAGGTGATTTATTTCTCTCCAATTTGTAGAGAGAAATTCAAAGACCTAGGACTTCATGGAGGAAATCTGTATGACCAAAGGTGTTAACCATTTAACAGAAAGCAAACACATAAAGCGTGTTTTGAAGACAGAGTGGGAAGGAGCCTTGCAGGGGCTGGGGAAAGGTGGATGGAGTCGGGGAGTGTCAGCTTGAGTTACCTGAGTGGAAATAGCTGTTGAGTGTCTGGTTAGTAAGTGAGTAACTTAATGGATCTGTGCAAGTTGCCATTTGCAAGGACACTGAAGTGTTACAGAAAGCCTACCTGGCTGGGAATGACAACATGTGAATTCTCAGATTGTCCGAGACATGCCCTTGTTTTGTGATGCACCAAACCTCCATTTCCTTAACTAGAATAAAGTGATGTATCCTGATTACTTCACAGGTTGTTGTTCGGCTCAAGTGAAATAATGGGTGGCCAGTGTGGGTCAGTTAGTTGGAGCGTCCTCCCAAAAACTGAAAGGTCAAGGGTTCAATTCCCAGTCAGGGCACACACCGAGGTTGTGGGTTCAGCCACTGGTCTGGGCACATGTGAGAGGCAGCAGATTGATGTTTCCCTCTCTCTCTTTCTCCCTCCCTTCTCCTCTTTCTGAAATCAATGAACATGTTCTCCAGTGAGGATAAAGGAAAAAAATATAATGTGTATAGGGGCACATTGTCAACTATGACACCAAATTCCAACGTAAGGGAATGTAATGTGGGAAAAAATGCAATCCAATGCCTAGGTGAGGTTCTGGGCCAGCTGGTGGCAGGGTTGGGGTAGCAGACACAGGTGGCCACACCAGCCAAGGGAACTTGGGACACTGCCAAGGGCAGAGTTAAGCTCAAGTAATAGTGAACCCACGATCAAATTGAGTAGGTGCAAATGAACGGTTTTAATGTAAAAATACAAGATACCTTACTGGCCTGCATGTGTTGAGTGGGTATCTGAATTATAAGAAATTGTATAAATGGTGGAGAGATTGTAAGGTTGTAATTAAATTTTCCTTGCTTTTTACCTTTTGTTTTTTCCTAAATCATGATAAAGTAAATTTTTATTGTGCCTTGCCTTTTTTTTCCTGACAGGGATCTTGGTGGTATTGGAGAATTTATGCAAGGCTACAAGGAGCATTATAAAGAATTAAAATGAGCTGGGCAAAATGGGTGTGAGAGGTCAAAAGGTAAACCCTTCCCGTTACAGCAGGAATATAATGGACAGCGTGGCGGCTTTAGTTACTACTCTGCGATATATTTGAAAGTTACTAGGTACAAGATCTTGGAAGTTCTCATCACAGGAAAGAAATACACTTGTAAGTATTCATGGTGATGGATGTTAACTAGACTTACTGTGGTGATATTTCACAATATATACAAATATTAAATCATTATGTCGTACACCTGAAACTAATTTATGTCAAATATACCTCAATAAAATAAAGGAAATAAATTTTTTTAATTGAAAAAAGAAAGAGAAAGTGTCTAGTGGGGGTTCCCCTCCGACCCAGTCGAGCCTGAGGTGGGATGTGGGTGTCAGTGGTTTCGTGGGGAGAGGGCGACTCTCAGGCAGGGGGAGAGGGTGGGGCAAGTGTGGCTGGGGAAGGAGAAAAGCCAGTCACTGGGCCCGCCACTGAGTGTTGCCGCTGGGGCAGAGGGCCGCGGGCCTGCCGGCCACTAACAGACTGTGTGCAGGGGGCCTCCCGCCTGTCCCGTCATGAAGTGAGGAAGCTGAGCTGTTTATCCACCCACCCCCACTCATCACTACTTAAAGCACTCTTCTAAGAAATAACTCCTGCTGCTCCAGCTCCCTCTAGCATAGACTGGGAACTCTGCAGAAGCCAGAAGAAACCCTCAGACAGAAAAAGACAGGGTCTTAAGGAGGAAGCTTGAAAGCTATCCAAGAACCATCCGTGGATGATGCAGGTGGAGGTATAGTGATTTCCAGGGTGGGCCACGGTCTATGGGACAGGCAGCAACAAAGTCTCCCACACAAAGGAAACAAATAGGGAAAGGGGTAGTCTTAAATTATCAGTGGGACTTATAACCTAATAACAACTCCTGATCCCAACTGTGACTTGCCCTAGAGTCTAATGGTTCTGTGCAGCACGGAACCTAAAACTAAAAGCTGCAATTTAAAATACCCAATAGTTGCCCTGGTTGGTTGGCTCAGTCGGTTGAGCACTGGCCTACAAACCAAAGCGTTACCAGTTTGATTCCCAGTCAGGGCACATGCCTGGGTTGCAGACCAGATCCCCAGTAGGGAATATGTGAGAGGCAACCACGCATTGGTGTTTCTCTCCCTCTCTCTCCCTCCCTTCCCCTCTGTCTAAAAATAAATAAACAAAATCTTTTTAAAAAATAGAATAAAATACCCAATAGCCTTGGTTGGTATTCCTCAGTGGATTGAGCGCTGGCCTGAGAACCCAAGGGTCTCTGGTTCAATTCCCAGTCAGGGCACAATTCTGGGTTGCAAGCCAGGTCCCCAGCTGGGGGTGTGCAAGAGGAACCCAATCGATATTTCTCTCACATATCCATGTTCCTCTCCCTCTTTCTCTCTCCCTTCCCCTTTTTCTAAAAATAAATAAATAAAATCTTTTTAAAAATAAAATAAAATAAAATACCCAGTAAATGACAGTTTCTTCACTTTCAGGCTAGGATCACCTGCATCAGAATCACCTGGAAGGAACCTATTGAAATCGATATTCTTGGGCCCTACTCAGTCTTCTCAAATGTGAATCTGGGAGGTGGGGTGCTATGTTGTCTGCACTTACAACAAACACTGAGTGATTCTGATAAAAACTATCTTACAATCTTCGGTCCAGCTCTCCCTGAACCTTTGGCAGCTCCACAATCACTTGACATTTCACCTGAGCAGTGGACGATGACGTGTGTCCAGAGACACAACCTCTGGGACTTCACCCCAAGAAGGACACCACAGCCTCCCAACGGCCCAGAGCACCTTCCACCAGACAGGTGAGGATGCTCTGAAACGCTCCTTCACGCAGCGCCTTCTGACCTGCCGCATCCCAGCCAAGGGCTCCGTGTGACCTTCACAGTCCTCAAATCCCAGCTTTGCCCTATCCGTGCTTTGCGGGGGAGAGGCTGGAGAGGTAGCCCACGGAGAAGGGCCTGGTACAATGTGACGCACGAGGCTTAATAAGAGTCTGGTGAATAAATGAATGAGTCTCTGCGTGCCTCTCCTCTCCTCTCCTTCCCCCTTTGTCTCTTCACCTCCCCTCGACCACTCTCTTGTGACGTTCCTCTTCATCCCACCCCTCATCCTTCTTCTTCATATGATGATAATGTGGACTCAAACTACAGGTTGATCTTCTTCTTCTTCTTCTTCTTCTTCTTTTTCTTTCTTTTTTTTTTAATGTGCTTTAGTGCCATTCTTAGTGCTTTACATAGAAGCTCTCAGTTAATCCCTATAACAGCTCTGAAGGTGGCTCTCTTATAACCCCCATTTTCCCCATACTAGAAAGCAGTCACAGAGAAGTTAGGTAACTTGTTTGAGATCCTATGGTTAAATTTGCACTGTCTGGCTCTAGGGCCAGACTCTAGCTACTATGATGTTGAAATTTGGGATGAATTCACTTGACATTTTCTCCCTTTTCTGGATCTCTAGCCAGTTGTTTAGTATTAGTTCTGTTACCTTCCTTTTTTTATTAAATATATTTTGTTGATTATGCTATTACAGTTGTCCTATTTTCCCCCCTTTATTCCCCTCTGCCCCCCCCATTCCTCACCCTTTAGTTTTTGTCCATGGATCATACACATAAGTTCTTTGGCTTCTACATTTCCTATACTAGTCATAACCTCCTCTGTCTGTTTCCTACCTACTGCTTATGCTACTTATTCTCTGTACTTTTTCCTCCTCTCTCCCCCTCCCATTGTTGATATCCCTCCATGCCTTACATAAAGCCCTTTAACATTTCATATCATAAAGGCTGGGTGATAATGAACTCCTTGAACTTGACCTTATCTGAGAAGCACTTTATCTGTTCTTCCATTCTAAATGAAAGTTCTGCTGGATAGAGTATTCTTGGATGTAGGTCCTTGCCTTTCATGACTTGGTATACTTCTTTCTAGCCCCTTCTTGCCTGAAAGGTCTCTTTTGAGAAATCAGCTGACAGTCTTATGGGAATTCCTTTGTAGGTAACTGTCTCCTTTTCTCTTGCTGCTTCTAAGATTCTCTCCTTATTTTTAATCTTGGGTAATGTAATTACATTGTGTCTTGGTGTGTTCCTCTTTGGGTCCCACTTCTTTGGGACTCTCTGAGCTTCCTGGACTTCCTGGAAGTCTATTTCCTTCACCAGATTGGGGAAGTTCTCTTCCACTATTTGTTCAAATAAGTTTTCAATTCCTTGGTCTTCCTCTTCTTTTTCTGGCACCCCTAAGACTCAGATGTTGGGACATTTAAAGATGTCCTGGAGGTTCCTAAGCCTCTTCTCATTTTTTTAAATTCTTGTTTCTTCATTCTTTTCTGGCTGAATGTTTTTCTTCCTTCTGGTCCACTCTGTTGATTTGAGTCCCAGTTTTCTTCTCATCCCTATTGGTCTCCTGCACATTTCCCCTCATTTCCTTTAGCGTATCCTTCTTTTGTTCATCTAATTTGCGAACAAATTCAACCAATCCTATGAGTTTCCTGATTACCACTGTTTTGATCTGTGCATCTGATAGGTTGGCTATCTCTTCATCACTTAGTTGTATTTTTTCTGGAGCTTTGATCTGTTCTTTCATTTGGGCCATTTTTTTCCCTCAGCAAGCCTGTTACTTTAAGGGACGGAGCCTTAGGTGTTCACCAGGGCGGGGCGACACACGTCGTTGTGTTGTGACACTGTCTGTGGAGGTGGGGCCTGAGCGAACAATGGCGCTCGCTCTGTTCTCCGCACTTCCCCCGCTACCCACAAGCAAGTTGGGTCCTTCTGTGCTGGCTCCGGGGTGAGTGGCCGGGCTTGCATAGTTCCAAGTCCCTGTGGGTCTCCCCAAGGAACTCCCCTGTGAGGCTGGGAGTTCCTCCCGCCGCCGCCTCCACCCCCACAGGTGTTTTCAGTCGGCGATTTGAGGCTTTATTTCCCTGCAATGGTGGGTTGCGCCGTCTGTTCCGCTCCCCAGCTTTTTCTCTTGGTTTATCTGCGCACGAATGAGGGAATGAGAGACTGCCCGGCGGTCTACCAGTCTCAGCCCCGCTGGGTCCGGTGGGCCAGCTATGGGTTTCGTGGAGTGCACCAGCCCCGTTTTGGCCAGGCACAACCGCAGCAGCGTTGCCAGTACCGCTCCACAAACCGCCGCCTTGCTGCGCGCTCTCTGCCCAGCTCTGCCCCACTTACCGGTCTGGATGAACGTGTCTTCTTTAACTCCTTGGTTGTCAGACTTCCACTCAGTTCGATTTTCTGTCAGATATGGCTGTTTTTGTTTTTTAAATGGTTGATTTTCCTCTTTTGGTTGTGCGAGGAGGCACAGTGTGTCTACGTACACCTCCATCTTGACCAGAAGTCCGTCTTATTCTTGTGAAATGTAATTTTCTCTTTCCTTAATTTATACGTAGATACGACATTTCACAGGTATATCTTTCTCTCAAACAAGTCTACTTTGACATCTTAGTTCTGAAAGATTTTCCTTTTAACATATAAAGCTCTCAATATTCCCCCTCCTCCCCGCAGTCATTGGGTGTTACTAGAAATGTTTCTGAATATATTACTGGGTGAAAACACACACACACACACACACACACACACACCCCAAAATGCCAAAGGTGGTGCCTACTTGGATCTCGGGTCAAGAAACACGAACTCTTAGTCTTGGTCTCACCAACTTGTTTTCGTGTTTTGTCTTTCACCCTCCAACTTTACATTTAACTGAAGATGATTAAGAGATCACATTGAAGAGATTTTTGTTAAAAAACAGAAGAAACTGATACTGCTTTTAAATTATGTGGGGAGGTGGAGGAAGGAACATAAGGATCAAGCTTGATTCCATATTACAGGCTTAATCTCCTCTGAACCCTACCCCGCACCTCGGGAGAATTACTCTTTACTCGTGCGATACTGCTGCTGATCTGAAGTTTGATTTAAAGAACGGAACATCATTCAGAAATGTCCATTTATTTATAGCTCTCTTTACATAAGAGTCTATAAATTAAGAGGAGTTGAGGAGGAAAAGAGGGATCTGGGTAGGAACATAAAAGTGAGTCACGATGCCATTTAGACATCCCTTTAGAACCAAGTGCTGAATCTTTGATGATTTACAGCTTATAAAATAAGAAAGGAATGGAGCCGGGAGGGTTTCAAAAGGCCCTGTTGGCCCACCGCCTATCATGGGAGGCACTTAGGAGCCCAGAAACTCTGGAAACCAGACAAAAGTTCTCCCAGGTCCACCCCTCTCTTCCTGGGTGTTACCTGTGGGTGCACCTATTTTAGAGAAGAGGTAACTTAGGTTCAGAAATGGGAACTACCTGCAGGAGGTCTCCTTGGCTTTAAATTCTTGGTTCAATTTGGAACCTAAAACCACCAGTGCTCTGGTAGCCAGTTTAAAAGGAGCAATAAAAAGACATCCTAGAAGATGGGAGAAGAAGATCAGGAGTTGTGGGAGGTGACATCACCGCTTTAAATAGGGAGCTGAATTCACCTGGAGCATCTTAAACCTTCTCCGCCCGCCCCCCGCCCCCCACCTCAAGAAGGGGAAAAACAATGACATTCATGTTAGCAAGACCCCTCCTTCCCATGCAAAGTCAGGGAAGGGGGGAGGGAAGGGACTTTATTGGACAAGTGGTGACATGTCTATGGCACTAGGGCAGACAAGGAGAGGGGAGACTCGGCCTGAGGCTTGTCCCTCACCTCTCAGGGGGAGGAAAAAGACATTTTGGCATAGATGCAATGGCACTCATTTTATTTATTTATTTATACATACATTCATTTTATTATGCTTCTGAAATTTATTTTTTTTTACTTTTATTGAATTTATTAGAGTGAAATGGGTAAATAAAATTATATAGGTTTCAGAGGTACAATTCTATGATGCATCATCCATATACTGTATTGTGTTCACTACCCTGAGTCAAGTCTCCTTCCATCACCATTTACCCCCTTTACCCTCCTCCACCTCCACCACCCCCCTTTCCTCCAGTGATCACTATACTGATTTTTTTTGCTTAATCCCTTTACCTTCTTCACCCAGTCCCCCTAGCCCTTTCCCTCTGACAGCTGTCAGTCTGTGCTCCGTATCTATGAGTCTGTTTCCATTTTGTTCATTAGATTCCATGTATGAGTGAAGTCATATGGTACTTGTCTCTCTCTCACTGGCCTATTTCACTTAGCATGATATGCACTCATTTCAATACCAGGCCCCATCCACTCATTTCAGCCCTCAGAGCTACACTGAGAACACACACACACTAACTGTTCACACATCCAGGAGATTTAAAAAGAGAAATGGCGAAACGTAAGCCAGCAACATGGAGCTGAGTTCAAAGGCCACATTGTCTTATGTGACACTTTGTACGAATCAGAAAAGGCACGTGGGCAGGAGCACAGCTTGGTGAGCAGCAGTGTCCCCTGCTTGGACAAGGGTGCCAGGGCCCACAGCAGAGCACAGGGGGTCAAGATAGCGCAGGCTGAATCCTAACTCCAACTCCCCTTCGCCGGAGCTCTTTGCAATGTCCAAACTGCACAGCTGTACCTGCAGCCTGGAGCATCTGGGGACCAGATCCAAACTTTACCCAGTTATCTGGCCTTGTTCTTTTCAACATTGCTCTGTCTGTCTCTGCTTCCCAAAGGGCCTCAGCCTGATCTTTGTCTGAAATCAAGTCATCCATTGGTCTGTCGGTGCACCTCTGGCCCCAGTGCATGCAGTAGGAAGGTAGAAGAGAACCAAGGAAGAGGGCGGGGACTTTGCTAATGTTAGAGAGGCCCTCACATCCCTGTTCTGCTTCACTATGAAGTCCTCCAGGGTTTATTACATTAAGGTCAACATATGCACATGTGTGTCCACACCCATGGACTGAGAAAGCCTGTACTTGAAGCAAGCCACAGCCCCAGTCACTCCCTCACTCACTCCACAAATAGGCACTGAAACCAGCACTGTTAGAGACCCCACAGAAGGGAAGGGACACTGATGCCATCTTTGCCCCCAGAGTTGGCCTCAGGTTTAGTGTGACCCTAGGGTGGACCAAAGAATGTTTCTGTGCCCTGGACCACAGTGCACACCCTTCCTGGTGTGAACTCCAACCTGAGCCACATGATCCAGGGCAGCTCTGGGCAGCTCTTGACGAGGATTTCTTTGCCAACCCATTTCCCACCCCATTAATAATGTGGTAGGAGGTGCCAGAGCAGGGTGGAGGAGCCAGATGGGTGTGGGAGGGTGTGGGAATGTTCCTATAAAGCATCAAGAACTTATCCCACCCAGAAATAAGAACGGGGAGTTAGGGGCCTTCACTCTGATGTGATGAAGTGGTCTTCCCCACCAGGAAAGATGTTATTTTTCCCCAAAATGAAAGTTAAAGGCATTTTCGGAGCCCCTCCCTTTTTCATTTTGAGGAACGCTGGATATTGTTCAAATCAAATACCAGGCCACGAGGAGCACTTAGGAAGACACTAGGGGAGGTGCTCGGTCCCCATCCAGAGGCCAGGGTCGGGGGCGCTCCCGGTCTGGGTTCGGCTTGGGTTTCCTTGGTCTCTGGTTTGCTTCAGGCTTAAGGCTGCTCATGCTACTTCCTACCAAGAATCTTTCAAACACATGCACTTACCACGTGGCAGCCAATTTTCCTGCAAACAGCAGGCAAGTCTAGGAAATAATTCACACAGCTGCCCACATAGTCTCTTCTCAAGGTACTCCAAGCTCATGGCCATTGAGGCTGCGGGTAAATCAGTATCACATGGCCCTGGATGTGCGTCTCATCCTAAGTGCCCCAAAGCCATCACTACTTGGGTGCACACACATACGCACACTCTCACACACAGAATATGCCCTTTGTGTACGTTGGGTCCCTTGGCTTTTCCTTAATGGGAGGTGTGGGTGCTAAATTGGATCCTAGTTTCCTTGATGTTTTACTCTTGATAAATACCCAGTGGCTCATAAATAAGATACACTGGCTTGAAAGGGAAAGTCCACGAGGAAGAGAGGCAGGGAGTCATCCAAGCTGCAGATGCACGTGCTGGTTCTGGAGATGCCTCCCTGGCTTCCCTCCACCATGTCTATTTTCTTCATTGGACAGCGGTCCCGAGAGCCCACGCGGAGCTGTAAGAAGCACATTAAGGCTGACCTGGCTTCCAGCCCTGGTCTGCCCGGTGCGACTTCAAATGGTGCTTGCTGAGATCCCTGCCAACACGGAGGTTTTATGAGCCTGTGATTACCTAAGTTTTGTAAAACTGACATAGGCTCTTTTATGCACATAAAAAGAAACAGAGCCTTTAGTTCAACAACCCCACTCCTAGGAATTTCTCCTAAAGAGATAATCTACCATGTGTGCAAAGCTGTAGGTGCAAGAGTGTTCACCACCATGTTATTTATGGCAGCAAAGGATTGGGAAACCTCAGTATTCAGCAACAAAGGACTGGTAAACTCAGCATGTCCCAAAGTGTGTTCTCGGATATAAATGGGTGTAACTAGGGGGGGAAAAGAGGGGGCTGTGACATTCCATGGTCCAAATTTTTAAAGAAACATCACCTCAAAGAACAAAGTTTAAAAAATATGTCTTTGATGTAGAATTTCATTGACCTGTTATGCAGCACTTAATAAAATCTGTTGAATGATTGAACAGAAAATAAATGTTTATAGTGAGAATAAAAAGCTTTTTCCTTTGTGTTTAAAGTCATGGAACATTATGTGTCCCAGTATGGTCATTTATACAACATAAAGAATAGAGGGTACATGTTTATTTCTGTCTTTATTTATTTTCAGGTTTTCCCCCCAGGTAAACTGTTGAGGTTGATGAGCAGGGTTACACCTTGTAAGGTTCCTGGAGGTCAAGAGAGCCTGCTTTGGGCGCTCTTCAGCTGCAAGACCCCGGCCTAGAGGACAGATGAGCAACGAGAGAATACTGTTCATGCACCTCCCCAACTAGCCCCTTCTGTTCCCTATCCAAATGATTAGTTTAGAATGAAAGTATATGTTTGCTTGGAATCCCCGAGCTCAGAGCCTTCAACTAGCAGCACCCGCTGACATTGCCACTTTTCCCGAGCTATGTGGGCATTCTACAGGAGATGAGGGATGTTGATGTTATTTGTGACTACAAGCCTTCACTCTAAGGCACTTCCCCAGAATCGAACTCCTAGCAAGTTTGGGTTGGATCACGTGGGAGTCAGAATGACTTTTTTGTGCTCCTGGCCCAAGATGGAATCTGAAAGTAAACGTAATGTATGGCAAAATCAAGAGTTTATAATCATCTTAATAAACTGAGCAAAACACCTAAAGCAAAAAAGTTATTGGCCACAATAATAATAGCTAACATTTATTGAGTGCTCGGGATTTGCCAGCATTGGTCTAAGTGGCTTTATGTGGATTAGCTCATAATTCTTACAGCAATACTACAAGGTGAGTACTATAGTTACCACCTATTTTACACTTGAGGAAATCTAAGGAACAGAGACGTGAAGCACCTTACCCCAGCTCACACAGCTAATGATAGAACTAAGTTTTAGACATAGCAATCTGTCTACAGAATCCATGTGCTTAGTCACCATATGATGCTGTCTATTAAACAGCATTAATTTTTAATTGTACTATAAAAATATGGAAAATTTACATTCAGAAAAACTTGAAGACCTTCATAAAATGAACACATCTTTCTAGCTACCACTCAGATTACAAAATAAAGCATTAGCCATAGCCCAGAAGTCTACCCAATTATGACCTCTGTGATCATCATTATTTTGACATTTATCATCATAAATTAGTTTTGCCTGTTTTTGATATAAGTGAAATCATAAAGTATATATTCTCTCTGGTACGGCTTTTCTTCCACTCACCATTATATCTCTGAGGTTAATTCATACCGTTGCATGTGTGTCACTTGTTCATTTCTCTTCATTTCTCTCCTGTATTTGTATAGCCCATAAGCTAAGAATAGTTTTTACATTTTCTTAATAGTTGAAAACATTTCTAATATTTTTGATGTGAAAAGTCTAAGAGATTCAAATTTCAGTGTCCGCAAATAAAGTTCCAGAAACATGGCCGTGCTCATCTGTGTATGGGCTGCCCGTGGGCGCTTTCCCAGCACGGCTGCCGGAGATGAGCGGCAGCGACACAGGCTGTGTGGGAGCAAAGACTCAAATATCTACTATCTGACTCGTACAGAAAAGTTTATTGACCTTGCTACTCTGGTCAGAATGTCTGTGTCGCCCAGATTTCGTGTGTGAAATTCTCATGCTCGATGTGATGGCATTCGGAGGTGGGTCCTTTGGGAAATGATTAGGCCATGAGGTAGAGCCCTCAGAAACAGGATTAGCACTTTTATAAGACACCCCACAGAGCTCCCTAGGCCCTTCTGCCATGTAAGATTGCAGCAAAATTATGGCCACCTGGGGAGTGGGTACTCACCAAAGACGGAATCTTCCAGTGCCATGACCCTGGACATCCCAACCTCCACAAGTGTGAGAAATAAGTGTCTGTTGCTTACATGCTACTTGTCTGAGATATTTTGGTATAGCCGCCCAAATGCACCAAGACAACTGCTATATAGTGTTACGCAGTCTGAATTTAAACTATACTAAAGTTTATTATCCATTCAATTGTTGATGGGTATTTGGATTGTTTTCAGTTGTGGCGATAATTAACCATAATATTATGTGCATTTCTGTACACGTCTTTTGACCTGTGTATATGTACATTGGTGTACCTAACTATGGAACTGCCCAGTCATTGAATAGTCAGATGTTTAATTTTATTAGATACTATCAGTTTCCCAAGGTGGGTGAACCAATTTACACTCCAACCAGGAACATAAGTAGCAACTTTGTTATAAATTAGGTGATGGAATATGTGTGAGTCTGTTTCTGGCCTCTGTTTCATTGGTTAGTGTGCCTCTCCTTACAGCGGCAAGTCACAATCTTAATTATTATAACTTTATGTCATCATTATCTTCTCCAAACTTGACTATTTAAGAATAGCCCTTCCCATTTCTGTATAAATTTTACAATAAGTTTATAGATTCCCACAAAAATAAAATCTGCTGGGATACTGATTGGGATTGTATTAAACATATAAATTGATAATAAAGCAAAATACTGTAACAATGTTGAATCTTTCCATCCGTGAGCATGGTATTTCTTTCTGTTTATTGTCAGTAGTTTTGTGTGGCTTGTGTGTGTGTGTGTGGAGAAGTCTTGAGCATCTTTCTTTAGGCATTCCCTAAGTATTTGAAGTTTTTTATCCTTTTTTGAACAAAATCTCTGCACAAACTCTCCAATTCCAAACTTTTCTGATAATCGCTATTTTGACTTATAATCATCTATTAGTTTTGTCTGTTTTTGAAATTTAGATAAGTAACAACATGGTTGACCCTCACAGATGTAATGGTGAGTTAGGGAAGAGCCAGAGGGGAAGAGCACATGCTTGGAGCCCACAGATGTAAGGTTCAAAGCAGCTGTACTTGCTGGCGCCCAGGCCGCTAGGCCGTCCTTCCTGAAGACTTCTTGGCATTTCTCTTCTGAGATGCTCTCCTTGCTTTTCCCACCTAAGGATTTAAGTTATGCTTGAAATTCATGAAAAAAAAATTCCATCTTTTACTTGAAATCCTCTAAGATCTCTCCAATTCTGCAGTAATGTCTCTCCCTCAATTAGTGCAGCTGTTATCTCTATATACTGCTTATTTACTAATGAATGATCCTCTGCACTTTGGCCTCCCTTGGGAATAAATCAACACACAACTGTTGACGTTTGTCTCCCCGGATAAAATGTGCATTCACTGAAGATAAATATGCATTCTCTTTCACTTAGCATTCCTTAAATACACTTGCGGAGTGCTGTGTTTAGAAGTGCGGTGTTTCAGGGTGCTGTGTTCTGTGATGCCAGCTCCCTGTTTGATCCAATCCTAAATTCATTTCCTTGAACATACTTTAGCTGGAGATTGATGTGAGTCAGTTAGCCATTGCCCATTCTTTCTGTACTTTGCTCATACATCATACACATAGTAATTTATGTGTTTAAAATCTTCTAATGCTTTAAAGCTAAACTTTTCAGTGAATTAAGAGAAAAGTATTTTTATTTTCTCTTTTTTCTTCCTTTTTGATGAAAGAGGTAAGCAGCTAGTTCAAAAGGGGATTGAGAAGAGCACTACCATCTGGGTTCTTTTTTTTTTTTTAAGCTTACAAAGTACTCCTACTGAATGAGGCCATGAAATTATAGAAGATGCAAATCTGTTATCCATAATTTGCAGTTGTTGACATGCAAGACCCCCTGTGTGTATTAATAAATCAGTTTTCAAAATGCCAAGAAGCATTTTTGGCTCATAAATAGTGATGGTGGCCTGTCTGACCCAAATAATTTGTTTCCTCAATTGGGAAATCCTTAGATGTAGCCAAGCAAGTTTAGAAAAGAAAAAAGCAGAAATAGAGGGAGGAAGAAGTCAGAGGAACAAAGCCAGATCGTGACTGGAACCTATTGGACTCCCACACAGGCGTGCATGCATTGGGATCGCTCCAAATAATGAGGGGATAAAAGTTAGAAAGAATGAGCTTTTGACAGAGGGGATTTTGTGGAAAGTCTCTACACAGATCATGTGGGGTCTATGTTTTGTTTTTTAAGAAAAATCACGCCACAACCACCGCCCAAGCCCTCCAAGCTCTCCCAGCAGCTGTCTCCGGGAGATAAGGCCGAGGTATTTCACAGTCGAAAACTAATCACATCGCGGCATTTCCAGTAAGATTGGACCACACTTTAAAAAAAATAATAATGTTTATGCTTAAGTTCAAAGCAAGAACTTGTTATACATGTAAAAATCCTCTTGAGTCTAAAATACAAAACGGAGGGAGAAATGCAGCATGAGGCGGGGAGGAAAAGTTAGAGGGAGGACTCGGGTCTCCTCCCCGCAGAACCTGGGCATTACCATCGGAAAACTGCAGGCCGCTCTGGCCGATACCCGCAGGAGGTGGAAGCTGCATGGAGGTTGCTGCCAGGCTGCCAGGCCCTGGGGCAGGGAAGTGGAATTCAAAGGCCAGCAACCTCCTGGGATGCTCTAGACTCTCCCAAAGAGGAGGACCCAAGGCGGGGGAGACAGATACTGATCCTGAGGAGAAACTTTTCCCTTTGCCAGCCTTCCAGGCCACATCCCCGCCCTTCGCTGAACAGGGCCATAATGCCACGTGCTCTGTGCGCATCATTTGCTTAGACCGTCTTCGCAAGAGAGGCTGTAGTCTGTGACAGGTGGCTCATTACTGATCAACTTCCTTTTCTTGAAACTTCTTCCCAGCCTTGTTCATGCTAGAGGTCTCCCATGTTTTCCTTCATATATGTTAAATCGCATACAAGTCAGTGCCTTCAGGATAAAAACAAACTCCCGTCCTTAAATTAGGTCAGCCTGCAGGTAACCAGTAGCTGGTCATGTTCAACTCTACTCTCTCCCACTATTCCAGCTTTTTCTCCCAAACTATCTCCTGAAACCCCATTCCTCAATCCCAAACCCACCTAGGCCAGAGGATGGAAAACGACCTCATCTGCTAAACCAGTTTCTTGCCACACAAACAAGACTTTATGCCTTTCTACCTTTCTCCATTGTGTTCCTTCAGAGGTCTGAAGTGCCTTCATTTCTGTCTGCTTTTTTAATTTCTGGTTGTTATTCAGAGCTGTGCTAACTACTATCTTGCCAGTGAAAATGTTCCTAATTCCTAGGAAGAAAAATCTCTTTCAGGCTCCACCAGACACAACGATTGGGACACTTGGCAAATAATCAAATAATTATGAATCCATTCAATGTCTATTCCTACCAGATGGAGAGCAAAACAGGAGGAAAACAGCACTGCGTTCATAACCTCTAGCTGTGGTGGGCACAGCGTATATAGCCCTTAAAACACTGGATGGATGGATGGATGGATGGATGGATGGATGGATGGATGGATGCACTGTGGCTTAGGTGGAAGTAGAGGAGGACCCACACCTGGGCAAGCTGGTAACAATGTCTAGGCGCCCTCCCCATGGGCGTTAATGGAAAGATCAAACCCTGCACATGAACTTTCACCCAGTTCCCGCCTCTTAACCACCAGGAATCCTCCAAGCCAGTTTCCTTCCCTGACTACTCAAGCCATTTCTGGACAGCTTGGGAGCCACCCTGAAGGTCTCAGTATGTGGGTAACAAACTTTTTCATACCCTTTTCGTGTGTGTGTGTGTGTGTGTGTGTGACATTATCAGTTTCAAATTGGGAGTTGGGGAGAGCTACCCTACCTCTGAGGGGTACCTATAACATGCTATAATAAATTACCACAAACTTAGTGATTCAGCACACAAATTTATTATTATATAGTTACATAGGTCAGAAGTCCAGCACAGGACATCACTGGGCTAACATCAAGGCATCTGCTTGCCGGTCTGCCTCCCTTTCTGGAGACTGTAGGAGAAAAGCCGTTTCCTTGCCTTTCCCAGTTTCTGAAGGCTGCCTGGATTCCGGGGCTCTCAGCTTCATCTCCCATCTTCAAAGTCACCGGTGTAGCATTTCTCCAGCAACGCTTCCATCATCGTTAGATCTCTTGCCCTCCCTCTGACCTCTGTTGGGGGGGTTTCCACTTCCATGTGATCAGAGGGGGCTCACCCAATAATCCAGATAATCTACCAATCCCACAGTCTATACCCATGATCACATCAGCAGAGTATCTTTCCCATCTGGCATATTGTATTCACAGGTTCTGGAGATAATATATAAGCATCTTTTGTGTGGAGGCACTTTATTCTACCAACTACAGTAAGATTAAGATATATGTAGATATATGTAGATATCTATCTATCTATCTATCTCTCTCTCTCTATATATATATATCTTGTGTGCTCTAACTATTAGGTTAATCTTTACAAAAATAAAGCAAAATTGGGATTGGAAGAATCCAGGTCAACAATAACAAAAACTCTGAGAAACAGAATCAACAGGGTAGATATATAGAGCTCTGCCGCAAGGAATTGGCTCGTGTAATTATGGAGGTTGAGAAGTCCCAGGATGTGCCATCTGCAAACTAGAGATCCAGGAGAGTGGGTGGTGGGACTCAGTCAGAGCCTGACATTCTAAGAACCAGGGGAACTGACGGCGTCAGTTCCAGTCTGAGGACAAGAGACGACTACAGTTCCAGCTGAAACAATCCTGCAGAGAGGGAGAACTCACGCTTGCTCCACTTTTTGTTGTATTCAGGCCCTCGGTGGATTGGATGATGCCCACCCACACTGGGAAGAGCAGTCTTCTTTACTCAGTCTACCGACTCAAATGCTAACTTCTTGCACAAACACTCACAGACACACCCAGAAAAAATGTTAAGCCAAATATCTGGGCACTCCGATATTTGTTCTCCAGTCAAGTTGTCAGTGAAGGTAACCATCATAGGCAGCATGATGGAATTGGGTTTTCATGCTGTTACATTTCACTGGGCTTGCCCTGGCCAGTGTGGCTCAGTTGGTTGTAGTGTCATAAACCGAAAGGTCACAGGTTCGATTCCTGGTCAGGGCATATACCCAGGCTGCAGGTTCAGTCCCTGTTCAGGGCACATGCAGGAAGTAACTGACCGATGTTTCTCTCTCACATTGGTGTTTTTCTTTCTCTCTCTACCCTTTTCTTTCCCACTCTATAAAATCAATGGGCATATCCTCGGGTGAGGATTAAAAAAATAGATTACTTCTCAGCCTCTGCTTCCTGGGATCAACATACGAGGTCTGTGTGGAAAAAGTCCAGCCATTGGTAATATAAGGAGAACGGTTTGCATGACATTGATGTAACCTGGCAGCCAAGGAGAGTGGACTGGAATGCACATGCATGAACAATGACGACTTCACTGTACTAGTCAGTGGGGGTGGTAGATGCCAGTGAGTGGGCATGTGTACTGTGTGGCCATTGCATTCAAAATGACTGAGCCAGTAGAGCAACGAATCTGTACCAAATTTGTCATTAAGCTTGAACATTCCTCTGTGGAAACTATTTGGATGATTCAGAAGGCCACAGCTATGGACAACTGGTGATTGGCATCTTCATCATGGCAATGTGCGCCCTCATGTATCATGTCTCACACAGAATTTTGGGGGGAAATTTCAAATCACCCAGGTGACTCAGCCCCCCTACAGACCAGATTTGGCATCCTGCAACTTCTGAGTTTTCCTAAAACTAAAATCACCTTTGAAAGGGAAGAGATTTCAGACTGTTGATGAGATTCAGGAAAATACAATGGGGCAGCTGGGCAATTGGGAGAACTGTGTGAGGTCCCAAGGTGCCCACTTTGAAGGGGACTGAGGTGTCATTGTCCTACGTACAATGTTTCTTGTATCTTGTATCTTCCTCAATAAATATCTCTATTTTTCATAACACATGGCTGGATACCTTCTGGACAGACCTTGTATAATGTGAGAAAGATGAAGGGGTGCAGGCACAGTCTTTTTTTTTTAAGACTTTATTAACTTATTTTAAGAAAGATTGGAAGGGAGGGAGAAAGTTGATGTGTGAGAGATACATCAACCAGTTGCCTCTCACACGCCCCCAAACGAGAATCTGGCCGGCAACCCAGGCCTGTGCCCTGACCGAGAATAGAACCAGCGACCTTTCAGTTCATAGGCTAGCACTCAATCAACTGAGCCACACCAGCTGGTGTGAGGGAGCCTTGTTTGGAAAATTACTGGGTAGTGCTTGCATCAAAGTAGTGCTCCTGGTTTGAGAGGCATCATTGGCAGCCAAGGCGAATGCTCTGCACACCTGGTTTATGGAAGGCCTACCTGCTGGCAAGCACTGTGTTACCGGGTGAATATGCATGGCCTCTCTTCACCTCAGCAGCCCCCTGAGTCAGACAGTTTAACACGCCAATTGCACAAATGAAGGCACAGATTAGAGAGGTTAAGTACACTGCCTAAGCTTACTCAGTTACTAAGTGATAGTTCTGGAGTTCAGACTGAGCCTCTGATTGCAAAGATGAATGCTTTTCCCCACCCAGCCATGATTTTGGAAGACACTTTGAACACTCCGCAGGGCTGGAGAGTGATGGATGCTTCTCGTGCCAGAACTCCGAGACTCAGACACAGTGTGGAGCAAAGTAGACTTCACAAGGAGACAGGAAATCAAGGTTCTCCTCACGCTGTCCCTTTTATTTATAAGATCTTGGGTTGCATTTTTTTCTAGAGGTGAGGCCCTAAGACGTGGACACATCCCATATTTCAAATCAGAAGGCCATGTTAAATAGAGTATTTCAGTTCCTTACAGCTCTAGGCTTTGCTTTCCAGAATAGGATATTTGTTGTATATTGACGGCTCTAAATTGTGTTCTTTTAATAGTACAATCTCTATCAGTAGAACTTTAAAAAAAGGTTTAGAACAAACCCTCACAGGGACTCACCCAGTCTGTTTCAGTAACAGGAAGGAGGTCAGTGTGCTGGGTAAGAAAGGGCACTGGCTGTAAGTCAGGAAACCTTGGTTTGAGTCCATCATTCCTGTGCTACGTGCCTTTTGGCAAACCACATAGACTCTCTGTCTCAGCTGCCTCATCTATAATGTGGGGATACCGTTGGCCTTATGTCTTTTTAATGTAAAATATAAGATCCTCATCAGAGTTGTAAGATATCCAGCCAGCCAAGAAACCCGCTCCTGGAGGAGGTCTAGCAGGAGAGGACAAGGGGGCGAGGAAAAGTGAAGAGACCGGGCGAACATGGAGAAAATTAATCTTGCCTAGGTTTTTTACCTAAAGGTAGTAGAATCTTTCAATTCCTTATTTTGTTCCCAATTTTTTCCCAGTGAAAGCTACATTTACTTTGGTTTTTGTTTCTCCGCGGTAAATATCACGACTATGGATATTAACAAGGCGCAGTTGTTTTCCCTCTTTACTCTGTCGGCCTCACTAAACCATCCAAGGTTTTTCAACTTAAAGAACCGTACAAACGTAACCCATTGGTGGTGGTGGTGGTATTATTATTATTAGACTCAGAACAATGTGAGGAAGTAGAAGGAACTCTGGACCAGGCATCAGGAAACCAACCCTGCCAATAACTAACTGGATGATGTTGGACAAATCAACTAAACCCTCTCTGCATCACATCTTCTGTATCCAAGAGGGAAACTAGACCACATGATTTCTTGTCGTCTCTTTTAGCTTAAAGTGTTAGTCTCCAGCGTTGAGGAATTTTCAACACGTGTGGTCGCCCACCTAAGGTGCTGGTTCTCTGTCTTGCGGCCTGAACGCTCTTGGTGCTCCACCTATTTTCGGTTCTGGTGGTCTTTCTGATGTGTGTGCTCAGCAGAAGCACAGGGCGGCGGCGGCTGCTCTATCCCCAGGCCTGGCGACCTGATCAGAAGACCTCACCGAGCACGTGCAGATCTCCGTAACTACCACTTCACTGCACCGAATGCTTGTGTTCAGAAAGGCAGACCTGGCCACTCTCAAGGACTATTTCTAGAAAATGTCAGCATGATGGGCAAAGAAGGGGTTAGGGTCTGAGCTCCATCCCCACTAAGATCTGGGATCTTGGACCTCCCTCAACTCTGGACCCACTTCTCTTCATCTAGTTTAACCTCTCAACAGCCCTGTGTGGGATTTATACATTTTCACCATAAAGATGAAAGAGATAGAGGAGGAAGTGGGGGAGGGAAAGAAAGAAAAAATGGAAAGCCAGCTCCCACTGTTCCTAATCATGAACACCTGACCCACTGCTTGTCCCATTATTTAGTGTGATGAGCCTAACACCTTCCCTCAAACTGGGCATGAGTGTAAACGCTCTAGAGAGCAGAGCCCCGTGGTTCACCCCCGCAGATAATCTCCCACATTGAAGATGATCTTTGCTCTCCATCTTTGGACCCAGGTGCTCGATCAGGCACAATTCTTCCTAGTTGCAATCTCATTCAATCAACATTTTTTACCAGTCTACATACAGGAACTGGATACATGGCTCAAATACTGTACTCAAATTCTGTGAATTAGTTAACCAAGAAGCCAGTTAAGATACACTAGAAATTGCGAGAGCTAGGGAGTCGGGATTGGTTGAAGGTGGTCAAAAGGTACAAACTTCCAGTTACAAGATAAGTTCTGGGAATGTAATACATTACAATAATGACAATAGTTAACACAATTCTAATATTTGAAAGTTGCTAAGAGAGTAGATTTTAAAAGTTCTCATTATAAGGAAAAATTTGGTGACTATGTGAGGTGATAGACATGAACAAAACTTATTGATCATATTGCAATATATTCATGTATCAAATCCTTATGTTATTCACCTTAATCTTACACAATGTTATATGTCAATTCTATCTCAATAAAATTGGGGGGAGCCAGAAAAAATGTTAACTAAAGACACATTAGAATTGCAGTACGTCATTGATAGAACTAGTCTCGTAATCCCATCACAAACAAAAAATGGGTCCAGTCTGGAGTCTCAGTCATAATGGTACTTTATCTGCACGTCTGTCATGTCCGTCCAGGATCACACCAATAATATGTGTTCTACCTGCATGTATGTCTTCTGTGCCTGCAAGCGTTCTCAATATCCCCAATGGACTGGCAGGCCTGGTCCAAAGCCAGACCGGCCCAAGTTGGCAGTTCGGCCGGACGCATTTCAGGCGGTGCCTGTGATCTGGGACGTGGGGTTGGCTGCAGTTTGAAGCAGCCCCTCTTGAAAATCGGGCACTTGCCTCTTTCCCATTTTCTACTTTCCACCCGTTTTCCACACTCCATCAGTGTGCACTAGGAGTAGCTTTGTTCCACGCACCTCTATGAATTTCAGGGGACTAGGCTGAAGTTTCAGAACAGGATCAATCTTAAATTCTTACTAGGCCTTGAGTCAGGAATTTTGTGTATAAAGACTGAGGATTAAGCTATTCAATGTAGAGGTGGAGAGACAGCAATGAAATTTCTAAGAGATTTATTTGGTACAAAATGCTTTTCACAGATGTAAATATTGATCAAATTCACATGTGAAGGATCTGACTTGCCATTTCTGTTTGCCTGAATCTTCTCGAGGTGCTGCCAGTCCCTGGAAGGAGACAGAATTGCCTGCATCATGGCACACACGGAGCTGCTCCCAGGACAGCGCTGGGCGCAGCTGGCTTCTGGGTGATGTTAACCAGAGTTGGCTGCCGGGATCTTAGAGGATCAAAAGGAATTTTTAAAAATTGTACATGAGCCCAGAAGAAAGCCCATAAAATCATTTCCTTGTGTTTGTGGGTTCCACCCATTAATAACCTGCCAAGCCTAAATACCTGAAGAGGAAGCAGGCTAGAGAGAGAAAGAAGGAAAAGCTCACCCTGGAAGATAAATGAATCCATCTCCAAATTCTGGATTCACCAGCAGATAACAGAAGCCAAGGCAATACGTGCTTCCTATGTACACCATTTGTGTATGATTTTAGGGAGAAGGTTAAATAATCTTCTTCTATGACCCCTAGCTAATATTCCTCATCAGTATTATAAGAAATTCACCCAGCCTGGCCCTGACCGGTGTGGCTCCGTTTGTCAGGTGTTGTCTCCCCACAAAGTGAAAGTTTGCAGGTTTGATTCCCGATCAGGGCACATGCCTGGGTTGCAGGTTCAGTCCTTCGTTGGGTACATGTGAGAGGCAACTGATCGATGTTTCTCTCTCACATCGATGTTTCTCTCCTTCCCCTTCTCCCTCCCTCCCCCTCTCTCGATAAAATAAATAAATAGAAATTTAAAAAGAAAGTAAAAGAAAGAAAGAAAGTCCATCCAGCCTAGAAACCTGCTGTTCAGTGAGGATCTAGGAGAGAAAGACAAGGATGGAAAGAGAAAAATAGAGACCAAGCTAATTCAAAGAAAATTAATATCTTCATTGTTTTCACCAAAAAGCAATAGATTCTTTCAGTCACTCATTTTGTCTCCAGTTTTTTCCCAGTGAACGCTACATTTACTTTCTTTATCTTTGTTTAGCCCCAGTAAGTATTATGACTATGAATATTAACAAGGCACATTTTTTTTCCTTCTTTACTCTGCTGGCCTCATTAAACTAACCAAGATAAGCTCCAACTTATAGCCAGGCTACTACAAATTGAATTTCATCACTAAGTCTACCTACTTTCAGTTAAACATCACTGTAGAAGACCAGGTTATTTGGCAAGTTAGGCCCAGGGCTCTGGCGTGTGCCCCTGTGCCTTTGCGTGAGTGTCCCGCCACTGGCATGCTTTTTCTTTCCTACCCACCTCGTGCCACGACTCAGCCAGTCCTAACTCCAACAACCTCTGTGGGCCTGTCTCCTTCCCACCCCACAACAGCCCAGGCCGGCAAGCCCCCTACCTCCCTACACAGGTACTCCCCTCACTACAGTCTCATGACCTTCGTATGTTCTTCTGGGATAATGCTCCTTACGCTTCTGGTTTTCTCAACTATAACTGACTCAAGGGTAGGTTCCTCATCTTACTCATCTTTTCATTACTAGCATCAGTAAGTGATGGCTGAAGGAATGGTCCTTCATCAGAAAGCCAGCTCCATCCTTTATCCCATTACAAACCCTGGAGTGGTAAGAACTGAGGCATATTAAGCGAGAGATCAATTCATTCTCAACAAATGATTTTGAGTGAATTCATTGAATGATGGCATGGATGAATAAAATCAATATGATTAGGAGCAAGTTTGCAAGACGTTGGAGTAATTTTCTGCAATTGTGATGATAAATGTGTTGCAAGGGGCACAAATGCCTAATAAATGTTAGTCATGGTCATCATCATCACCATCAACATTGTCGTCAACAGTCCAGCATTTCTGTTTAGCAACAACTCTGTTACTATCACAGCCTGTGTCCAACTGACAGTTCATGGTTAAGGTGCCGGAGTTTCAGGCAGTGCAACCACACAACAATGATACCAGCTGTCTGTGCTTCACAGGATGCACTTCATTTAATCCTCAGAGGATCCCTCTGAAGTACGCATCCTCATCCCTTTTTCCAACTAAGGACATTGGGCCTCGGAAACTGGGAAAATCGCAGGAAAGTTTGAGTTAATATGCAGTACAGTTGGAATTTACTCCAAGTCTGTCTGTCTGTCTGTCTGAAACAGCTATGCTTTTCTAGTATTATACTATGCAATATTGACCTATAATAAGAAAAAAGATAAAAATTCTACTTATTGACAAACATTTCTTGAGAATCATATGAGTATTTCTTGGCAAAGCCCAAGATATCCAACCTAAAAACTACTATAGCAAATAAAAAATGTAAAAACTATTAAAGCTAGTTACAAAATAAATATTTAAAATTTACACTCTGTGTATCCCCACTAGTATGTTCAAAGTGTTATGGTGTTTGAAGATCTCACTCACAACAATTTTTAATTAAATTACTTCATCACACGTTTCTGTCCAGGGGATCTGCTTTCTAGCGTGTCTCTCAGTAAGTTCGCCCCTCTGACCCCACCCCCAGAAGCCAAGGCCTGGTTCACCTTTGTGATGAAAACTCAGCCAAGTTCTTGGCAAAGTAGCTGAAATTCATAGGTGATATTCAGGGCCTATGTGAAGAAAACAACTAAAAAACTTGACTAAGACACACACAAGATGAGAATAAATTAAAAATATATACCATGTTTCTGGATAAGAAGATTTAATACTGATATAGTATTGTTTTTTTTCACAAATTTAGTTTTACATTAACAATGCCAATAAAAACTCTACCAGGATTATTTCTGAAATTCCATAAAATGGTTTGAACATTCACATGGAAGGAATAGGCACACTAGAAAAGCCAAAAATATTTTGGAAGGAAAAAGTTACAGAAAAGACTCACCACACAAATATTAACATATGATATATACTACAATAATTAAAGCAATATGTTTTTGTACCAAATTGTAAAGACAGAGTAATAAAATAGAATATGAAGTATAATAGGAAGCCCAAATATGTATGTGTATATATATTACATTGATATATATATCAATGTAATTTTGATAAGGGTGAAACTTAAAATTAGTAGAAAAAGAATAAATAATACACCAAATGGCTTGGGGAAAAGTGGTTAACAATTTAGAAAGTACATGTAAATATTAAGCTCACACAACACCCTAAATAAACTCCAGATGTACTAAAGGTTTGTGTTTTTTAAAAAGTAAAATATAAAACATAAACACTTATGTATAATTTTTAGCAGGGTAAAGATAACCTGTCTTAGCAAAGGCAGAAATCTAAAAGAAAAACACTGAAAGAATCGACTAAATACAATCATTCATTTATAAATTTAAAAAATTTAAAGCAAATGACAAATCAAAAAGAAAAAAAAAAGCCTTTGTAAGTTAGGAGGTAAAGCCTGATCCTCCACATATAAAGATCTTCTATGAATCAATTTAAAAGGAATAAATATTTTCATTAAAATCTCAGCCAAAGCAAGTTCCAAAAGAAATACAAGTGGGTATAAACCCTACTAAAAATCCAAGAATAGCAAAGCAAAACATATTTGAGAAAATACGACAAAGTGACAGTAATTTTCTAAATTGTCGCTTACATTAGAGTAAGAAGCCCTTTCATGCCTCACTTGTGAGGAGTATAAATTTATGCCGTCTTTCTGGAAGGTAATTTAGTAAGCATGAAAAAAAGCCTAAAAACTGTGCAAACTGCTCTCCAAGTAATAGTAAAGTAATTGTCCTTTTGGATAAACATTCAGCTTTTAGACAGTTTACCGAGTCGTGGTTACAATCGTGACCTGAGCTTCGGAGGAGCGGTGCAGAAAGCGACTGTGCGCAGCGCGGTGGAATCCCGTGCCGTCGTCCGAAGGGAAACAGCGCAGTCAGAGTTCATTACACGGGAGACGTTCACGGCCATCGAGGAGAAGTCGCAGGGCTGCAGCTCCCGGTGGGGCCGTCCTCCGAGCTCCCTGTGTTGATGGAAGTGTCGCGCTGCCTGGTTCAGCCTGTGATACTTGAAATGAATGTGACTGGTGCAACTGAGAAACTGCTTTTTTCTCTTATTTTAATTAATTCTAATTTTCACAGCCGCATGTGGCTGGTGGCAGCCACAGTGGACAGATGTGTACTTTGACCCTGTGTTTGTCCATGTAGACATGTGCAGTAATGATACACACCACGGCGTATGCGATGGCCGTCGCTGAGGGGGGGCGCGTGGGTGTCTTGTTTAGGTTTGTTTAAATTCGTTTGAACACGGGGGACGGGCGGAGGGGGGGGGCTTGTTTTACAAATAGAGTATAACGTGCTGTGAACTGTTTTGAAAACACTTCTGTGTAGGGAGAGTGGTGGAGACTCTGGGCCTCTCCCACAGGTCCCTGATGCGTTTGCCTGCCCCCAGACGGAGTTATATTTCATGGGAGCCCCCAATATGTTTCCCAGGACCATTTCAGATGTCACTGCTCCGTACCCCGGCACACCAAGGGTCACCTCCCCAGAGTCGCAGCCCGGGATTTGGTCACTGCTACTTTCCTAACAGTTCCCTTAACTGATGGGCAGAGATAAAGAAAACCTCATGCGAGGAATGGGGCGGGAGGCCTGGTTTTAACAGCAGCCGGGCCGCCGGTGTGCGACCCGCCCGGCGCACTTCCACTTAGCGTTCCTTCTCTCATGCACTGCCAGGGCTTTTCATCACATCCTGCGCCCGGTCGGGCAGCGAGGCTTCCACACGGCTCCAGCCCGGCTCCCTGTCCCAGGAGCCAGGCCCAGGCAGCCTCCAGGATGGCAAGTCTCCCAAGCCGCTGGGCCAGCAGGGAGCTAATGCCCCCCTGTGGGAAGTCAATGCACTTAAGGGCAGCTCTGACCCTGAAGGAAACACCACAAGAGGGGTTCTGCCCGATGCTTGCACCTTGGGCTCCTCCAGAACCCTGGTGGGGGGGGGGGGCTCACATAATACTCCTTTGGTCTTCGTTTGTCCTGCACCACCCCAAGACCAGTACAGAATAATCAGGCATGATACAACCCCTCTCTTCCCCCTTAACTGTCGCATCAATCAGTCCAACAGGTCCAGGGAGCCCTCGGCATCCTTCCCGACACAGGACAGCCAGCAGCCATCGGTCTGAACCAATGCACCAAGAGGAAGCCATCAGGCCCCCAGAAATTAAAGTTGTCTCACTGACCAGGGACAGCAGAGCCCCCATTGAAGAGAGAGTCTGTACTTTTGGGTTTGAGACCAAATAGCAATTTGCTGATAATGTCTTATACCTGTGAACTGCTCTACGGTGGGTGACATGCTCTCAGTGACATCTGAATATCTCAGTCACCCTGTGAAGTAGGAAAGGCTGGTCTCGGTTTCCTGACAAGAAGCGGGCTCTTGTTCACTAGGTAACGTGGAGATGCAGGTTGGCACATTGTCATTAGGTCCCTTCATCTTAGGTTACCCGACGGAAAACCGTGCTCCCAGCCACTGTGGAGAGCAGTGTAGAATTCCTCAAAAATTACAAATGGATCTGCCTTTGACCCAGCAATCCCTCTGCTCAGGATATATCCGAAGGAGCCCAAAACACTAACTTGAAAGAACGTAAGCACCCCTATGTTCATTGCAGAGTCATCCACAATTGCCAAGATGTGGAAGCAGCCCAAGTGTCCATCAGAAGATGAGTGGGTAAGACAACTCTGGGACATTTACATCATGGAATGCTACTAGGCTATAAAAAAGAAGAAAATTTTACCCTTTCCAGCAGTTTGGATGGACCTGGAGAACATTATGCTAAGTGAAATATGCCAGTCAGAGAAAGACAAATGCCATATGATTTCACTCATATGTGGAATCTAATGAACAAACTGAACTAATAAGCGAAACAGAGACAGACTCCTGGATGGAGAGCAGATGACCGCTAAGGAGGGAAGGATAGGGGGTGAAGGGATTGAGCAAAACAGAAAGAAGACTCGTGGATGTGGGCAGCTGTGTGGGGATTGTGGTGGGGGCAGGCATAAGGGGACTAAATGGTAATTGAAAAAATACAATAAAAATGTTATTATACCAGGAAAAAAATGAAAAAATAAAAATAAAAACCGTGCTCTTTCCCCCTGAAGGCACGGCCCCCACTCATCCCACAGCCGTCATGGTGCTGTGTCCAGGAACATAGCAGGGGAGCGGTGACCTGGTAGGTCACCCTCTAGCCCTGGGCTCAAAACTTGGCTTTACCACCTACTAGTTGTGTGACCTTGGAAATTGCTCAGACTTTATAAGTACCAGCTAGTCCAGCTATAAAATGTGGATAATAAAATTATTTCCCTCCCAGAGTTGTTGGGAAAGTAAAATAACATCAAGCACACGGCCTGGTGCACAGTAAGCTCATGGTGAAGGGAAGCTCCCACCATCAGCCCAGTTACTGTGAGAGGAGCCCCAGGAAAGGGACCTGTCTTCCAGAAAAGGACAAGGGTCTTTGCTCCGTGACCCCCCAAGTGGATTCCAGAAGAGACTGATAACCACCTACAGGAGAAGGACTGGGGATTTGATCACAGACAAAGAAGGGTGTAGCTTCCTAGACTGAAGTCACTTTTCAGGTTCCTGCTGAGAAGGATCAGATGTACCTGTTACCTTCCGATCAGGGCTCAGACCCCAGCAGTAAAAAGGGACCCAGCATGCTCCAAGGTGTGTGTGATGTGCAATGACTGCCTTGGGAAAGCTGCTCTTGACTTACCCTCCGTCTCACTGGATTATTGGCCAGAGTCCTTGCCTGCTGTGTAGGTCTCCGCATTGCATCAGGGAGAAGCAGCTTTCTTCCAGGAAACTGGGACTTTTGACAAAGTGCCACCCCATGGCCACCACTGGTAATTGCTGTCTTACAGTTAGCCGAAGCATTTTCATTCCAGTAGGAGACCGCAGGCTGAAGAGCAAGAAAAAATGGGCACTCTTTAAATTTTTAATCTTGTAATGATGACATTTCTGGGAAAGCTTTGTGGTAGACAGTAGAGGTTATTTATATCCTAGTTATTGTCTCATTGCATTCTCTTATGTTTACATTGACTGGGGAATGTACAGCTGCGAGAGGCAGTTCACCACCACCAGAGGCCCCGGGTGTCCCCGCACACTCTCACTGGGCACGCCATGGTGCGGGGGCCTGAGCACTCCGCGCCTGGGCCACGTGTCAGAAAGCAGCCCCGAGAGAGGGCGTGCCTTGTCCTCCTGCCCGGAGAGCTGGAGTGCTCACCACTCACAAGGAAAACAGTGACTCCCTCAAGCTCTGCGTTCCTCCCCTTTAACTCAGCCCACGGCGCGTGACGTCCCCTGCATCAGTCCCAGGGGACCTGCGGGTCATGGGGAACTGACATAACACAAGGCCTTTGTCTCTGACCTGGGAGGCTCCTGCCAACACCTGCAAACTACTAACGGGTCAGCTTACTAGCCTACAAAGAGAATAAACTTGCAGACCCTTTATAGTTCTCAGTACATATATATAGTCTCAAACAAAATGGCTTTCCCTTTGTGGAATACATGCTAGACAGGATTACTGCTGTGCCTCTAACCCACAGCCTCTCCTAAGTCAGACTGTCCAGTGAAGATGCACCATGATACAGGCCAGGTGACCATGCCCCCAGTGGTGACAGCTAACTGGGCCTGAAGTGGATGCTGGCCCAAAGGGACAGCCCATTCCTGAGCTGCCAGCGCCTTGTGCTGCGGGCTGGCACAAAAGCACGGCTGGGCACATCCAGTGCTTCCAGAAACGCTCAGTCAGCTGTGCCAGCCGAGCCGAGGTAGAACTGCAGCCACCAGCTGAAGCTATAAGGAAGCAGATGCTACCAGTGACCAAAAGCCACAAGATAATGGAAAGATATGAAGAATGGAGGGTTAGAGTTAAACAGGAGGCAGCAGACATGAGAAAATTAGCTGTTTTAGGATTAATAGTGGGAGACTGAGCAAAGCTTCACCAGCTCCAGCCATGAAGTCCACTGAGCCGTGTTGGGGCCAGGATACCCACAGCTCCTGTTCTTGGGGATATCTTGTTTGGCTTTTGCTGAAGTTCTATGCTTGGGTACGCTTTTTTTTAATCCTCACATTTTTTCATTCCTTTTAGAGAGAGAGGAAGAGAGAGAGACAGGGAGAATGAGAAACATCAGTGAGAGAGAGCAGCATTGATGGGTTGCCTTCTGTATGCAGTTGGACTGGGGATCGCACACCCCTGGGACTGTTTTAAACAAGTTTTAGAATAGAAAGATGGAAATTACTTAAAGTTATAATGCTATCTCTCAATACATGTTTTTCAAAGAACATGTCGTAAGTTTTTGTGTATGTGCGTGTGATTCTATAACTTTATGTAAAAATTTGTGTAAACAACTCTACAATAATGATACAAAATGATTATACCCTCTCAAAAAGCCCTTCAGGCTGCTACTTCAGTCAGTCATAGCTTCACCTCGTCCTCGCCTGGGGGTGGCCGCTCATCTGTTGTCCCGCAGTTTTGTCTTTTCAGAACGTGATGTAAGTGGAATTGCACAACACGCACGTCACTTTCTGAGAAGGCTTCTTCACGTGGCATCAGGCCTCTCAAGTCTGCCCACGCCGCTGTGTGCGCTGTCCACGGGCCCCCTTCCACTGGCGAGCAGCGCTCCGTCGTGTGGCTGCCCCGGTGGCTGTCAACCCGGTCACCTTCCAGCTGCCCTCTGAGGGGTGGTGATGTTTTCTGCCCTGGCCCCCTCCCATCCACTCGAGCAAAGGGAGAACTAAGACGGGAAGCCTCCGGGTGAATGCCTCTCCGAGACGCGCTGCCTGGGCCCCTTGCTTCTCTGACACGGCTCCACCCGCAGGCGGGGTGGCAGGCGGCACGTGCCGTCACGCCGGAGCGCTTTTCTGCTGGCTGCTGTTTGTTCCTGTAAATAGGAACCCTGTAGTAGTATTTCTATACTACTGCCCACTTTTTCGGTCATGCAATCTAACACAGAAGGACAGCCCTGGCCTGGCGGCTCAGGTGGTTGCAATGTCGTCCGCACACCAAAAGGCTGCAGGTTTGATCCCTGCGTGGGGTGCATACGGGAGGCGAGCAATCGATGTTTCCCTTCTCTCATCAATGTTTCTCTCTCTCTCTCCCTTTCTCTCTTGAAAATCAATAAACGTATCCTTGGGTGAGGATTTTTAAAAAAGGACAATATGGACTCAAATAGTAGCAGCATACGGCCCATCACTCACGGCCGCGATGGTGGTGACCGGCATCCTTGTTCACGGCCTCGCTTCCGTCCTTGGTGAGCTTCTGTCCTGGCCGTAGCGTCGGGCACGACAAACCACATCGGCACGATTCGCTCCAAACCACACATCACTTAAGGGCAAATTAATAACAGCCTAAAGTAAAATAATAGCAGTGTTGAGCACACAGTGAAGTTTAAAATAATTTTAAATCACTCCAATTGAGAAAGTCAGCAAACCATCCTGTGAAATCAAGCCCAGGAAGCCGTGAGGGATCAGAGGAAAGGGTTTTGCGATCGCTTTCTCAGAAATGTGGACAAACCTTGCGGGTCGCTCAGAGTCCCTCACAGTGCGCAATGCAGGCAGCACCTGTTGAACATGAAGTTCCCTCCCAACCAGCAAAGAGCACAGTTAGCACAACATTTCAGGCCGCTGCCAACACCTTCCATTACGCTGTAACCACCTCAGCTTGAGATTTCCATCATTCTCCAGACCCCCGGCCCTTCTTCGATGAGCCACTGCCAAGGGATGCCGCGTGCTTTTCTGCGTCACGGTGTCTCCCAGGCTGTAAATGTGTCTGTGAAGTGCATTTCCTCCTCCAAATGAGCGGTTAGAGGGCTTGACTGGTTGTGGAACCGAATCGACGTTCGATGGACGGCTGCATCACCACAAAACAAAACGAAAACTGTACACCCATTATGCACACCCACAGTTCGACAAGGGAGGGGCGGAGTCATTCTTCCAAGCCCATGCCAGCTTCTCAGCATTTTAACTAGTATTAAACACTCTGGTTTAGCATCACTTTTCTCATTGCAAGGGATCCCACTTCCGGAGGAGGGGTCTGTGTTTTATAAAGTCTCCCCTCCCCAAGAAGCACTGCTTGTTCTCATGGTTATTAGGACTAGGGAGCATAGTAGAGGAGCATTCTACTCAGAATCAACTGTTGACGATTAGCAATTGAGAATTAGCCTCTGAAGCCGAACGACCTGGGTTCGAACCCGGGCTCTCCCACTCTCTAGCTGCGTGACCCTGAGCAAACTATTGAATCTCTCCGGGACTCACTCTCCTCAACTCTAAAATGGGGATACCACTATTTGACTCACAGGACTCTGGTGAGGATGAAGTGAGTTACTAAGGTAAATCACTTAGCTGAGTAGTGCAACACCCGAAGTGTTTGTAAGTGTTGGTTACACACCGCACAGAACACCCTCTCCTGGTTTTACCGCCCCGCACTCGGGCACGTCCAGGTCTCAAGAGGTCACAAAGAACCATCCGCCACTTAAAGAAAGTGTCTCACCGGCTTCCCCCTCTATCCTGTGCAGGTCTCTGGACCCCAGAGGAAGAAGCGCTGATGCAGACGGAGAAGAGAACCCTCGGAAGGGCCCAGGCCCGCTGTGTCTAGATCTGACGATGCTGATTCCCGGGGGCGGCACCAGAGCTCGTCCGCGCCTGGTTTCCGGTCAGGGCCGCCCAGAAACGTGCTCAGTAACACTGGCCAGACATCAGAGTGCTGCCAGCTCCATTTAACCTGACCTCTTGTACACTCTATTTTTTAATTAACCTTGGACCAGGAAAGCAATATCTGTTCTCCAAATACAGTCATATTTTATGCAAGCAGTGACAAGCTAATTAAGTTAATTATTATAACACCTATCTGTATAATGAAACTAAGGTTGGATGAGTCCAGCTGCTTCTCCTTAAAGTGCATCGCAGTGATGATTAAAAAATAATTAATATTTCACCAAAGACAGGAACAAGAAGTTAATTAAAAGACGGAGGTGCAGCCTTAATGAAACATGTCCAATTGTGTTCGCCACAAAGCTTTACAGCCAAATCCCTCCTCAGAATACAGATGAACACCCTGAGCCTCAGGGCTGTCCTGAGAGCATTTAGAAAACACTGACATCTTCATCTACCCCACCCAGCAAACATTCTGGAAATTTCTTTTGGCCTTTTAATGAGATAAAAGAAACTTCTCTATTTGGGCAAAGTCGATTGGCTACCATGAATCCAAATGTGGACCAGGAATGTGCCCTTTTGGGGAGCTGCGTCACCTAGACCACCCCCTCTGCCAGTATCAGAGAAACCCCAACTGGTCTCCACTCCGCAGGGAAGCTCTTACCACTCCCCTCCATATCGAGCTACCCATCCTGTCTTCACAAAGGGAAGACTCCATTAGCTGTCGTGGGTGAGAAAACTCAGAACTGTACTTTGATTGAGCGAGTTCAACGTACATCTCTTGCATTCTGGCTCTCCTGCAGATGCCTCCCTTCCCCAATGGGCTGGGCTCCCTGAGGCCACGTCGCCAGCCCGCAGAGCGATCCCCAGCCGCGCTCTGCACCAGCCGAGTGGTGTCGCTCCTTAGGGAGGCGCACCTGCGGAGTCACTGGCCAAGGGAAGGGTTGGGAAGCAGTAAAGGTCTATTCCAGCCAACACCGTAACCAACAGCCAGTGCCTGGCACAGTGGAAGAACAGCACCCGGTCCTCACTCAGTGGTCCGTCCCTAGGACACTGTGAGTTTGAGCTTCTGCGTTCCAGTCTGTAACATAAGGTGGTGGGACCTGCACTGCGTTCCTTTTAATGCTCTTATTCGCTGGATCTAAGATATCATCTTAGAGAGCTTTTTAAGGTTACAGTGAGAGAGACTGGTATTATTAAACCTAATTTACAGATGAAAAACCTACTACTCATAGATCTCCCAGAACTTTGTCCAAGTTTCTTAGTCTTTTCTAAATGTCAGACTTCAGACTAAACCGCACATATTCCAAGTCCTCACCAAGGGCCCATTGTTGATGCTTAAAGCAACACATCCACTCACAAAGCCACTGAGGTCTTTCCCTCTGAGGAGCCCCGCCCTAGATGCTGTCACCAAGATGCCCTGGTAAGCCAGGCAGCGACTGTACTTCTGCAGCAGAGCAAAGGGTGGGGTTTGCTTTGTTTTCCTTTGTTTCCTTTCCTATGGTGGGATGCTCCCTAACAAAGGGGGAAGGGACTCCACGAAGGGCCACATCCCCATAAAAAGCCACTTAATGTAGTCAATCCAGATGGGACTCTGCTATAGTAACAAATCCTGGGGCGCTCATCATTAACACCTCATTTGCAACAGGCTCTCTGGATCTTCCTCTCAGGAAGCAATTACACACACATGGGCTGCCTGGAAATTTTATCCTGGCTTCGGTGGCCGGGGCACAAGCAAAACCTGGAGGGAAGGGGTTTCTTTCTCATTTGTTTGGAATGGGGGATTTGAGTGCTGGTGTTCTGTGAAAGGCGAAGACATTTTAGAAAGGGCTTTGGTGCCTGAAGAGGGATGGCCGAGGGGGTTGGGGGAGACTCTTTAGCCGGGCCACCCAGTTATCTGAAGGGATTCTATATAAATCCAGGCTGAGAAATGCCATTGTTCTGAGGGCTGGAATGCATGCAGAACAGCCTGGCATCCTTCAGGAGCTCTCTGCTCCTGGTCTCCCAGGGCCTCCAGCCCTTGTTCTTTAGAAAGTCCTGTTACCCGTGGACAGTGAACTTGCACTCTGCGGGCTATGCAAGATGCCCTGCCTGCGCATGCGTCCATGCTGGGTCTCAGGAAGGGCGGGTGTCTTCTCACAGCCCCCCACCCTCGCAGCTCACGGTGGTCCCATCCAAGACTGCTGGACTTTTCAGACGTCATGTTCTGTGTATGAAGCACTTGTAGCCACCAGCTCAACTGGGCTGCACACAAATACGGCACCTAGCACCATTATCCCCGTGTTACAGATCAAGAAACTGAAGCCCAGAAAGCGCAAGCGGTGTATAGCCAACGTTACACAGGTTCTAGGCAGCACGGTCCTGACCTGAACTGATGGTTCGACTTCGATCACCTCTCCCAGAGCCTCTGTGAACGCTCCTCTCCCCGCACTGCACTAGTCCCCCCTGACTACCCAGAAGTCTGCTCAATCTGATGCAGGAATTTGAGACACTCAGGGGCCTTTGGAACCAGCAGTGCTGAGTAGATTTGGCACCGGCCCGGTATCAGAGGTCAAGATAAGTGGATCTATTAGGGTGCTGGAGAATTCATTTTTCGCTTCCCTAAGAAAATTACGTTTTCCTCTGTGCAGGAAATCCAAGGCCTCCCTACTCCCCTAAATGGCTGTCTAGGCAAACGTTTCCCCTCCTTCCCATTCCAGACCTGTCCTCAACATGGGGCGTGGAAGGGTCCAGATCGGCAGTCAGTGCGGTCGGCATGTGCCCAGCAGCAGAGCCCGCTGAGGGACCGCCTGGGCTCTGGGCCAGGCCCCCAGGTTCACAGCCGGCCACCCCAGGCGACACATTGGCTCCTCTCTCTGATCCGCAGTGCCCTCATCTGAGAAAGGCAGGGAATACTGGTCCCTGTCCCCGAGGGTTATTCTGAGACTAAATGAGATGAACGCCAGGGCCCCATCTGGCTACAGTGGGAGACCCATCACATTAGCTGCTGCCGTTAGGTTCCCACAGCAGCGCTCCGCGCAGTGCATCACTCATGGGTGGACAAGGCCCAAGTCCTGCCTGCGGGGAGCTCACAGTCCAGTGGCTGAAACAACACAAGGCGGGCACTAGGCTAGTCTGGAAGACTGCACCAGAAGCCCCTGGGAGGTGGGTGGGGTTAAAACACAGGCCCTCCTGCATTTGGTTTTGATGTGTGTGTCTGGCCCACCCCCAGCGTTTCTGATCCAATAAGTCTGGGGTGAGGCCTGAGAACTTATGTTTCCAGCAAATTCCCAGGTGACGATGCTGCCAAGGCTCCAGGAGAGCCAGTTTGAGAGCCAGTGGTGTGGAGAAAGGAACAGGCGCTGGGAGCCCCAAATCCTGGTCCCCCCTTCGCAGCTTCGTGACCTTGGGCACGTCCTCGTGCGATGCAGCTTAGGTCCCATTTTTTTCTTTTGTAAGCACGCCCAAAGGATTAATGGGGAGAATGTATGGGACTGAGCAGTCAGCGGACAGGAAAGAGGGACCTCGCTGTTGGCCCACACTGTGTCCCTTCAGCCTGCGAGACGAGCAGGAGGCAGGAGACACTGACCCCTGCTGGGAGGAGGCCTGGGGAAGAAGTTAAATTCGAGGAGAATCCAAAGCAGCTGGGAGTCACAGTGAAAGTAACATAAATGCTTTGAACCCTTGAGCAACAAACCCTGGGCTATTGAGTAGGGGAGCGATTAGAGGCATATTTAACTGTATTTTGATTGACTTTGACCCTTCTGAACCTTGAAATATGAGTGATGGCAGATAGCCAAAAGCCATCCAATTTTTTCCACCCATGATCCGCATGTAAAGTCTTCCATATACTGGGACTTCATGTGACATCATACGGGATTTATACTGTATGTGGAAAAGCACCAGGAATAGCTGTACACACCGAGTAACTTTTTTAAATTAAAAAACGGTTACTTCTCTTACCTAAGCTAGCTCGACACTGGCACCGCAGTCCGTTTCACTCACTCATTGTTACAATTCAACACTTCACTCACTGGCAGTTTGAAAATGTTGATGTAAAATGTGGCAGACATTTCCTGAACACACCAAAAATTTGACAACCACCTCCCAGGAGAGTCATTTCAAATCGCTCAACGTCCCTGCCCACCACAGAATCCAGGGCCCCGGGTTCATGCCGCGTTTCGGTGGCTGCAACCCTCTCCCTCGTGGACATTTGCCTGGATCCTGAAGCCACAGAATAAGAAGCAATTTGACATCTGGCAGCTCCTGCAAAGATTCAGGCGGGAAGAGCTGGGTGGAGGAGGAGCGGGTTTCAGACCCAAAGACGAGGAACGAGGGCGGGGGAGAGGGGCGGTACATTGTGAGTTTCCAGACCGGGCCCAGTGCACAGCCCAGAGGGAGGTCCTGACCCTGGATGGGAGCCAGGGTCTCACACCTGGGACTGGGCGGCAGACACAGAGAGGGAAGGAGCCCAGACAGGAATGGGAAAGATAAGGCTGTCTGCCTCCAGCCCACACCCCCTTCAGCAGGTCACTGCCTGCAGGAATGGTCAGCCTGACTGTGTCTCCCTCCGGGAGCAAACCAGGCTTTCTGAAATGGGATTTCCCAAAGTGCTCATGAGCAAGTAGTACTTGGAGTGCCTGTCATTTTAAGAAATCAATATCACCATCTATTTCCTTGAGACCGCAAACCAGATGTCTACAGGCGTCTATGGGCAAGTTCCTCTACATTTGCAAACTCTTCCCTCTGCAGGCGTTACCCATTTTCAGTCTTCCTCCCTCAGTCCTGAAGAGAAGTAAGCGTGCGGGTAGGTGTGCTCCACTCGGTCTCCTCTTCTCCTCTCCGCACTCACGAACCGCTGCCCTCTGCGCGCAGCAGGCAGGGCTGAGCACACGCACGAGGTAGAGACGCAGCCCTCCCAGCCCTGGCGTGCACGTGAATCGCACCGGGCTCCTGCCGTAGCCCAGACTCTGGTTCGGCGGTCGGCGCGGGCGTGAGCCTCTGCCGCTTGGACGCGCTCTCGGCAGATGCTGGCACCGCGGCTCGGCGGGCACCCCGTAGTGACGACGCAGTTGCAGGGGACCGCAGGACCTGTACTGACACCAGAGCTGGAGTGCACCGCGGTTCTGGGCCACCCACCCAGACACGGTGGGTGGGCGGGGGTGGGAAGGGGTAAATGTATGAATCTCAGCGATGAGTGGATTTCACTTGTGCCGTAGCTGCCGGTTACCATGTTAAGTTTAGGGCGTGTGGATTATACTCGCAATTACACTGACAACAAAAGGGAATAATGTGAAATGACACGGGGTGACGGGGCGGGAACGTGCGCTGGCCTTGGACGCAGAAGACATGGTGTATCAGAAAATCAACCTTTTGCCGTCACTAGTGGGCGCGGAGCGTGCCGCTTAACCATGTGGAAAATGGGAGGAAATGGAAACTGCCCTACTTCACCTCCCTGGGCTGCTGTAAAGATCAAACTAGATAAAATATGGGAGATTTCAATGCAATTTCAAATGAGAAAGTCTTGACAACTGGGCTCAGTGGAGTATTAGCAAATATAGGAGGCAAACTGACCCTTTACAGAGAAGGCCACAAACGTCTCCACTGTCCCACGTAGTGCTGTTCGTCCCTAAACTGTGTTTTTTTTTTTTAAGATTTTATTTGTTTATTCTTAGAGAGAGGAGAAGGGAGGGAGAAACAGCAATGTATGGTTGCCTCTCACATGGCCCTCACTGGGGACCTGGCCTGCAACCCAGGCATGTGCCCTGACTGGGAATCGAACCGGGACCCTCTGGTTCCCAGCCCGCGCTCAATCCACTGAGCTACACCAGCTGGGCCCTAAACTGTATTTTAATACACTGCCCCCATTTTACTACCAGTCTTACAGGGTAATAGCGGCTCTTACAGCCAAAAAAGA
Organism: Micronycteris hirsuta; assembly: GCA_004026765.1. Lineage (NCBI taxonomy): Eukaryota > Metazoa > Chordata > Mammalia > Chiroptera > Phyllostomidae > Micronycteris > Micronycteris hirsuta. The sequence goes on from PVJI01001023.1 coordinate 103,833, forward strand.
CTTTGTATTATCGTAACAACATTCACGTAAAACATAAAGTGATCAAAGAATCTGGATCATTTTCTTACTATCGTAACAGGGAAATTACTAGAGTCTGCTTAATTCAAACTTGGCTATGTGTCCAGCAGAAATGTCTCTGGAAAGCGGCCCTTTGAGAAATGGCTCACTTACACCTCATGTGCCTTCCTCTCTAATGGCAGGTGTTAAGGGAGTAGTTACTAACGGCATCCCGGCCAGCACGTCCCAGTACCCATCTCCACTAGCAGAACAATGTCACATTCCTGGAAACCTTCGAGAGGACCTTTGGGAGAATGAGGGCATTCATTTTTAGATCTGGCTATCTTAAAAAGAAGCCCAGCTCTGTGATACTGAATTAGGTCTCTTGCCCCGGCTGGTGTGGCTCAGTGGATTGGGTGCTGGCCTGCGAACCAAAGGGTCACTGGTTCCGTTCCCAATCAGGGCACATGCCTGGGTTGCAGGCCAGGTCCCCAGTGGGGGGCATGTGAGAGGCAACTCTTTCTCTCTCTCCATCTCTGTCTCCTTCCCTTCCCCTCTCTCTAAAAATTAAATAAATAAAATCTTTTTTTTTTAAAGAAAGATTAGGTCTCTATGACAATAATAATAATAATAATCCCTGAATAAGCATTTGCCAAAGGGCCTAAGATCCTGCGTCCAATTTGTATCACATTTAGACAAGTGATGTTACAGTCCCGGGCCTGTATATTATACAATTACAGAAATGTGATTTTCATTATGTTATTAAAGTGCTAGTTGTTCGCCGGCCATACTTTCTGCAGATGTTCCTCCCAGCAGCATGGCTGTTGCTGCTGCCGCTGCTGCACCAGTCAAAATTTCCCGGTCTCAGTGCCACGCATGTCCTGCTAATAGAGAGTTCTATCGGGGTTAACAGGAAGCCCTCCTCGGCCCCCTGGATTGTTTTTGATTGGGCTCAACCTCTGGGAGAAACTGGACTCCTGCAAAGCCCAGCCAAGTAAACAGAGCTCTCCCTCCCACTTGTCATTAACCCTTTTCTCGGCAGGCAGCAATTCCCACAAATGTAAACCAGATGGTGAGAGTCTTTGCAAGGGAGGGGAATATGCGTTTTATAGGCTCCACATGGAAAACGAGTAGGGTGCGTTTCATGCATTAGTTGTATGTTTCAGGAAATCTGCATTGAGTATTATGAGAAGTTGGAACTGGCTGAGGCTCAGACCTGGTGGGAGAGAGCAGATCTCTACCAGCCTCGGCTAATGCTGACCCCCGTTGACCATCCCAACAGCCTTTGAGGCCAGGATGTTGCAGGTCAGACTGGGTCGGCTACAAATCAAAACTTTGGTTGATAATATCAGTTTAATCACTCAGCAACTATTTATTGTGTGTATTCAGTGCAGAAGGGTCAACTGGTTTCAGACAGGGTTCAGCTCCAGAATTTGAGGACAGGGTCAGGAAATGCCACCTTCTCAAACTGAAGCTAATAAGAAGTAACATGCAATTGAAGCAATTAGCCATCTGCAGGGGTAAACGCCTTTCGTCAATGCACTACAGACGAGACTGGGGTGTTCCCTAAATCTCCACCGAGAATGGAGACCCATAGGCCTTCAGAGCCCGGCAAGAAGAGGGAACTTTAAGGAATATAAGGCAGTTGTTATTGGGAGCCTCTCAGAACTGAGGGGAGGGGCTGCCCCAGCTACACCCACGGCAAATGGGGTCCCCAGAGAAGTATCTCAAATTAAGAGGGCGATTCAATTAGCTACCCCACCTTAAGGGGAATGGCACCAAGGAACAACCAATGTCATTTGATTAATTCTATACTCAGCAAGCAAACCATCCCCACTGACTGATATCCCGCAAACGTTTCTGTGACGAACTAATAAATTACCATTCCAGTAGATGTGACTTGCCTGCCTTTGAGGATCAAATTTACACTAATTAAGTCTGACTGTCCCTGGATAGAATCATAAAACTGAAACCTGAGCCAGGGAGAACCATACCCCAAATCAGACAACTTCATTCATTCACTCATAAATTCCATGACATTATAATAGTGCCATCTCTGCCCTGGTTATTGTGTTAGACATGAGGAATGCCAAAATAAATGTTAATGTTCCTGCTTTTAAGAAGTTTCCAGTATATTGCAGCATGTATTTAAAACGATGGGTTCTGATCAGGTAGAGTGTTATGGAATCAGTTTAGTTGGTTACAAATAGGACTTTAAAAAAACTGAATACAAAAAAAGAATAGAACAAATTTAGAAGAGAATGTAATAACATAAAAACTGTTAGTGTTCGTTGCAGTTTGTCAGTTTCACACCAGCAATGACACCCAATTCTCCCTCTCTCTGACCACCAGCTGGTGTCCAATAATTCAGTTCAATTCTCACACTAAATACCTGGAGTTACACAGATTCCATAGATGAAGGGCTCAGCTCCACACTGCCCCACTGCAGATGCCAACCACAAATGGGGTCCCCAGACATCTGCACTTGAAATAGTCAACTACAGATGTGGGCTTTCCCATGATGTCCTTCAAATTTGATCATTTGCCAGAATGACTCACAGAACTGATAAAAAAACAAAACAACAAAAAAAAACCCTTATGTGGACGAAAAAGGGGTTCTGTGGAAAGTCACCTCACAGGTGATCTGAGTGTAAATCCCTAACTGGACAGATCTGCTGGGAGGCGGGGCAGTCACGCCCAGGCATTAACTTCTTAAAAGGCTTACATTTGCCTTAAGCAAGTCCTGTCCCTTGTTTCTGTGCATCTAGGTTAACACACATTAGAAATGAGTCTTTTTTTGTTTCTCCTTTAAAGAAAGGCAGACCACATGCAATACCTCATTGGATGTGTCTGGAGTCTTGGAAGCTTGACTACCCTACGTTGTCCTACGAATGGACCTTGAGAGCTTGTCTGGAGGTTCTAGCAGGGGAACGCAGCTACTCGTATACCCTCGACCGAAGACCGGTCCTCTCCTCTAGTTAGGAAGGTCGTCCTCTTCGACTGAGCACGCAGCTTCGGGAGGGATGCACATGGATGGGCGAGGGCGGAAGGGGACACCCACCTAACCGGCCAGATCAGCCGAATCAACCCTGCAGATCAATGGGGTGACAGATGTCGCAGCCAGATTGTCCCCACATCCAGAAATTCGTCTTCTCAGACCTTTCTTCTAATGTGTGACCACCCTCAAGGGACCACATCATCTTATCAACAATCCTGTAATCCAGGGGTCCCCAACCCTAGGGCCGCAGACAGGTACTGATCCATGGTCTGTTAGGAACCGGGCCACCCAGCAGGAGGTGAGCGGTGGGCAAGCAAAGCTTCACCTGTGTTTACAGCCACTCACATTACCCCCTGAGCTCCACCAGTCCCTGCCGCCAAAAATGCTGGGGCTGCTGCTGTCATCCTATCCCCGCCTTGCTTTCTACCCCCCACCCCGCCCCACGTAACCTTCCTTATGTTCCCTCCTTAATTCCAAATACATAAAAAACCTTCAGAACTGTTATGCCCCAGAGCATTTAAGATCTTGTTTCCTAGTAATTGTCTTTGGTTTGGCTCAAATGAACTTTTATAAAAATTCTTTACAGGTTTGGATGTTTCTTACATCAACACTTACTATTACAGTGAATTAGGAAGGATATAAATAAATAGCCAGATAAAGAAGTTCATAGGTCTGGGGAGACTCCAAGTACAGGAGCCTCTATCCTTATGGAGCTGGCATGTGCCTTGCCCCTGATACATGGATGTGTTCACCAACCCAGAAGCTCCCCAAATGGTCGTTCTGAGTTTTGTATCAAGGTTCCATTAGGTAGGCATGCTTGATTAAGTCATGGGCCATTGCTGATTGATTCCATTTCTAGCCTCTTGGCTCTCCCAGCTCCCTGGAGGTCAGAGGTTGGAGGTGAAAGTTCTAACCTTCATTCAATGGTTGGTTCCTATGGTAACAAATCCCTGTCCTGAAGCTTTGTAGAAGTGCCAAGTTCACGGTATCAGCATAAACTCAGGTGTGGGTGAAAGGGGTTCAAGAGGAATAACAAAAGTTACTCCTGCCCTGGCTGGTGTAGCTCAACAGATTAAGCACTGGGTTAACTGAAAGGTTGCCAGTTCCATTCCCAGTCAGGGCACATGCCTCAGTTGCGGGCCAGATCCCCAGCTGGGGGTGTGTGAGAGGCAACCAATTAACATATTCTTGCACATTGATGTTTATCTCTCTCTCTTTCTCCCTCCCTTCCCCTCTCTCTAAAAATAAATAAATAAAAGATTTTAAAAATTATTGAAAAATTCTAGCATTCAAACACAGCTGCCTCCCAGATTTCCCTGCAAACTCTGCCTCATGGGCCATGCCAGGGCTTCAGGAAGGTTAATGGTTCTCTGACCCTTCAACTTCCCTCTGCAGACCTTCACTCCCCTGGTTCCTCCTACAATATACAAGATCTGAGTCCTATAATGAATTCTGTATATCATTTATAATTATTGTGTCCAGTACTAGGGGTTTTACTAAAACATGTAAAACATATGAAGAAAGCCCAGACAGGAAGTAGCCTTAAAAGGCAGGAAAAGCTCCTAAGAAGTAACACTGAACTAGATCTTAAATGATGAGCAGCCCCCAATCATGTTAAAGAAAAAACTATGACCCGTGTTAGATACACAAGGATGACTTTATTGAAGGGCCCATTGTGATAGGCATAGGGACTGCTGCAAGGGGGTTCTGCTGTGCAGAAAGACCTGGGGCTCAGCTCCAAACACATCAATGCAAGAAACATTCAGACCCCTAGAGGACTTCTGTGAGTTTATTTGGGCCAAACTGACAACAATTGCCAGGAAGCAAAAGATCAACAGATTGAGGAAATGATAGGGAAACTCAAGAGTTAAAGATTTTATCTGCAGTTATAGTTGATAGGCTTAAGTGATTAATGAATGCATGGGGCAAAGCTGTTATTCCAAGAACTGGAATGCAGGACCTACAGGACTCCAGGAGGTTGACAGCAATTCAACCTTGCGCCCTAGGACATCTGCAAGCCATTGATTGAGACGGTATCTGAGCCATTGTGTTCTAGGGAGGGATGCAGATAGAGAATTGTTGATCAACAGATAAAGAAGTACTAGGAAAATCGTTGCGGGGCTGCAACTTTTATTTAATTAACCTTTTTCTCCAAACCTCTTACCTCCCTTTCTTCTCCTTATAGAAATGGCAGCTTGCCCTGGCTGGTGTGGCTCAGTGGATTGAGTGCCAGTTCTGTGAACCAAAATGTCTCTGGCTTGACTCCCAGTCAGGGCACATGCCTGGGTCATGGGTCAGATCCCCAGCTGGGGGCATGCGAGAGGCAACCAATCCATGTTTTTCTCACACATTGATGTTTCTGTCCCTCCATTCCCCTCTTTCCAAAAGTAAATAAATAAAATCTTTTAAAAAAATAAATAAAAAGGTCAGCTTGAGATGAAATGTCAAGATGGTTTTTGAGGGCACGTAACCAGCTGTCTTCTCAGATCCCAGCATCTGAATAAACCACCCACAGAGATTCAGTCCCTGCCTCTACTTATTCATTGTGGTAGTGACAGGCAGCCTGGACACCAATTTTCCAATATCAGTTCCTCAACATTAAAGCCTTTAAAAAAAGACACTAATTTCTTTCAGTGCAACAAGTCCACTGATCACAGAAGAGATAACCGGATGTCTTAGCTTGGTTCCTCCGTAAACAGACTTTGAGATGGGGAGTTGTGTGCAAAAGGTTTATCGGGGAGAGACATCTCTGTGGAAGTGGGAAGGTGGAAATGAGAAGGGGGAAAGTTGATACACAAGGTGGCTGCAGCTGAGGCCTCCGTCAGTCCAACGGGAGCTCTGCATTTGAGGGGCTCCACCCATACCAGCCCTGGGAGGGCGTGCAGCCTTTGTCGAAGCAGGTCCCTGTCGTGCAGCTGCTGGCATTGCTCAGCGAGACACATAGCTATGAGCCATTGTAGCCATGAACAATATTCCTAGAAGCCAGGTACCTAGGTCTTGAAAAGGGCACCTGAACACTGTACCCTGGGATCTAACTCAGCTTGGGTTTTTAGTGGGGTTTGATTCCAAATTGGAATGGGGCTTCCCAGTGAACTGGCCTGGACATGTATGAGCTGCAGGTCATGTTTTACAAGGCTAGACTGTGTACAGCCCATATAACTCCTTTGCTGTCAGGACACAGAATTCAAGGAGTATGAACAAAAGAAATAGAGTTTCCCAGACAGGGATATAGACAAAACCCTCCACAGCAAAAGAGGTGTATCAGAGGCCAATTAGAGAGAAGACAGCCAGCCTCAAAAATGACCAGTGCCGAAGAGAGCTTACGAAGAATCCTCTATCATTTGGATGCCCAGAGGTCCTTTCCTCCTCTAATGGTAACGCTCTCTTGATTTTCCTTTGGAAGACCCTCATTCCTTTCCCACCATCAGTCTATGAGTTTCAGATGGGCTGACCCTTTCCTTTTACTCTGTGTTTGAGCCAGTAAACCAGTTCTGGCAAATGAGAGTTGTGCATTCCTAACCCTGGGATTGGCTGAGAGCTGAGTAGGTGATCAAAGCTGAACCAATTGAAGCCAATGAGCATCAGCTCCAGGATTTTTACTGGAATGTTTGTGAACAAACTATTCTTTTCCTGCTGGGGTTGCTAAGATAATAGACCATCTGTCTATAGCTGTGAGTGGCCATCTACTTCCTCTGGGTAGAATCCATCTGAAAATGAGGCCAACAAAGAGAAGCATGGAGCTCAGGGGTAGAGAGTGGGGCAGGTGTCCACGACACCTTTAGGGCACCAAATTCCAGTCCTAGCTGAAGAGTTCTTGCCAGGTCTGACTCTGGACTTTGCTGGTGGTTAAGCTAGTAACTGACATAAGTTAATCCGTGAAAGAGAGCCAGTGCTCTTACCAACTCGTCCCCCGACCCTCTCCTGCCTCCCCATCCTAGTTTTCCACCCTTCGTGTGAATAATCCTCCTACCCTCCAGGGCAAGTGCAGACGGGAAAGGAGCCTGCAGCTTCCTCAAGAATTGTTAAAGAGCAGTGCAGATCCAAATGTGGTCTTTAAAAATAGCCTGAGTGAACAGGGAGGAGAGGGGGAACAGAACATGTGAAAACTGTAGAGAAGGACTTTTTCTCTGTTCCCTCAGGTTCTGTGGCTAGGCCTGATAATTCAATTGACAAATGACAGATTAGCAGGAGAAAAGCATAAACATTTTATTTGATGTTAATATTTTTACTTGTACACAAAGTCCTTCATATACTATAAGAAATGAGAACTCAAAGAAGCAGGCGGGCTTGAGAGCTCATATACCATTTCAATAAAGAGTGATAAATTGTGGAGACACACGTGAACATCTGCCTGTTCATTTACAGGTTCACAGGCTGACGAAGATACAAGATACAAGAAACATTGTACACAGGACAATGACGCCTCCGCGCCCTTCAAAGTGGGCACCTTGGGACCTCACGTAATGCTCCCAACTGCAGCACGATGTTCCTTCTGCTCTGGTAGCAGAAGCCGCGGAACAAATTTTGCCATGCCATGTTTCTTGCCAAGATCATGCATCGAAATCTTAGACACAGCAGTTTTGGGAACCCCCAGATCAGCTTCTAGTTCTCACAGTGTCCGTCCCCGATCTTTGTTGATTGCAGCCCTTACACGTTCCACATTCTCAGGTGTTCTGCTCGTTGCAGGCCTTCCAGAACGTGGGTCACTGTCAACAGATTCCCGACCATCTTTGAAATGTTTGTGCCACACTCTTATTTGTGCTGCACTCATTGCATCTTCCCCGAAAGCCTTCTGAATCATCTGAATAGTTTCCATGGAAGAATGTTCAGCTTAATGGAAAATTTGATGCAGACTTGTTGTTCTACTCACTCAGTAACTTCGAATGCGATGGCCACACAGCACATGTGCTCACTCGGTGGCGTCTACCACACTGATTAGTACAGTGAAGCCGTCACTGTTTGCACACGAGCATTCTAGTCCACTCTCCTTGGCTGCCAGGTTGCATCAACGTTGTGCAAACCATTCTCATTATATTAACAATGTCTGGACTTTTCCCAGACAGACCTCATAGTTTGGCCTTTATACCAGGCTCATAGCTCCCAAAACTTTACGAATTTTCTAAGCAATAATAGCAATGGGAGCATCTTTTGTCATATTTGGTCTCTTGTACTGAAATCACTTCAGAGCCATAAAGGTAAAATTATTTCATAAAAAGCCCCTTTCAACTACAACTGAGTCTATGTTAATGAGCAGACTTTTGGAAATTTCTTAAAGTTCAGAGCCTGTTTCCCTGAGGAACCAACCATTATTCGAGAGTACAGCTTTTGGCACCAATCCCTGACCTCTTGGGAGTCAATCACCAGCAGCCAATGGTCGACTCGATCGTGCCTATGAAATGAAGTCTCCATAAAAAAAAAAAACCAGAAAGAGAGCTCGGGGAGCCTCCAGGTTTGTGGGCCGAACATGTCCATGTGCCGGGCCTCAAACTCCACAGGCACAGAAGTTCCTTCATCCCGTCTTAGACCTTGCCTTCTGTATCTTTTCATCTGGCTCTTCATTTACATTTTTTAACATCTTTTGTAATAAACCAGTAGTCTACTAAGTAAAGTGGTTTTCTGAGTTCTTTGAGCTGCTCTAGCAAATTAATAGAAGCCAAGGAGAAGGTTGTTGGGACCTGTGACTATAACCTGTTGGTCAGAAACACTGGTGGCAACCTGAAGTTCTTTTTTTTTTTTTAATATATTTTATTGAGTATGCTATTACAGTTGTCCCATCTTCCCCGCTTTATTCCCCTCCACCTTGCACACCCATCCCACCTGCATTCCCCCCCTTTAGTTCATGTCCATGGGTTGAACATATGAGTTCTTTGGCTTCTACATTTCCTATACTATTCTTAACCTGTCTATTTTCTAGCTACCATTTATGTTTCTTATTCCCTGTACCTTTTCTCCATTCCCCCTCCCACTCCCCTGCTGATAACTCTCCATGTGATCTCCATTTCTGTCATTCTGTTCCTGTTCTAGTTGTTTGTTTTGGGGTTTTTTGAGGCTCAGTTTTTAATAGCTGTGCATTTGTTGTCATTTTACTGTTCATATTTTTTATCATCTTTTACTTAGATAAGTCCCTTTAACATTTCATATAATAAAGGCTGGGTGATGATGAACTTCTTGAACTTGACCTTATCTGAGAAGCACTTTATCTGCCCTTCCATCTAAATGAAAGCTTTGCTGGATAGAGTATTCTTGGATGTAGGTCCTTGCCTTTCATGACTTCGAATACTTCTTTCCAGCGCCTTCTTGCCTGCAAGGTTTCTTTGGAGAAATCAACTAATAGTCTTATGGGAACTCCTTTGTAGGTAACTGTCTCCTTTTCTCTTGCTGCTTTTAAGATTCTCTCTTTATCTTTAATCTTAGGTAATGTAATTATGATGTGCATTGGTGTGTGCTTGCTTGGGTCCAACTTCTTTGGGACTCTCTGAGTTTCCTGGACTTCTTGAAAGTCTATTTCCTCTGCCAGATTGGAGAAGTTCTCCTTCATTATGTTTTCAAATAAGTTTTCAATTTCTTGCTCTTTCTCTTCTCTTCCTGGCACTCCCATGATTTGGATTTTGGAATGTTTAAAGTTGTCCCGGAGCTTCCTAAGCCTCTCCTCATTTTTTTGAATTCTTGTTTCTTCATTCTGTTCTGGTTGAATGTTTCTTTCTTCCTTCTGGTCCAAATTGTTGATTTGAGTACTGGTTTCTTTCCCTTCACTGTAGGTGCCCTGTACATTTTCCTTTATTTCACTTTTTATAGGCTTCATTTTTTCCTCTAATTTGCAACTGTATTCAATCAATTCTGCGAACTTCCTGATTACCAGTGTTTTGAACTGGGCCAATTTTTTTTGTCTCAGGGCACCTGTTATGTAGTAAGGAGTAGAACCTTAGGTTTTCACCAGGGCAGGGCAAACCATGTCACTGCGTTCTGAAAGTGTATTGGGGGAGGGGTCTGAGAGGGAACAATGGTGCTCGCTCCACTCTCTGCTGGCTTTCGGTCACTTCCCCTGCTACCCACAATTGAATTGGGCCCTCCTGGTGCCAATTCCCAGGTGGGTGGGTTTTCGTATGTTCTAGGACCCTGTGGGTCTCTCCAATGGACTCTGCTGTGAGGCTGGGAGTTTCTCCCACTGCCTCAACCCCACAGGTTTTTTAAGTCAGAAGTTTTGAGGCTTTATTTTCCCGCAGTGGAACCCTAGGTTGCACGGTATGTCTCACTCCCCTGTTCCTCTGGTTTATCTGCACATAAGTGTGGGACCGCCCTGTCTGCCGGCCGCAGCCTCTCCCACCTGGTCCTCCAGCTGCCACCTTGCCATGAGTCCTCTCTGCCCGGCTGCTGGTCTCCACTCCTACTAGTCTGGATGAATGTTTCTTCTTCAACTCCTTGGTTGTCAAACTTCCATAGTTTGATTTTCTGTCACTTCTGGTTGTTTTTTGTTTTTAAATTTGTGGTTGTCCTTCTGTTGGTTGTGCGAGGAGGCACAGTGTGTCTTCCTACGCCTCCATCTTGGCTGGAAGACAATCTGAACTTCTGATTGGCCTCTGATATGGTAGAGGAAAGGCAGGCAGTCCCTTAAAACTAAGCTATCTCCAGGTACATAATGTCAGAATTGAGTTTAATTGTAGGCTACCCAGCTGGTGTCAAAGAATTGCTTGGTGGTGTGGAAAAATGAAACACATCAGAATTGGTGTTGAAATCATATGTTCTATGGGAAATGGAAGGTCAGCAAGCCCTTCCTGCATCTGCTGATTCTCAGTTGCTTCAGGGCAAAACGCCCAACATGCCAACACAGCATCTTTGTGGTGCATGGCCCGATCCCCTCCGCAAGCAGCGAGGAAACTGGTCTCCAGGGCAGCGCTGAGCGAACCTGAAGGAGTGTTCTGGAGAGGCCATGTGAGTCCGTGCAGTGGTCGGCCAGAGGTGCGTCCCCGTTCGCTTCCCCGAGGTAATCCTGGCTCTGCCTTAGCTGTGTGACCTGGGACAGTTCCTCACACATTTTGTGTCTCCATTTTCTCAACTGTAAAAGGGGAAAATAAATGGCACTCACCTCATATAATTGCTATGAGGGTTAAGGAAGGTAAGGGTGTATAAAGTGCTTAGAACGTGCCTGGCACATACCAAATGCAAAATTCATATTAGCTGGTATAACATTTATTTGAACAGGGAGAAAACTTCTTAGCTTGTGTAGGAGGAGTGGAAAGGCAGACGTGGCCAGGCGGGTAGACACGGGCCCTGTGACGAAGGGCCCAGGCCAGAAAGCTTGGCTTTGGGCTCAGAAGTCCCTCCTGTGCTGGGCGAGGGTGGTGAGCTGGAGAGCAGCCCCCAAAGATGTCCACATCCCACGGCTCAGAACCTGGTAATGTGTTACCTTATGTGGCAAAAGGGACTTTGCAGAAGCAATTACATTAAAAACCAAAGAGATAAGACTAGCCCGCATTACCAGGGTGGTCCTGTGGAATCTCCAGGTCCTAACGAGAGGGAGGCAGGAGAGTGCGAGTCGTGAGAGTCGGGGCCAGAGACACCAGGACTGAAGCAGAGGTGAAGGGCGACGCCAGCAGAGCAGCCTAGGCCAGCAGGCAGCCCTTGGAGGCTGGCAGAGGCCAGGGAGGGGATGCCCCCGGAGCCTTCGTGGAGCACAGTTCTGCCAACCCGTTTTAGACGCTGACTTCTGGAACTGTAAGAGAGCAGACATGTGTTGTTTTAAGCCAGTAAGTATGAGGCAGTTTGTCACAACAGCAACAAGAAGCTAATATGGTCAGCAGACAGAGAACTGAGATTTGGAGCACCAATGCCAAAGGTCACCAGGGACCGAGGGCAAGTGTCCCATGAACAGGCGCAGACACCCACTTAGGGGAGGTGAGCATGCTCCACGTCCTGACCGCAGTGCAAACTCAGGGGCGTACCTGTCTGAAACCTCACTAACCTGCATGTAAAAGGGTTAAAATGGGTGACTTTCTGTATGGAAACGATACCTCAATGAACTTGAAAGCAAGTGTTTCCAAAAAGAAAAATTCCTTCAGCTTCTCAAAGTCTCTAATTCTTCAGAGGACAAAGGCAAGAGCACTGGCTTCTGATCTTTCACGGGGACTCGGCCCACGGACCTCACTTCACAGGTGTGGCAATGAGGCTGAGAGGTGAGGAGGCTGCCCAGGTCACACCTTGGCCCTGCCCGAGTGGGGGCAAGAGTCGAGGATTTATTTCCTACCCAGGGCCCCTCCTGTTCCCAAACAGCTTATGTGGTCCCAGGCCAGCATCTTCAGCATCACCTGAAACTTGATAGAAAGGCAGTTTCTCTGGAATCGGAAACTCTGGCAGGGGAGTTGGCTGTCTGCAGTCTAACAAACCCTCCAGAGCAATCCTAGCAACCCAGGCTTGAGAAACCGAGGGACAGGCTTATCTTCCCCCTTTCTGAGTTACAGTCCCTTCCAGAATCTGACTCAGGACAGCAGCTCTCCCCAAGAAGAATACACAAGCAAAGACTTTCGCATACAATTGAGGGGGAGGGTGTTCAAACGCCTCCATGAAGTTCACTTAAGAAAAAGCTTGACCCGGCTGATGCAGCTCAGTGGATTGAGTGCCAGCCTGCGAACTGAGAGTTTGCCAGTTCGATTCCCAGTCAGGGCACATGCCTGAGTTGCAGGCCAGGTCCCCAGTTGGGCGTGTGAGAGAGGCAACCAGTTGTTGAATCTCTTGTACATTGAGGTTTCTCTCCCTCTCTTTCTCCCTTCCTTCCCTTCTCTCTAAAATAAATAAATAAAATCTTTTAAAAAAAGAATTGAAGGGTTAGGATTCATCTCAATAAAGAAGTGGTTTAAAAAAAAAAAGAAAAGTCTTAAGTCTTAAGGTAGCGGACAAATGGCAGAGAATGCCCAGTCTGCCTATAGAACTCTGAGCTTATTCAAGGCTTTGGATTCGGACTCCAGGCCAATGTGTTCATCATCTGTGTCATTCCGGGGCCTGGAATCACCCTGCCAAGTTCCCAGCTGCAAAGCAGGCCCTCAAGCCTGCCTGTCTGCATGCATTTGGCTTCGCCCCTACCCCAGGGCTTCCACAACATTGTCTTAATGCTGCCCTGCCCTCAGTTTAACTCATTCCCAGAAGAAGAAGGAGAATAGCCATAGGTGGTGGTTCAACCCTTTAGGTAACAATATATATTTGAAAATCAAAACCCAAATTTAAGAAGAGAGGAGGAAGAGCAAAGGGCACAGCAACCCATTTTCACCACTAGATGGCGGTCATGGAGACAAATGCTCAAACAGCCCAGTGTTCTAAGGGCCCTAACTTGGCTTCCGGGCATCCCTCTTTTTGGCCCATAGAGTGCTTTTAAGTATTTCCGGGAAATTTCACATAAAAATCCAGATTTCCAGACTCATTCGCAAAACAACCCCAAGATCTGGCCCTCTGTGGGCCTGCATCTCTGAGAACCGCCCCTGTGGCTGGGGCACTGGACCTTAACCGGCCGCCATCCCCACCCCTTCTGGTCAGTCACCTGCTTTACCAGCCCGGCCTCTGCACCATGGCATAGAGACTGCCCTGTCCCAAGAGCCCAAAACACCAAAGAGGGTGCTGGGTGAGGCCTACAGGTGGTTTCAGACAGTTACTGATTCAGAGCAGCCAAATGAAAGTGGGGAACGGGCTGCAACCATTTTTCCATTCTAACAGTTCACTCTTCACTTTGGTTTTTCCTGTCCACATCCCCCTTTTGCTTCTCATGCTCAAAGCTGGGCGAGGTGCCTCTAATGCGTGCCTGCATGGCACGCTGCAGGTTCCCTTCCCTAGAGCGTCTCAGCTACCCTGGGCCCAGGTTTACTCTCTGTCTCCCATGAGTTCATAAACCCTGTGAGGGCAGGAACGAAGATAATCCACCTGGCTCTTCAAAGGAACTCATTAAACGAGGAGGGGAGAGAGGGGGGAGGGGAAGGTGGCTTCTGAACGTCCTGGAGGCCTTGTCGCAGCAGCAGGGCCAGCGTGCCCTCCCGGGGCTCCTGACTCAGGCTTGCGGTGCGACCCGTGAGGCGGCCCAGTAACAAGTTCTTGGCTGATGCTGGTGGCCCTCGACCCCCATTTTGAAAACCTCTGCCCTTGGTGAATCTTTTTCAAAATACTAAGCTTCTATAAATAGTTTACAAACTTTAAAAAACTCTCTCATCTTCGTCTTTTTATTTTAGACTCTATCAGGGTGCTCAGGACATAGTGGTGAAGCGACACACCGTAGCTTCTGCGCTCCTGCCTGCGGCGCTCTGGAGGAAGAGGGCAGCGTGGAGACCCGCCTGCGCCTGCACCTGAGGCCCAGCCGCGGACAGGGTACCTGTGCGCAGGAAGGCAGGCTCCCCGCCCTTCCTCCCCGCACAAGAATTTGCGGGACACACAGCGTTTGAGACACGTGGGAGGGAAGGAATAGAAAATGTTCTTCAACGGTGCAGATCGCATCGGGGTGATGCCACATACCAAGCACCCCTTGCTGCTCTCCCCAAATCAGGTGGTGAAGGACAGGGTGGCAGACGGGGAGCAGCAGGCATGCCGGCCACGCACCCTGGCGCCCTTGCCCGCGGGCCTGGACCTCGGGCCAGTCAACACAGCACCCTAAGGGGCCGCTCTCACCCGTCTGAGCTGGCACACAAGACGGGACTGCTCTCTCTCTGCCTGGTGTTCTGCAAAGAAGCTGCTGGAGAAGAGATTCCAGAAAGGAAACCCCTGTGCTTCTTAGGTGCTGGACCCCAGTGTTGGAGGGACAAGGAGAAACCTGCGGTGTCGGCCAACAACACAGTGTCACCGAAAGGCTAGGTGAACTCCAGGTTATTAGTCACAGGGAAGCAGTTGCAAAGGAATTTTGTGGACAACTAAGTCATGTGTGTCAGGTGAAGCCCCCCGAGAACAAAGCCCCGTCTGGGTAGGAACTCTTCCCGGGTCGACGCCCAGCTGCAGAACAGATGCCGAGCCCGAGCCGCCTCCCTCCGCGCAAACCTCAACCCCCTGGGAAAGTGGGCGCACAGTGCCACCACGTGGTCGCGGCTGGCAACACTCCGCGGCCAGGGAACGGACCGCGAAATGTCTAAGGAATGGATGCCCGAAAGGATAGAAACTATAATTATTTTTAGTCTTTTACGGTGAACTGAAACACACATTCCCGTTTTTGTATGTAAAACACTGGGAAAAATAGCATCAAAAGAGAGTCAAAATCTTTAAAGATCCCAGACCAGATATTGCCGACCAAGAAAAAAATAGATGAACTGGGAATTCAATTCAGGTCCCTTGGATCCTATCCAGATGTTCAACCAGCTGGTCACACTGAGTCCCCTCCAGTCAATTACTTTTCTTGATGTTTCCAATCAACAGTATTATATATGTGATGCCATAAACTTTTATATTTAATACGAGCTCATAAGTCAGGATCCTAAACCAGATGTTTTGGGTGAGAAAGAAATTGATGATTCATCAGTAGATGGAGCCCAGGCCACTGGCGGCTGGCCAGGCACTTTACCAGCTGAGCTGCAGAGCGGGGTGGCTGCTACCAGCTCCCCTTTCGGCAAGGAGGGAAGGAGGAAGGGAGAGAGGGAGAGAGGGAGAGAAAGAGAAATGAAAATAAATATGAACATAAAGCAGCATTCAAGATCTTTTATGAGTTTTTTTTTTCTCTTCTAAAACAGGAGCTTATACTGTTGACTTAAGGCAATAATAGTCAGGTATTTGCAGTCTGCTGGATACATCCACCTCTGCCCTATGAAGGGGGAGATGAGGATGGAGAGGAGTAGAAAGTAGAATATATAACCCAGACACAGTGACATCGGGGACAATGTCCTTAAACTCCTAACTGACTTTTCCTCCCGGGGATTCCTGCCTTTGCACACCCCCGTCCATAAGCTAGGCCCACTCGTGGGCGGAATCAGGCAGACTAGAGAGCAGAGAGCAGAGACGCCTCCGGGCTGTGGTTTCAGCTCCTGAAGCAGAGGCACTCTGGCCCCACCGTCCTTCTTGAGAATATCCCCCAATCTGTGGACCAGGGGCCAGAATTACTTGAGGGTGCCAAGAAAGAAGTTCTATGGCTGACTTTCTGGGTCAGAGTCCGGGGGAGGGGAGGCACAGACCCCAGACAGGGCTGGCTGCTTGCCGGCTCCGGCCAGGTGGGGCCAGAGTAATCCCAAATGAGATGGTCCTTGAAAAGCACTTAGCAGGGTGCCTGGTACATAGCAAGTGCTCAATAAATTGCAGCTGTTACTGCTTTCATTAGGGTTTCAGATGCCTTTAGAATCACCAAAGCCAAGTTCCCTGTGGATGCTTCCTCAGCAAGGGACAGCCGGCACAGGCCCCCTACCGCTTTCTAACTTTCTTCCTAATATCAGGCAAGACTACTTTTAATGCTGTTGCTTAAAATGAGCCCATTTAAACCGATGCGTGATGGTTCATTTTCTGTGAGAACTTACCTAGGCCAGGGCACCCAGATATTTAGTCAAACACTACTCTAGATGTTTCTGTGAAGGTATACTTTAGAATCAGTGGACTTGGAGCAAAGCAGATGGAGCTCCATAACGTGGCTGGGCCTGCTCCAAGCAGCTGAGTCCTGCAGGGATGAGAGACCGCTGTCCCAGAGGAAGGGGGTTTGGCCAGCATGTGGTCGTCCGGACCCAACCATGGCTCTGTGTGTCTCCGGCCTGCTGGCTTACCCTGCAGACTTGAACTTGCCAGCTTCCACATCACGCGAGCCAATTCCTTAAATAAATCCTTTTCTTGAAACACACACACACACATACCACACACACAGTTAGTTCTCTAGAGAACCCCAATGCACATGGCCCACAACATTCTAGAATCCACATAACATGCTTCCCTCCCATGCTGAGGCGCCCTGCAGGACTGGAAGGTGGAATACTGGATGTCTGCTGGTGAAAGGCTGTGACTATGACTCTCTGGGACTCAGTTTCTTCGTTCACACAGCTAGGAGATAGGTGAAAACAGATTTCATTTACACATCATCTTTAGTCCGTGAGTGGTGGCATCTGCAGTCAGGGTTGAGGAGGACTCTGTGGCGGCATCTGTGGCAAGGTATGGCAGGGGTGGAGGGGTATGCCATGACCTGCCAGGGGAGGTTGCAGAGCAGGGACAAGGCGACCACCGGTGGCCCCGCTGGTGTGCTCATCAGCCCGGCTGCTCAGCGCCGTCTGCTGGACTGAGTTTGCCTCTTTGCTGAAGCCCTTTCTTGTCTGCGTTTTGAAGCTCCACATTCTAGTGGTTTTGCTCTGACTCACCAGAGGCTCCTTCTCCGGCTCGGATTCCCCTGCTCAGGTTTTCATGTTGTGCCTGTTGCTGCTCCTCACGGCTGGGCCAGGGCCATGTTTTCTTTATTATATGACATACTCTCCCCAGGGGATCACAACTAATGCCAGGGCTTTAAATGACACCCGAACGGTAAGGGATCCTGATTTCATGTCGCTGGCCCTAAACTCTCCCCGACTCCAGGGCCAAGTACGCAGCTGACCACTCATTACATCCGCCCTCCACTGGCAGCCCAGTGGAGCATGAGGAAAGGAGAGCCCTGCTCTCCCCCACTGGCCGCTCTTCTCTGGCTTTCAGTGTCCCCACTAAAGGCACCCCCATCAGCCCGCTTAACCTAGTCAAAACCTGGAGTTACCCTTGACCCTGAACTTCCTCTGTCCTCCACTCCACCTTCACCCATGGGCAGATTCTGGGAATGCCATGAATTTTGGAATGTCAGGACACCTCAAACCATGTCCTGATCTGTTCACTTGCCTTGGTCTGCATCATCCTCACCCTAGTGCCGGCAGCAATCTGTCTTCTAGAAGCCTCCCCATGGCCCTCTGGCTCCCCACCTGTCTCCACACAGCAGCCAGCAGCAGCCAGACTTGCTCCGCCACTGCATCCCTCTGTTGGCTTCCTGTGCTCTTTAGAATGAGGTGCCACCTCCTCTCCCTTTGCCTCCAAGTAAGGCACAGTCTAGAGGGAAATACCAACAAGTGCAGGATGACCATCAGTGTGGCAACTGCCCTAAAGGGGCTGCAGACCCCTACCTGTGGGGAGTGAGATGGAGAGAAGGAGCTAGGGCAGGGGGGAAGGGAGGGATCGGGACAGGAGATCAAGGGCAAGGGGGTAACAGAGAGAGGGAGCGAGGGGAGAGACCACCATGGACCAGCACTTGCTTGCTTTGGGGTTTTACCTCTGCTACACCCTTTCATCCTTCCACTTCCTGGGGAGCTGCGTTCAGAGCAGCTAAGAAACTTGTCAAGCTTACCTGGCTGGTCCAGGCCAGGCCCAAGACCCCGAAGTCCACGGACTCCTGACCGCACCTTGTTGCTTCCAGAGATGCCAGAGGCACAGTGGGCACCACCCCTTCCTGGGCACCTCCTGACACCCTGGGCCATTACTGGCCCCCACACAGGACACAGCAAAATCCAGTCCCCTTTGTTCTTCCCCGCCCTCAAGCCCACCCCAGCATAAGATCCTATAGTGGTATTTCTCAAATTTGAGTAACATGATGAACCCCATTAAATGAAAGAAATATATGTTGAAGTCCCTGAGAATATATTCATGAACTCCATCCAGTCTGACTTAAAAATTAAATATTGGTAGCAAACCCAGGTCCCTTGGGAGATGACTGGAAACACAGCGGAACTGGGCAGCCATTCCTGAGGCCTGGGTCCATCGCGCTGATTACGTTAGAGTACCTTTAAAGGAAAGTGCCAAGCTGGAGAATTCTTCTGGAATTCTCAGGCCCCCAAGAGTAAATCAACAAAGTCAGGAATCTGAGGCTCCAGGCTGACCATCCTGGACGGCTCGATAAAATCAAAACACCAGGCCCTGCTCATGGGGCGCGGGCTGACTCACAGGCATGCCCCGCAGAGGGTCCTACTTCAGCCCGTGTCCGTCCTCCAGCACCAGCAGCTGCTCAAGGGGCGAAGTTGTGAAGTGGGAGGGAATGGAGGCCGGGGAACTGGGGGGCCTGGGCTTGCATGCTGACTCCATTCCTAGCCACTTTTGTAACCTCGAGCAAGTTCATTCCTTTCTGATCTTCTCATCTGGAAATTGGGGTTGTAATGGGGTATACCTGGCAGGGTCACTGTGAGGATAGATGATTTACACATTTATTTTTTTAAAGATTTTATTTATTTATTTTTAGAGAGGGGAGGGAGAAACAGAGGGAGAGAAACATTAATATGGTTGCCTCTCATGTGGCCCCCACCGGGGACCTGGCCCACAACACAGGCACGTGCCTTGACTGGGAATGGAACCGGCGACCCTTCGGCTGGTGGGCCAGCACTCAACCCGCTGAGCCACACCAGCCTGGGCTGACTTATAAATTGAAATTCCTGGACGTGTGCCTGCCACGCAGGCAGCACCTGCGAGCCGCTCTGCCTGCAGTCCTGTCTTTCATCGCGCCGTCCTGCTCCCACAGCTGGGATGCCTTTCCTCACCTTCCGTTCCAGAAATCTAGGATTTGTTCAACGTTCTAAGTACGCCATGTGTTCTGAGAGAAGCCTTCCCTGACAGCATGCTTCTGTACCCAGAGTATCCCTCTATTAACACATACCCTCCAGTCGGTTGCCTAACTGTGTGCTGGAAATGACTCCCAATGAAACATCGACTGCGTAAAAAACATAAACCATGTTTCTCATACCTTCATTTGAGCCACTAGGCTGCACTGGCGGAAAATCCAGACTCCGTTCCAGGGTCCCTGGGACCCCAGGGGCCACGTCAGGTGCCTGGGATGGGCTGAATTGACCTGCAGCTGCCAAAACAAAATACCACACGTGGGGGCTTCCACAACAGAACTGTTTTCTCAGAGCTCTGGAGACTGGAGGGCCAAGATCAAGGTTTGGTTTCTTTCGAGGCTGCTCTCACGGGCTTGCAGGCAGTTGCCAGGAGGCTGTGTCCTTGCTCCGTCTTTCCTCGTATGGGAGCGTCTCTGGTGTCTCTCTTGTGTCCTGTTCTCCTCTTCTTATAAGGAGTCCCCACCCTACAGCCTCATTTTAACTTAATTACATGAATAAAAGCCCTGTCTCCAAATATAGGTACATCCTGTGGTTAACGGGGGTAGGGCTCCAATACAGGAACTCTGGAAGAACATAATTTGGTCCACAAACATGGGGTACAGAAGAAGCCCACACAGTGTCCAGGCAAATGGGCAACTCATCTGGTCCTCGGCCATTGGACATTGGATACTCATCACCTTGCCAGAAACACGCAGGTGCCCAGGCAGCCCTTCCCTGCTGCAGTCCCGCAGCCTTCAGGGGCTCTGCCCAGGGGACAGGGCACAGGTCCCCCTGCCCTTCTGCCCTCTTTGCCTTTGCTCACTCTTGCCCCTCAGTCCCAGACAATCCATCCCTGCTTCACAGGGTGTCCTCTCTCCCTTTACTGTTAGTGACAGACACTGTGTGTCCAGCACATCCTCTCTCCCCAGGGGCTGACATTTTAGAAACAAAAGCAAGGAGGACCCCAGGGCTACTCCTACTCTTCACCACCTTGCCACTCTTCTGAGACATTGAATGTAGCTCACTGGCTGCTTGAAGTGGGGGAGGGGAGACCCAAAGAAGACGCAAATATCTCTAAATGATATGCCTGGCTTGGTTTGAAATACATAAAAAATAACACAGATCGTTGGATGGACAGAGGGAGAGACATGATAGACACGCGATAAAGTACATATAGTGAACATTAACGGTGTGATCTAAGTAGTGGGTGATGAATGTTCAACGGATGCTTGAAAAATTTCAGTATAAACTGGTAGTGGTGGGGGCAATACTAAGGTGCACATTTGCCAGCCTCCTGCCAGTCCATAAGTTCCTTGGTTAATTCAATGCGGTGGCTTTTTCTTACTGTCAACTCAGCACTTAGCACTTGGTAGCCTTAAAAGTAAGTTCTAAAGAAGGAACCCTAGCTTCGGAAGCCCAGCGTTCCCCAAGCTGGGGCGCCACGGAGCCCTCTAGTGGTGATGGCGCGCACTGCACTCCTCGAGGACCGGTTTAGCGGGGACCGGTTTCACAGCGAATGGAGACCCGGAGCCACCCAGACAATGCTTCATCAAGGATGTGAGAAGAATCTAGAATGTGCCCTAAGTATCTAGAAAATTGCTCCAGCCTATTGCCAGTTGAGCACACCTACTAAATGAGTGCCTAGCACCCCTTCAACTGAGAAGAATACTCCCATCAGGTCAAGAGGGAGTTGGTTGCCTTACAGCCTCTCTCTCTCTGGCAAGAGTCTGTGAGGGACCAAGACCCCTCATTTCAGGCTCCAGTTCAATTGCCAGCTGGGATCATAACAGAGAGCCCCTGCAGTTAGTTCTGCCCTCTGACATCTGGGGCAGCAGACACGGGGAAAGTGGGGGTGTGCTGGCTGTTGAATGGCTGGAGGAGGAAAGGATGGAGGGAGCCAATTTGGACTGAATTGTGTCCCCTCAAAATTTATATGGTGAAGCCCTAATGCCCAGAAACTCAGAATATGACAGTATTTGGAGAGAGTGTCTTTAAAGATGTGCTTAAGTTAAAATTGAAGCCGGAAACGCCAAGTTCATGCTGCCTGTCACTATCAAAACCAGTGGGTGTTCGACCCGCAGGCAGCCTGCCGGCCACATGCAGCTCCAGGTGGCTATGAATGCGGTCCAACACAAAACTGTAAATTTACTTAACAAATTTTGAGGATTTTTTTTTTTTATGTGTTGCAATGTATTTAACATGTGGCCCAAGACAACTCTTCTTCCAGTGTGGCCCAGAGATGCCAAAATGTTGGACACCCCTGCAATAAGTAGAGACAAGGATTGAATCTTTATGGGCGCTTTATTCAGATGGCCACCAATCTGAGAAGCCAGTGGGTTACAGACCGTCTTAAATTCCATTTCGAACTGACCCTTTTTATAAGAAAAAAAGTGTAGGTAAGGGGTTTGGAATTCAGGGGAAAAGTTAATCAGTAAAAGCTGCAGCATTCTGTATCTGTGTCCTTGGCGGTGGGCATCTCCCCCCGGAGCACGATGGCTCAGATACCATCTTGATTGCTCCTGGGGCACAAGGTGGAACTGCCTAAGGTCTCCTGGAGTCAGGGTGGGTCATACCTTCAGTTCCTGGAACAATAGCTTTTTATATACATTGATTACTAAGCTTATTAGCTATTATCTGCAACTAAAATTTTCCAACATTTGAGTCCCCCATCATGGGGACACTTCTGTCTCTGTGCCTGTGACCTATTCTTTGGGAGGTACCAGTCAGCCCATCCCCTCTTCTGATAACACATTCCTTCCAGAATCGATGGAATTTGGGGTCCTGCCAACTGCAAGGACACAAGCTCATTTGAGCTACTGGGTTCTTCCTAATTCCCTAATATTAATTGCCTGCCACCAGCCCAGGAGCTAAGGTCTACCTACAGCAGAGGTCCAGACTGACAAGCCCTGTCCTTACGGAATTTACAGTCCAGCGTAACCTCAGTTTGGGAAAATCTTAGCATTTGTTTTCACCATACATTAAGCATAACAACATGACCCAGAGTATCAGTGCAGAAGGGCATTCTGTGCCCTGGGAACTACAGCCACTAACTGTCCTGAACTTCACATCAGTGCATGAACAAAAGCAGTTCTTCCCATATTTTTAAGGTATAAGCAGTCTGGGATTACCTGACAGAAATGAACCTAGGAAACACTAAGACAGAAGAAAAAATAAACCAAAATTTATTTTTTTGCATGGAATTTAATATTTCTTTTAAAAGGATCAAAGTAGTCATCAGGGAAAAATCATTATTTTATTGCACTTCCTAATATCTTTTTACAAGTTTTATAGTGTTTTTATTTTCCTCAATTTTATTGATATATAGCTGACATATAACATGGTATAACTTTAAGGTGCTATGATTTATATAAGTTTATATAGCAAAACGACTACTACAATAAGGTTACTTACTACATCCATCACCTCACTTTTTTTTGTGGTCAGAATTTTTAGGATCTACTCTCTCAGCAACTTTGAAGTGTGTGATACAGTATTATTCACTATAATCACCATGCTGCACATTAGACCCTCAGAACGTATTCATCTTATAACTAAATGTTTATACCTTTGACTGCCTTCACCAATTTCCCACACCCTTCAGCCCTTCTACCAATCTACTTTGTTTCTATGAGGTTTTTTTTTATTCAATATAAAAGTGAAATCAAATTGTATTTGTCTTTCTCTGGCTTATTGCATTCAGCATTGCTAATCTTAAAATAAAAGGCCAAACTGAGAGGCAGCATGCATTTATCTGTGAGCAAAGATCTGATTAGGAGACAAGGCAAGTGGTATTTATGAGATTACAGCAGAAGGAGGGTGTTTCTACAGGTGCAGGTAAGATAACAAAGTGATGTTAACTCCAGAGAACATTTTCAGTTTTATTTCAGTAGTCATCAGTTAGGTAGTGATAATATTTGCTTCCTTGTCTGGGGCTGCAGTGTTGCTCTAGGTCCAGTCCAAAAATTATTTTGCCCTTTTAACATTCCAAAGGGTTTAGCAGGAAGACCTGAGAGGAAGTTCGTCTGGGATGACAGCTCCTGCTCCAAAATTAAAGTGGCTCTGTTTATATTATTTTGCAGCATAATTCCTAGGGTTCATCTATGATGTTGCAACTCCTCATTTATTATGACTGCATAATAGACCCAAGACACCTGCTCCGGAGCTTGTTGTGTAACCCCTAACTGGTATTCTTGCTTTTCTTCCCCAAAGCCAGTAAAAGCAGTCATTTGAAACACGTACTCCTTCGAATTACACTAACACTGTCTATAATTTATTTCCTCACAAGTAAATCTAACACAACCACAAGCAAGATCGAACCAAAGAACCAGGGGACTGACTTGCTTAAGATGACAGCTCACGACTGACGGCGTCGGGGCTCGAACCTCTCGTGGGAACTGGAAACCCCAAAGACCAGCTCCCGGGCTGGTAGTGCTTTTTCCGTCCAAGCGCTCCAGGAAGCCCCACCCCAGACGAAGGACGGTTTCCGTAAAATATTGACATGGGGAAAGCCGGAAAAAGACACTACGCGGGGTCAATCAGGGCGCTCTAGCATTCCCCCACTCTATGGCTGCCGCCAATTGACAAGTCGGAGAGGCGAGGCTCCTCACTATTGGACGCGCAGCCTCGCGTGGGCGGGCATCTCGGTTTGCGGCACGCTGATTGGCTGTATCTGCCATGAAGTCGGAGGGGCGGGGCGTGAGGCCAGCGGACCGGGGTGACCGGTTGCATTTTTCAGCCTGGGTGAAAACTGGCGCATGTGGGCTCTCCGCACGCTGCTGCTGCGGTCCGCGGCCGGGCGCACCATGTCTCAGGGACCCGCCCGCCGCCAGCGTCCGCCTAAGGACCCGCTGAGGCACCTGCGCACGCGGGAGAAGCGCGGCCCGTCCTGGGAGCCTGGGGGCCCGAACACTGTGTACCTGCAGGTGGTGGCGGCTGGCGGCCGGGATGTGGGCGCCGCGCTCTACGTCTTCTCCGAGTACAACCGGTCAGTGAGTCGCGCCTGGAGTCTGTCCCCTTACCGAGCCCCGCGGGGCCCTCCGTGTGCGCGCCCGTGACACGTGGGATTTCACTATTAACTTCGAACTTTGTCTTTGGGTGGGTGGGGCATCCTACATCCCTTACATCCCACGTCCCTATCGTTTCCCAAGTCCCTGAAGAATTTCAGACTTGGATGTAAAGCCTCCTCTTTGCCTACTCGTGGGCCCCGAGTTTCCTCTTTGCACTGACTGTACCGTAACCCCTCCCGTGCACATCAAGATGGGACCTCAGAGTTGGTGTGTGAGGTCGAGAGGCCTGGTTATGGGGAAAGGACCTATCTGGACCCCACCCCCAGCCAGCACAGCTCCCAAACCCCGCCTCGTCTCTGCTAAAAGCTCTCAAAACCCAGAATCCTAATAGCAGAAATGTAGCTGGGTAGTGCAACATTGATTTTTAGGTTTATTTATTTGTTTCACCCCCCAGAGTGTACAGTAAAACATCTGAACAGTGGTGGAGATTTTACAAAATAGAATCTGCTAAGTAACTTCCATAACGTTTGTCCTGTAGGTATCTCTTCAACTGTGGTGAAGGTGTCCAGCGACTCATGCAGGAGCACAAGTGAGTCAGCTGCTTTCTTTTGGGGCGAGATAATTATGGGCTTTGAAGGCTGAGGTGAGAAGCAGGAATGTTTTTATAGCAGAAGAAAGGGTCCCTGGTCAACCCACTTTGTTGTGCTCAAATGTTTTCTCTTTCTCAGACTGAAGGTGTCTCGTTTGGACAACATATTCCTGACCAGAATGCACTGGAGTAATGTTGGAGGATTGTGTGGTGGGTATACTCTTTCCAGGGTCAGAGACAGAAAGGATGTCTGTGGGATTTTAACCTGCCTTGCCCTTTTTTTTGCTCATCTTCTGAGACCAGGGCTGATGGAATTCTCTTTATGCTAGGCCAGTCAGCTACAGCATAGAGAGCATCAAAAGCAGTGACTCAGAATCGCAGAGTTTAATGTGAGTTCTGCCCTCAAATGGTCCCATCTACTCATTTACTGAGTTGCTAGACTGGAGATGTGTGACAGTAAACTGGAACATGTCATGATGGTGATTACAGGAGCTGCACTTACCATCAAGAATGTCAGCAGCTACATGGATACACATTGTCCAGATTATCCCATTATTTAAATTTTTTTTTTAAGATTTTATATATTTATTTTCAAAGAGAGGGGAAGGGAAGGATAAAGAGGAGAGAAACATCATTGTATGGTTGCCTCTCACATGGCCCTCATTGGGGACCTGGCCAAAAACCCAGGCATATGCCCTGACTGGGAATCGAACCGGCGACCCTTTGGTTCGCAGCCCACACTCAATCCACTGAGCTACACCAGCCAGGCCAGATTATCCCATTATTAATGCCCGCCGGCTGTGAAGGTCAAGATTGTGCTGCCACCAACTTCCGTAAGCTTCGTGATGTGGATAGGAGGGAGTGGAGTGTTGCACTAGTTGCGGTCTCAGAGCTGAAACTAGAGTGAGGCAAGAAGGTGGCTAGGCTGCAAAAATTTAAAACTCTTCTTCCCCTGAATGATTTTGTAGCCAAGGTGACTGACGGCCTCGCCCCAGTATCAGCCCCGCTCGTTCTAAAGGCATCGGAGGGCTATCTGGTGTCCCTCACACCTCTGGCTAGCACCGCTTCTGCTGTACACATGTTCCTGATCATTAGAAACTGGAATGAGCAGAAAAATAGCTGGTTCATAAGGAGTTCTGCTGGCAGTGGCTACAGGATGAGAGATTTGATGTGTCTTTTTTAGGAATGATTCTTACTTTGAAGGAAACTGGGCTTCCGAAGTGTGTACTTTCTGGACCTCCACAACTGGTGAGTCTCTCCTGACTCAGCTTTCAAAACTAATCACCCATTTTAAAAGTTGTAACAAGAATTTTCATGTTTGCATCAGTCTTCTGCTCTCCAGAGATGATTGATAGTGGAGTAAACCCTTTACCTTTCGAGATAAAGAGGTCTGAGTCTAAAACTTACTAAATGTATGACCTTGAACAAGTTACTTTACCTCTTGGAGCCTCAGTTTCTTCCATGTAGCTACCCATAAAATGGCTGTAATGTTTCATAGAGTTGTTAAAGATTAAATGAGATACTACATATAAAGCACTAAATCTATTAGATGTTTGGCACCAAGTAGGCACACAATAAATGTTAGCTCTTATTCTTAGCTATTTATTAAATTTCAGACATTTCATACCTTATGACACTATTGAGAAGTGTGCACGTGGTTGTAACTGTTGACTAAGCAGTTCATTTCCCAGTTCTTAAGGTAAAGGCAGCCAGTCACCAAGTACTGTTAATGGTCTCCAGCGTAATGTCTCGAATCCATCCAGTTGTCTCCATCTCGTTTGTCTTCATCTTCATTATCTCTGTCGACTGCCCCCGTCTATTGGGAAAGCTTCCTATATCCAGTCTTGCCTCTCTGTCATCCACCCACCACATGGTAGCCGGAGGGACTGGTTTCAGGCTTAATGGCAGAAAGTTACTTCCATCCTAAAAGCCTCCGACGGTTCCCCACTCACTCCACTCCAAACCCCTTGTCAGTCCCACAAATCCTGCAAGCCTTGGCCCTTGCCCACACTTGCATCCATATGCCGGGCACCAAGCTGGAGCAACATAAGCCAACTCTTAGCCACACTGCGCCCCACTGAAGCTCCTTCCCATCTCAGGGTTTTCATCCATGTTCAAGTTCCTTCTGCCTCCCTCCATCTCTGCCCCAGTCTTTCTGAACTTGGAGGGCTCAGCTGAAGGTCCCTGGCTCAGGAGCTGTCCCTGACTCTCCAGACAAGTTCTATCCCAGCCCCCAGCGTTTTTCCTAGCTCTTAAAGAGCACTTAGCACAGCTGCCCCTGTGTTGTGGTTTGTGTTGTCCTTCGTTTCATGTTTGTGTTCTCCTCTGGATCTCAGTTTCCTGGGGGCAAGGACCCCATCTCCTCCTCACTGCTGGCTCCTTGGCATCTAATGTGGAGTGAATACTTGGTAAATGTTTGCGGAGAGGAAGTTCAAAGTGGTTATTCAAGGTCATGTTGATACCTCTTATGTTCTTGAATACACTGTTGCCTTCTGCATTTATGCAGCCATAACAGCTCACTTCTTTCTCTTCTTTCTTTTTTGTAGGAAAAATTCCTAGAAGCCATCAAAATATTTTCTGGTCCATTGAAAGGAATAGAGCTGGGTATGTCCCCGACTCTGCCTCACTGCCATTTCTTTCTCTTATGTGCCCCAATCTGTCAAATTAGAATCCATAAAGATTGATCTAAAGTAAAACTTAAATCCTTCATCAACGTAGATGCATTTTAAAAGCATAGCCTATTCCACTTTCTAGGCCCCCACCTCATACCCCCAAACAGAGGCTGGAGACGGTTCTCAGAGTCCAGTTACCTCGATTCCTGGCTGTGGGGAGAGAGGGCGTGAGCAGAGGGACCTACAGGTTTTGTCCCCGTCCTTTCACACGCGCCCTCAGCTGTGGCTCTGCTGCACGTGGCCTCGTGGCAAGGAGAGGCTGACCCAGGATGGCGCAGGCCCTGTCCCGGAGGCTGTGTGCCCCTCCAGCTTGTTCATGCTCCCCGTTTGCAGAAATACCAGTGTTTTGTTCCAGAAGCCATACTGGCCCTTAAAGTTGAGATGATCGATTCTCTGTCCTCATGGTATTTGTGTGTTAATGTGCATCTCTTAAATTTGAGTGTTGCTTTCTTTCTTTTTTTTAATACATAGTCACCAGTGATCATAATATGTCTTTTCGTTTGGCCATAGTAAATATATTTTTTATTTTTTTATTTAATCTTTGCTGTATTTTTTTCATTACCATTTAGACCCCTTATGCCCTCCTCCCAAGTAAATATTATGAATTTTTATATGAATAAAAATATACTTTGCTTCTTTCCCCCAAGTTTTAATTTACTCAGCCATTCTGGCTTTAGTGCAGATTCTCACAAAAACTCCAAGGCAATTCAGTTGCCCGTGGTTGCTGATCTGTAAAGCTCACTGTCACGCACGTCTGTTACTAATGCGGTCGCTTTCCTGTTGCCTCTGTCATGCAGCGGTGCGGCCCCACTCCGCCCCAGAGTACAAGGATGAGACCATGACAGTTCTCCAGATCCCCATATACAGTGAGTGCGAGAGCCACGTGTCCCAGGAGGGGCGGGGCACGGAGGAACTGCCTGAACGCTGGCTTTGTGTGTACCCAGTTTTATTTTCTGAGCGTCGTGAGGGAATTGAACTAAGCTACGGTTCCTGCCCTTAAGGAGCTGATGATCTTAAGGACAGACACATTTAATTCACATATAATGATAGTGCCTGTCCTTTTGGATATTATGTACTCAGGTGCTGGCAGAAAATATCAGTACATTGCTCTTAGATTTGCATAGTAATTGCTTGGGGTTTATTTGCCACAGATGTAAATACCTCCTTTGCTGTGAGGATTCCGGAGAGGTATACACGATAAATGTTTTTAAATACATAGCAACCTAATAGAATGTTATTGGAAGGTCAGAAGGTCACAGGAGCGTTTTCGGGCCCCAAGGCCAGAGAATGTGGCTTTGACCGAGAGAGACTGCACGTCAGGCCCTGCCGTGTTGGCATTGTCCTTGCGTCTGGCTGAGCACACTCTGTGTCAGCCTTTCTGGGCTGCCAGGAGAATTCAGAGTCCTTTCCCTGACACTGCTAACTAGTATGATGCTTCCAAGCGCTGAGCAGCAAGCTCAGAGCAAAGGCCAGCGCAGCCTGGGACCCGACCCCTGGCTCACTCCTGCTCAGGTGTCTCTCCTCTCCTGATGTCCATTCCCACCCACCCTCCGCTGTTTCTGTGTTTCTGCCTCCCCAGCACGGAACAGTTCGCTTTCACACGTGCTTGTGTGACCAGCATGAACTTGCTCCGCTGGCCGGCGTGGCTGTCCCAGTGCACGGTCGGCGCGGAGGGACTGAGCGTGCTGGAGGAGCTCTGCCCTGGCTTCCTTGAGCAGCTTTTGTTTTTCTTGATGTTGAGATTTAACTGGCTACAAAATTATGCCCCTTCTCAGGTAGATGGGTAACTTTTGGACCTAGGTCTGTTCATCGAGAGTGATGATGATGAATAAACTAGCCTACCACTGCATGCTTTTCAGTTGACAAACCCTGTTGAGTTCCTAGTATAGCCAAGGCCAGAGCTGCAGAAACGTGAAGATGAGGGTGATGTACCCGTGGCCCAGAGACCAGGTGGGGAGGTGGCTGGTCCCTGCTGTAGGAGAAGGCGTGCTGTTCCGACACGTTAACATCCAGGCCCTACTCGGGAGCTCACCTGGCGCGGTGGGTGATTTGATTGTTTCCCGTCCTCCCCAGGTGAGCAGAAGTGTGGAAATCACCAGCCGTCACAAAGTCCAAAAAGGCTCAGTCCAGAGCCATCTGCAGACTCTGCGTCACGTGGGAACGAGCAGCGCTTTCCAGATGGTAATGCTGATGGAACAGAACAGTGCACTGTCCAGAGAATTCTGTTTTCCTAGTCCATTGCCACTTCAGGCCCTGAATGAGAACCCTCGTCATAGGAAGGCTGCCTGTGTAAAACAGACTTGTTGCCTTCACGTTAGGACTTGGCCCCTGGCAAGGGCTGGGAAGGGCTGTAAACATGGCCATGTGGGGCTTCGAGGGCCCATCAGCAGCCCCCTGTGGGCCCCAAACTTTGTTTTCAGTTTACCCAGAGGCAAATTGATTCACACGGAGGCTTTGTGTTTTTTATTAATGCGACATTGATGCAGATTAACTTTTCATGAATGCAGAAGCTGTAACTGTTCAGCTATAAAACAGTCAGATCAATGGGTGGACCTGCACCTCTTGTGTCAGAGGTGACCTGCTGGGAAACCGCGTTAAAACGCCGAGAGGAGATGTGTCAGCGGGATTGGACTGCTTAAGAATTCCCTTGTCCAGTGCTGCACGAGGCTCCAGGAGTCCCCGTGTGCCCTGAGGCCGTGGCTGGCTGGTGGCCAGGACGAGGCTGACCCTGCCAGCACCCTTTCTCAGATGGCTCGGGTGGAGACCCGCACCCAGGCTTTCTCTGCGGGCCTTTAGGTTTTGACAGTTCACATATGCTTGTTGATGCTTGTTTATAAAGCACCTTGCAAACTTGTTTTTGCTCACTTCTCCACTCCTAGGTAAAATGTGTCATTTTTATACATTTCACTTGCCATTCTAAGTTTTTCTGGTTCGAGTTTTGCATTTTTCACTTGCTCAAATTTCAACATGAGTAAGAAAATCAGAAGGTCTGATTAAAAAAGAATACCACTGCTTCCTTCAGCCTTTGCATCGGAAGGGTTACATCTGTTTTATTTTGTGTAGAGTCAAATTAGGTATTAGTTGATCATCAATCTGTGAGGCCTGTAAACCTTCACATGTGTTATAATCAGATTGGTTTTCTTCTCAGATGTGAGCCAGAGAAGGGGTGGCAGGGACCCCTCATTGGTCGTGGCTTTTGTCTGTAAGGTAAGCAGCTTTCCGGGGGGGGCTTTGTGAGAGCATGCGTGGTGAGTTAGTGCTTCTGTAATTCCCTGGTAGCCCCTCCTCAGCCACCTGGGCCATGGTGAAGCACAGATGCCCTATTTCCCAACATGCTGCCTGTGCCGTTATATTCTTTCAAATTCTCTTCCGTTGTTCTCTTGGTCTACCTATATGTTCTTTTAGGTTTAGCTATGTTTCTGAAGTTCAAGACCATTTTTTTAGAGAAAGTTTTATTTTCTTTCAAATGGATCAGGCCTATACTCTGGTTTCTCTTCAGATCGTATAAATCTTTCGCCTTTTACAAATGGATCAGGCCTTTATTTCCCTCTCTTTTAGTTTGTATTATTTAACTACTGACATTGGGACTAATTTAATATTGGCTAGTGTCCCTAAAGGCCTTGATCTGCAAATCCGAAGGTGGTCAGAGTCTATGAGAATGTTATTACAAAAAGGTGTTTTTCAGGTCTGACTAATGGCCTGTTTTTCATATGACTTTGCATTAAAATTTTATTATAATCTGCAACAAACATTGTTGTCCAATCTGGGTTTTTTTTGTGTGTGGAGGCTTTGATTTATTTTTTTAAAAGAAGCAACATTGGCCCTGGCTGGTGTAGCTCAGTGGATTGAGCTGCGAACCAAAGGGTCACCGTTTCAATTCCCAGTCAGGGCACATGCCTGGGTTGCAGGCCAGGTCCCCAGTAGGGGCCACGTGAGAGGCAACCACACATTGATGTTTCTCTCCCTCTTTCTCCTTCCCTCCCCTTCTGTCTAAAAATAAGTAAATAAAATATTTTTTTAAAAAAATTTTAAAGAAGCAACATTGATTTTAAAATATATTTGTAATTTTCATTCAAAATCTAACAAGTGGAAACAATTATGAAAGGTCAGTAGTGATATTAGTTATTAGTTGGAAGATCATTGTCAGTATCACCTATCAATTTATTTGAATAATAACTATAATTTTTATAAAAGTTAAATATTGCTGATAGGCTTAGTGGTGTATTTTTGTTTTTAGGAAGCAGAATAATGCCTTTGAGAGTAGTTTACATGGTACACTGCCTTGCGGAGTGATTCCGTAGAGCAGGATGAGATGTGTTCCGAGGACAGGCCTTGGAACCCCTACAGGCCGGAGCGGCGCGGCCCGGGCAGCTGTTGCCCCGCGGAGACCCCGACCCCGAGAGCCCGGGCTGCTGCTCCGGCCTGTCTCCTGCCTGGCTGCCCACGGCCACCTCCGGGAGCCGCTCTCCCTGGCTCAGCCCGCGGCCCCCTTTCCCTCGTCTAACCATTTGCAGTTTCTTTGCTACGGGTTTGGACGGCAGGAGAGCTGAGCTCGCTCAAGTTACGGGAAGTGGGCGAGATCAGGGCCTGTACGGAGAGGGCCTGACCGAGAGCTCGGGCTCGTGCGCCTGCGCTCCGCTCTCCTCCGTCTTCCACACACTCTGCTCCCCTTGGGTAGGAACAGCTTTCTTCGCGGGCTGCTCTCGGCTTACAGTACGGGCATGGGTTTTGCCTGCCTAAGGTCTGCAAGTTCCTGTTAAACACTAGAGGCATTCAGCTTCATCTTTGGGTGCATTCGGGGCTGTGTGGAGAGTGGTCGGAGCAGTGCTGTCACCGCCACTGAAGGTGTCGCCTCAGCTCTGCCATCTTTGTCTTACATGCGCACACTTAAAGCTGTGATCCCTCCCCTAGAGTAATGTTTTCCAAGACAGAAAATTCTAGAGTCGTAGTAAGGCTTTACGACCCAAACTGGAGACTTTGTCCTAAGAGTAATTTCTTAGCTTCAGGAATTTAAAAGAAAATGTAAATAGTTTATATAAAGATTTAAAGAAGAAAATGAAAATCAAATATAATTGAATACCCAAAGACTTACTAACATTTTATGCCACTTCTGTCTTTTCTTTCCCTCTAACTATGTTGGAAATGTAGATCCCAAAAATGTCTGGACAAATTTTTAAGTACAGAATGGTGATTATGAGGTTTTGTGATAGGATTGTTGTTTTCTAATATAATAACAGCACATTGGAAATATAACAGCATTTCTCCAGTGTAAAAAGAAAACCATTATATTGCCCGATATGTGAAAAACAGAGGAGAGAACCGCCCGCACTGTGCCCTCTCACTGCGGGCGGACTGCCGCACCGCGCGGTGGCTGCGCTCACCCCCGCTGGCCTGCGCTCACCCGCGCTGGCCTGCGCCCTCCAGATGCCCCTGCAGCTCTTCCTGGACACGCACGGGCAGGGCGGCAACGCGGAATGAAGATACTTGAAGGATCCTCTTTATCTGCTATGGAAATATCAAATAGGTTATACTTTACTAAATTTATAAGGAATTAATGTTGGGAAATAAAGCTCTGTGTTTTTCAATCATTCAGCTTTTATCACTAAAGCATTTCAAAATAAATAACTTTTTCAGAATAGAATATACTTTATCGGAAAGCAATAACCTAACCTGCAGTCTAATGAAGTATTAGAAAATAGCAACAATTAAAAAGTAAAACCAGAAAGATACACTTATAAGAAAATTGATTAAAGCCAAGCTTCTTCATTAGTCACTGAAATTACATTTGGGTTCTTTTCATTCCAGCTTCACATGAAGAAAGGAAACTTCTTGGTTCTCAAAGCCAAGGAGCTGGGCCTCCCAGTGTGAGTGGCGGGGACAGCGGCTGCTGGGGTGGACGAGTCCCCTCTTGCTTGTAGAGCTCCGCATCTCACAGCGCATTTGCCTCCTCATTCCAGGGGCACAGCTGCAATCGCTCCCATCATCGCTGCGGTCAAGGACGGGAGAAGCGTCACCTTTGAGGGAAGGGAGGTGAGGTGCCCCATTGTCGCGATGTGTTTTCGGCAGCTGCAGGGAGGGCCTGGCACGTTGCACAGAGCTGCTCTCTGCCTCAGGCCCTGCAGGGACCACTTTTGAGGGAAGTGGAACAGCTTGGATAGATTGCATCAGTTGGCTAAGCAAGAAAATGAGGTCTCTTATCTAGACTTGTGCCTATCAGCGCTGGCTGCATGCGGCATTTCTGTCCTCCGTTTAGGTAGGGTGGACGCTTTCCTTTGTCCTTGAGCTCAGGGAAGACCCCCATGAGGATGGACTTCGGGTGCATGGCCCGGAAGACTGCCACCTTATTCTTGACCAGGAAGTTTTCTCTAGCGTGTAGGGATTTTAGGACCAGTGGCCATGGACCTGAGAGATCCATTCATGCCATCCCTGGCTTTCTGGCCACTGGCAGTTCAAAATGCCCCCTGCTAGTCAGGTGCCTGCCCAAGCAGGAGCAGAGGGAGCAGGAAGGGTATAAGAGGTGGTCCCTACAGGGGCTGTGTCCTGCTCGGTGGGGCTCATGCAGCGTCGCAGAGGACTGGAAGGCCGCTGGGTGTGTTTGTGGGGCTGTGACTGCTCTGGGAGAGCCTTATGACCCCAATGATTTTGCAGATTTTGCCTGAAGAGATCTGTACTCCTCCGGATCCCAGCCTTGCTTTTGTTGTGGTTGAGTGTCCAGACAAGGGATTCATTCAACCCATCTGTGAGAATGCTGCTTTCCAGAGGTAACATGACAGGTCCTGGGGCCACAAGTGCGAGCCGGCCCCTGCTCACAGCCCAGCGGCATCGGCAGGGCGTCCTCTGACCTGTGGTTGCCCCTGGCATGGAGCTGGCTGTCTGGGAAAATTCACTGTGTGCCTTTCAAAGGGCTGGTCCCATGGTGGGATTTTTGTAGTGATTGGCAGTGGTGGGCTTTGTAGGCTCTGCAGCCTTGACATGACGTTAGAAATGATGGAAAAGCAGAGCCCTCTGAGGACTAGGAAATGACGGGCCAGGTGCAGTTCTGAGTCTAGGGCAGGCCCCGAGCCTGCCGCACAGAGGGACCCTGGGTCAGTGCTGGGGCTTCAGAGAGCTCAGGCACCTCAGGGGGCAATGGGGCCAGCCTGGCCAGGGCGCACTGAGGGGTGCCCTCCCCAGCTGCCCAGTCCCGTTTGTGCACATTCTGAGTTTGTATCATTTCATAAAGCAAAGCCCTACCCTTCCTCCCACCTAGGTTCCAAGGAAAGGAGGATGCCCCCGTGGCCCTGGTGGTTCACATGGCCCCAGAGTGCGTGCTTGCAGATGGCAGGTACCAACAGTGGATGCAGAGGTACAGAGACACATTTCCACCCCCACTCTTTGAAGTGCCTTCCGCCCTTACTCCCTCATCCACCTTAGCTCAGGGATTCCTGCCGTCCCGAGTCCTGAGAGCAGCTGTCCGTATCCCTCTTGTGAAGTAGTGTCACCGCTAGGGGCCGCAGTGTGTGCACCGGTCCCACCCGTGTGAGACTCCGGTTAGCGTCAGCTTCCACCGTCGACACTCAGCATCTCACCGGGTGCTGCCGTTTTGTTGACAGTTCCCTGCATGGAGCCTGAAGGAGAGACTAGCAAGTTTAAAAGAATAGCTCCGGTTTATTATTAAACACCCGTGTCCCACAGTATGTTAAATATTCTACATTGTGTTTTCTTTAATCTTCCCAACAACCCTGTGAGTCAGATGGTCTAGCCAAATTTAGTCCCTAGAAGGAGAGGTCACATTTTCCTGTTGGCTCCATTGGCTGGCCAGCACCACGTGGAAGGAGTTATTTGCATTGGACTCACAGTGCATGCTGAAGTTGGGTGGCCTTGCCGCTGCCTGTCCTGTCTCTTCCCAGCATCTCCCTCATCCCTTTCCTCCGGAGCCCGGCCGTCTGTCTCTGCTCAGCTCTCTTCATCCTGCTCCTTCAGGGTTGAGCCTTAACATGCATTATCTCTTTTCCTCTTGTTGGGCTGTTTCTTCCGCCCTGGACTCCACTTTGTTTACACTCTCTAGTGGTGGGCTCCAGACATTGTGACTTTTCTTATTTTTTTCTGGTATTTTATTTTTTCTGGTTTGAACTTGGGGAGAACCTAGACTTTGAGACTAGAGAAGTAGGGTTAGGTTTGGCCATGTAGTAGCAGTTTTTCTGGCCAAGCCACTCGTTCCCGTCGCACACGTCCACCTGCATCACCGCCCCGGTCTCCAGCGCTCCCCCTGCAGTGGGAACGCCCCCTTAAGGACGCCGGGAATCACAGTCTTGTTTCTTTGTAGGTTTGGACCTGACACCCAGCACCTGATCCTCAATGAGAATTGCGCGTCTGTTCACAACCTGCGTAGCCACAAGATTCAGACCCAGCTCAACCTCGTCCACCCTGACATCTTCCCCCGACTCGCCGGTCTCCACTGTAAGGTAGCGTCACGGCACGGTCGCTGTTGGCCCGGTCCCTGCCCTTTTCTGTCTCTCCAGGGAGCGTGTTTTTCTCTCCCGCAGGAAGAAGGCGCCGCTCTCACTGTGCCCACGGCCCGCGGGGAGTGCCTCCTCAAGTACCAGCTGCGTCCCCGGAGGGAGTGGCAGAGGTCTGTGCGGCGCCGGGCCTGCGGCGTGACCTAGGTCGGAGGCTGGCGGCCTCTCCTGTGAAGGGCCGGGCGGTCAGCACCGTCTCAGGCTCTGCGAACCATGTGGGTCTGTCAGAACGGGTCAACTGCCGCTGTCCCACGGGAGACAGCAAGAGACACACGCAAACGCATGTGTGTGGCTGCGTGCCAACGCAGACTCACTCGCTGTGACAAGCTGGCTCTGATTTGGTTGAGGTGGAAGCTGGGGTCCAACGGTGACCCTTTTCTACATTTGTTTCCTCTGAGAGTAACAGGGCTACCTGCCCATTGCGTTACGGTGTGGAAAATCGGAGGTGTCTGGTGAAGAAAATCAGTCCCCCGTGATCCCTGCGTCCGTACAGGAGAGAGCGATTGTTAACAAATTGCTTTTTGAACTTTGAGTGAACGGGGTGTATGTTAAAAAGTGCATGTGGGTGTACTGCTTGTACATGTATGACGCCGTATGGGTGTGTAGTCTTCCCGCATCGTTATGTAGTCTCCAACATGGGGTTTCGTTGACATTCCCGATAGGGACGTTTATTAATTTGAGACGTTTCTAAGTTTTTGCTGTTTTAATGAAACATGAAATGTCTTAATGTAGAAACCCTTGCTAGAACTGAGTTCCCTTAGGGCACCTCTGAGACGCGAGGTTTCTGAGTCAGTGCGCCCTTCGGAGGGAGCTGGGTAAACATAACGTGCCATCCGGAGGCTCTGCGGGGCTGCCTTCCACCCCATAACCTGCAAGGAGCTTGCCGCCCCGCGTCATCACTCGTTAAGATCTGAATCTTGTATAGCTCGAGGTTTCCGGCCGCCTCCTCGGTGTCTGCATTGGAATGGGCCGGGCTCCTCAGGTCGTCAGCAGGCGCCGAGTGCTGCTGTGTGAGAGGCTGTGGCAGTGTGACAGGGGCCCCCAGACAGCGTCTGGGGTGTGCAGAGCTCGTGGTCCCTTTGTTGGCATCTGTGGACAGTTTGTAAAACTGCAATGAACAAATGTAGCCACTCCCCCAGCTCACCTTGTGCCTGTGGAAAATACAGTTCCCAAACCTGCTGACTTAGAATCTTGAGAGCTAGGCTTGGGCTCCTTTCATAAGCTCCCAGGTGACTTGACTGCTCAGTGAGGTTGAAGGACCACTGATCCAAGCCTGGCTGCTCGGTGTGCCCAGGACCAGCAGCATAGCCTTATCTGGGGGCTTGCTAGAAATGCAGTGTTCACCTGCACCCCAGAGCCCCCGAGTCAGGCCCTGCAGCTGGACAAGGCCCCCAGGGGGTAAGTCGTGTGCACGTAGCTTGAGAGGCCCTGCTCTCGGGCTGTGCTCATCAGCAGGGGTGTTTTTCCTCTCTCCCTCTCCTTTCCCCCAGCCCCCTCCCCCCGGGAATGCTAGAGGCCAAAGATGCTGCATGGGACCCCCACCCCCACCCCCCGCCCCAGATGTCAGTAGTGCCAAGGTTGTCCAGCTCTGCGCCTGGAGATGTTCTGAGGAGCTGGAACTGTGCAGAGCTCACTCGGAGACGCCCCGCAGCTGACGGAGGTGCCCCAGGGCAGAAGAGAGCTGCCCAGACTCTCTGTCGCTTAGTCTTCCATCCTGATGCGAAAGAACTTTCTGCGGGTTTTCTCCACACATAGGCTCTGGATCTCCAAACCGGCCACACGCCCCTTTTGGTTGTCTGAACTATGTTTCTCTTTGCAGGGACGCCCTCATTACTTGCAATTCTGATGAGTTCATCGCTGAGGCCATGGAGCTGCCCCACTTCCAGGAGAGTGTGCAGGAGTATAGGAAGACGGCTCAGGACGGCCCAGCCCCGGCAGGTGCGGGAAGGGCCACGGGCCTCTGCACTCCTGTGGCTGTCTTCGCAGCACTGAGTAGTGTCAGCGTGGCCCACTCGGACCGGCCGCGTTCATTCATGCAGTCTGCTGCTTCCCTGCTTTCTCTTCCGTGCCCACCCCCTCCCGGACCTATGGCATTGGAATGCTTGGTGACAGCACACAGGCATTCTCGACAAGGCACCTGCCGAGGGCAGCAGTTCTGGGAACTCCAGTGAAATGCTAGAAAAAACTTTGAACTGGGATTTGGCTGGATTGGGATCTAGTCCTGGATTGGCCATAAGGACCCACAGAAGGTTCCGGCCACGTCCCCCATCTCGTTGGGCTTTCACTGCCCCATGAGGAAAGTAGTTAGAGGCACTACATGACCCCTGCTCCAGAGGTTGTCCAGGGCCATCTTTAAGAGAGGACAGAGAGAAGGTTGGAGTGGAAGGCAGGCTTGGGGTGCTCACCCCAGGCAAGCGGAAACCTCACTTCCTCTAGTCACGGCCACCCCGTGCTTGGGGAGTACTGCCTCCCCTGGCCTCACGGGCCTCGGGGTCTGTGGCTGGGTTTCTGGTCCCGTGTTCAAGGCCCCCTGAGGTAGTGCTTGCCACTGTGCACACTGTGCCGGCCGACGGGAGGGGCATGGGGGCAGAACGGGCTCCCAGGGTTTCCACCCTGGCTCTGCCTCCCTCTCTGGAGAGCTGACTCCCCCAGCCCCCACAAGCAGGGGCTGGCATGGCTGTGAGCGCTCACAGGAGATGCGAGTAGTGCTGAGCTGCTGCGAGATAGCACCAGCCCCCTGGGGCAGGTGCTGATTCTAAGCACAGAGAAGTCGCCCTTGTAATGTAAAAACTCAGAGCAGTTCTTCTGAGTTAATTTGCTCCGTCTCCCAGACAGACAGCCTTTTCGCACAAGCAGCCGGTGGCCCCTCTCTCAGTGGGCCTCACACACAGGTGTCCTGAGGCTCTGCACTTGTCAGGGCTGACAGCTGGCTCACACTTGACCCAGAGAAATGAACTCTTTGTATGTATTTTTCCATAGAGAAAAAAGGCCGGTATCCAGAGATCGTCTTCCTGGGAACAGGGTCTGCCATCCCGATGAAGATCCGAAATGTCAGCTCCACACTTGTCATGATGAGGTAGTACTGCTTTCCCGGGAGGTGTCGTCCGTTGAGGAACACTCTGGTTTTCTAAACAAAAGCTCCTCTGCACACACCAAGTTATTCTGGAAATGCGACAGTGTAAAACCCTGTAAGGTTGTCATCTTGGCTAGAGTGTTTGTTCCCAAAGAAGGGCAGTGGGTCTTGTACATTTCGAGCCTCCATTGCTGACTTGGACTTCTGGGAATCACTGAAATTTGTCACCCATATGCTTTTGATAAAAACGTCCCATTGTGCTGTGCACCATGCACCTTGCTAAGAAATTACCTCACTTCATTTTCACATTAATCCTATGAAGTAGTGACCACCCATTGTATGGGTGAGTAAACCGACGCCCACAGAGGTTACGTGTAAGTGACAGATGCCGATGTGCACTGGTGTCCAATCCCTGCATGGCGCTGTGCCCTCGCTGCGTGCTGCTCGAGCGAAACAGCCGCTGGGCTGGCGCGTGGGCTTTGTGCTCAGCCGTCTGGCTGGATGGCTTTTAGTT
The DNA here is from genome assembly GCA_004026765.1 of Micronycteris hirsuta. Classification (NCBI taxonomy): domain Eukaryota; kingdom Metazoa; phylum Chordata; class Mammalia; order Chiroptera; family Phyllostomidae; genus Micronycteris; species Micronycteris hirsuta. The sequence continues at coordinate 143,697 of PVJI01001023.1, forward strand.
AGTTGGTTCTGTTGGGTTTGCCTAGTGTCGGTTCTCTGTAGACAGATTAATTGAGGGCATTCTGAAATGTTCATGGTGTACCTGTGAAAAAGCGAGACTCAAGGACCAGGTTTTAAAATTTCGCTTTGACATCTTAGATGTCAGTGGCAGATGATACACGGCAATTGGAAGACGTACCCGGCTATCGGAGATACATCTAGACCGGGGACTACTTTTTGTATAACTGAGCAGCGCAGTAAAGCTGCTGGGCGTGGCCAGCCTTTCAGGGCTGAGAGTGGCTCCTGGAGCCCGCGGTGGTTCACCCGAAAGGTGCTGTCACTGGCTTGCGTTCCCCACTGCACTTTATTCCCCAGAGGGGTGCAGGACTCTGAGGCTTCTCTGAACGTGGGCGCAGCCATCCTAGTCTCCCGGCTCTCCCCAGGAAGGAGGGAGGCCTGCAGGTGGCCCGGCCCTCCCACCCGGGTCATAGCTTCTGAGACAGATGATCCTCCAAGTAACCGCGGGGCTGGTGGAATGAAGCTCCCGGAGTCCTGCCTGAGGCCAGCTGAAGCTGAAGCTGCAGCCGATGGCTGGGAGTGACATGACTTGCCCCCAGGGGAACATCTGTGCCCTATCCTGCACCAGCCACCTTTGAGGACGAGGGCTAAGAAAACGAGAACCGCTTGGAAAGGGGTGAAGCCAGGGCGGCCAGATCTCGTTCATGCCCAGTGCCCACCCATGGTGCTACCACGCGGGTGCCATCACGTCTGATCTGAGTCTTCAGGGGTTCATCGTTAGGATTAGTAAATGTCTTCCCCTCTCATTCCACACAAGCATCTTCTTGAGGCCCAGTGTTTGTGTACCTCTGTATACTTTCCGTGTTCTTTAAAGGGCCACAGGGTCCCGTGGATAGTTTTCCTCTCTAAGGATGGATGTTACAGCGGCCTTCGTGTTGGAGAAGGTGCTCAGGGAAGCAGCCCGCAAGGCTGGGGGAGCCAGGCCAGCCCACGGCGGCTTGCCGCTCTTTTCTCGAAGTCAGCGCCCCGCACGTCCCGCGCCTCTCCACAGCTCCGACAGGGCCCTGCTGCTGGACTGCGGGGAAGGCACGTTTGGGCAGCTGTGCCGTCACTACGGAGAGGACGTGGACCGGGTCCTGGGCAGCCTCGCTGCCGTGTTCGTGTCCCACCTGCACGCGGACCACCACACGGTGAGTGCGGGCGGGGCCGCCCCCGAGGGTGGCTGCTGCTTTCCTTCCCTGTCACTCTCAAACGTGCCCGAGCTTTGGCTTGTCATCTCGCGAGGTAATGGTCTTTCACCAACCCCAGTGCAGTAGTTCTGCCCACGAGAATGAGTTGTCTTTCTGTGTGCTTTGCTGTCCTGTAGCAGTAGGGGTTTTGCCTTCACCCAGGTTGTCTTCGGCCTTCTCACACAGCCTGCTCAGAGGAACTGCAGCCCACGGTGAGAGGCTTGTCTTCTCGGGCAGCTGGGCCCCCAGCCGCTGCCCTCTCTGTTCTGACCGCGAGGTGGTGGTATTTCAGGTCCTGGGTCAGCACGTGCCAGCTCCCACCCCAGTGGTGTTAGAGGGTGGTGGCCCGCGGAGAGCTGGGGCCGCTGCAACACGAGGACCCAGCGACCCCCAAACAGGGTCGGGTTTGGAAACATCTAATCTGCGTCTCCTTTCTCCTTCCCAGGGCTTGTTAAACGTCCTGCTGCAGAGAGAACGTGCTTTGGTGAGTGTGGCACTTGACTTTATTGCTGTTTGAGTTTGCATGGATTGTACTGGACCCATAAATAGCTGGACCCCCCGCCACTGCAGAGCGGTTTGATTGCAGTGTCTGCCGTTGGTTCGACGCTGATTTCGTTGTTTCAGGCATCGCTGGGCAAACCTTTCCACCCTTTGCTGGTGGTCGCCCCCACCCAGCTCAGGCCGTGGCTCCAGCAGTACCACAACCAGTGCCAGCAGGTTCTGCATCACCTCAGGTGAGATGCCAGGCAGCCTGCACCCCCAGGCTGTTGTCTCCCCCTCCTCCGGGTGGTGGGGGCAAGCTCCAGGTTGGCCTGGGGCACCTTCCCCTTGACCTGGCTGCAGATGGGGGAAGCAGGGGAGAAATGCTTTGATTCAACTGTAAAAACTGTTAGACGGTTCCCACTTGAGTGTCTGTTTTCTTGGCTGCATTTCCTTGCAGCCCTCATTTCAGGTCTGATCTAGGCTTTAGACTTTTGCCGACAGTTCTCCGTGGAACAGGTGCAGGGCAACGCACCCATGTGCGCGCACAGGGGCCGTCCGTGCCAGGTGGGTGAGTGGCAGGAGCCAGTCCTGTCCTCCCCTCGGGGGGAGGCGCCCGCCTGCCTGGAGCCCAGCCGCCTGCCTGGGAGTGGCCCTCAGTGGCCTTCACTCGGGACAGCTCACCCATTAGGTTTTTTTCAGCGGATGGTGGTTTGGTATGGTTCTTTTTCATGGACTACATTTCCCATCTTAGTGACTGTGATTTAAGTTGTTTCTTTTTAAATAATGATTTTGGGCCTTTCCAGCCAGAAACTTAAAGTTAAATTTGTTTTAATGTTTTATTTCTCCCAGTGTGATTCCTGCCAAATGCCTTCAGAAAGGAGCTGAGGTCTCCAGCCCCGCAGTGGAGAGGCTGATCAGCTCACTGCTGAGCGCCTGTGATTTGGAAGAGGTATGAGGCAGCCGCAGGCGGCGGGCAGCGGGGAGGCGGCGGGGAGAGCCGCTGCGATCGCTCCCCTGCGCCTTCAGTTTCAGACCTGCCTGGTGCGGCACTGCAAGCATGCTTTTGGTTGTGCGCTGGTCCACACGTCCGGCTGGAAACTGGTCTATTCAGGGGACACCATGCCCTGCGAGGCTCTGGTCCAGATGGGTGAGTAGCGGCAGCCTCTGGCTGTCCTCCCGAACATGCAGACACGCCACGGCGTAGGGGAGCAGGGGCTGTCTGGGAGCCAGCTGTGCGGACTGGGGCCAGTGCTTCGGCGGCGGAGGACACTGCTTGACGCCTGTGCTTACTCCCTAGGGAAAGACGCTACCCTCCTGATACACGAGGCCACGCTGGAAGATGGTCTGGAACAGGAAGCTGTGGAAAAGACACACAGGTAGCAGGGACTGCTGAGCCCTCGGCACCCCTCCCCCTGCCGGCACTGGGCACCTCCTGTCAGTCCTGCTGAGAAAGACCGCCCTCCAGTGACTCTAGGCAGGCCTGCTTCCCACCAGTGGGCTGTGGGGTCTTCTGCCCTAGGGCAGCAGTTTGCTGCTGGGCCCTTCTGCCTTATTTCTGCGGAGTTCTCTAGGCACAGTTCTCGGGCAGCACAGCTTTGGAAAGAATTAGTAACACACTGGAATCAACTGGAAACACTGAGAGAATTAGCAGGGGAAGGTGGGGCTGGGGACCGGGCCCTTCGGCAGCACTTGGGCCTGACTGCTTCCTTGCCTGGCAGCACTACCTCCCAGGCGATCGGCGTGGGGATGCGGATGAACGCAGAGTTCATCATGCTGAACCACTTCAGCCAGCGCTACGCCAAGATCCCCCTCTTCAGCCCTGACTTCAACGAGAAAGTCGGAATTGCCTTTGACCACATGAAGGTGTGTGTGGGGTGGGCTGCGTGCGGTGGGCCGTGGCAGAGGGACAGCGCTGCACCTGCACAAGGAGGGGTGGTCGGGCTGGGGGCCAGCCGGGTGAGAGGACGCCTGTCACCCTGCTATGACCAGCCCCGGGTCTGCAGGCCAGCCCAACCTTCCTTAGGCCCTTCTGGACAGACATCAGTGTCGATCACTGGCAATTACCGAGAGCCTCTTGGAGGCTGTGTTCCCCCCATCCCATCACGGGAGCCAGACCACAGCCAGGAGACGGGATGTCCCCCCCTCCTCTCATGAGTGGGAAAGCCAGGCGTGGCCCCTGGCACAGGCTGCGCCTGTTTATGAAGAGCTTGACGCTCAGAGTCGGGAAGCCTTGTGTTTCTGAGGCCTCTTCAGCTCTGCTGCCCTGGCCCGGCAATGGGGGTCTGTGTCCTTTCTTTAGCTCCTTCCCTGTCTCTATGCGTTTCCTTTTCTTTCCCGTTGTGATCTGTTGACTCCAGGGTTGGTGGGAAGGGGACCTGGTGCTTACGGCGTGAGCACATGCTTCCCTACTCCCACTCCTGCCCCCCGCCCAGCCCCCCTGAACTGTCCCCTGCCTCCGTTTTGCCTTCCAGGTATGCTTTGGAGACTTCCCCACGGTGCCCAAGTTGATTGCCCCACTGAAAGCACTGTTTGCCGGCGACATCGAGGAGATGGAGGAGCGCAGGGAGAAGAGGGAGCTGCGGCTAGTGAGGGCGGCCCTCCTGTCCAGCGAGCAGGTGGACAGCGAGCCCCAGCAGAAACCAGCACATGCAGAGGGGCCTCAGAGCCCCCAGCGCAAGAAGGTCAAGGCGAAGTGAAGGCCAGGAGCGACCCTGTACTCGGAAGGCTCGCTTCCTCCACCCCATGCATGGGCACCGTGCGTGCGCCCTTTGCCTGGTGGGAGCCAGAGGGCGCCGTTCCGTGGGGCAGCGTGAAGCTGGGCAGGGACTGGCGGACTGGCATGCTGGACGTCTCTCAGGAATGGGGCCTGGCAGAGCCGTGGACAGGAGGCTGCCGAGAGGAGGAAAGCAAGGACGACTGGAATCCAGTGCCATTGATGTTGAGGTCACATGGAAAAACAGCACACCCAGGCCTCCTCTGGCCAAGTTGTTCCCTCTGCACACCAGAGACAAGCCAGGCCCCGGGGGACATCGGGTTGTGGCTGTGAAGTCCAAGTATCCAAGACCTGAGGAGGCATATTTCCAAAGACAGAACGCAATAAAGATCCTGTTTGGAACCCAAGTGCTTTGCTTCGTCCTGGTGCCACCTCTGAGCAAGAATCTCCCTCCGCAGGCCCCCTGCTGTCGGGCCCCGGCATGTTCCGGAGGCCAGCCCCATGGCGCGACCCGGGGTGGCTCTCTGCCCGGTGTTCGGTAAGACAGGCCGTGCCGGGTGAACAGCGGCCTGGTTCCCACCCCGGCCGCCGCTGGGCCCGCGCGGGGTCGGGGCAGCGCAGGTGCCTGCCGTCCCGGGAGCAGTACAGCCGGCAGACGGGCCATTCCAGGGCCAGGCGAGAAGGGGCATCGCTCGCTGCCCTTCCGAGCATCAAGAGGTAGCCCAACGTCGGGCTGCCTCCCTTGCCCTCCTGATGAGATTTAACAACACGAGGTTAGTGCCTGAGAATTAAAGGAAATGTTAAAGGTAAACCCAGTATTTATTTGTATGTTCTCCCTACTGAGGAAAACACGCCTAAATGTCTCCGGGGATGAGAGCGCCGCAGAGGGAGGCCGGGCCGGCCCGCGGGCGCCTCCCGAGGCAGCGGCTGGCGCCGCGGCCCCGTCCCCATGTGTCTCTTAAACGACCACAGCCGTGCTCAGGGAGAATAAATCTATTTTAATAAGATGACTTTTGACAACTATTTGTACATGTTTTTAAAGATACGTTCAACCCCCGGGCTTCATTACAAACTGGGTGCTGAGCCGCCCCTGCCAGGAAGTGCATGAAGCTGCCAGTCCAGGTTGGCCGGCCCCACAGTCAAGGAAAAGCGGTTTTACACGGTTGGGAAAATAACTAAGCCTTTAAATTTCTCATTGTACACCTGTACATTGGTTTAAATTGAATGACTCAAATTAAACAAATATAGAGAAATTTCATATATACAAATATATCATGTATAGGTATATCATATCTATTTTAAAAGGATAAAACTGTAAAGTTTGACTTGGCATGCACGGCCCGCATGTTTCTCACTGCCTCTGTCCCCCAGTGCCACAGGCTCTCCAGCGCCGTCCCCGCCCTCCTCCCGGAGCAGGGGCACAGGCGGGGCTTCATGGGGAGGGACGGAGCCTGGCACGGGGAGCGAAGCACATGGCACCGCAGGGCTGCGGCGCTGGCCGGTGTCTCCAGGGGCCTGCGTCACCTGCTGCCTGCCGGGGTAACAGTTATTGCTGTTCACCTGTGACCTCCAGAAAAGCGGCAGCTCCTGGACCCCACACACCTTGTGGGCTGGGGGCCTGGGAGAGCCTGCGGGTGCAGTGACTGTCACGCTGATGTTTGAGGGGGGACACGGGGAGCGACATTTAGGCCCTCCAGACATCCTTAAGATCACTTTTTAAATTCAGAAGTGTAAAATGGTAAGGTGGAAACAGGAGCTTTCAGTCATAGGGTGTGGAGAAATGAAACTTAGGAAGTGAAACAGATTTTGTTTTAAGCCATTTACTTCAGACCCCACAGTGAAGGGCAGCCTCCCTGGGGCAGCAGGCAGGTCAGTGCCCCAGGACTCCGAGGGTCTGGGATCTAGTCCCCAGAGCGAAGAGCCCCTGCTACCCCATTGCCCTGCTGCAGCCACGAAGCCAGTGTGCTGCCCGAGCCAGCGGTGGCCCCAGGCCTAACCCGGTGGCAGCGCGGCCTCCCTCGCAGCCCCGCCCCGCGGAGACAGTCCCCATGGCAGGCCCTGGGGTGGGGAGGGCTGTCGCTGGGCACGGAGGCTGAAAGTGGATCAAATAGGCACAAAGTCAAAAGGCAAAGGTCAAACAAAAGGCCAAAGTCACCATCCGAAGGGAACAAACAAAATTGGCACCACTGACGTTTGCAACACAGGCTGGAGATGGCAGTTTCTGCAAAACTCCAGCCTTGTGTTGGCAGTGACAGCGAAGAGCCAGCGGAGGAGCCTGGGCAGGCCCGGGGCGCTCTGGCAGGTGCTGGTCTGGGCCCAGGTGTGTCCACGCGTGTCAAAGGGCGGTGCTCTCCGACTCCTCCTCCGAGTCCCGCTTCTCCGCCGAGGGTCGCCGCGCGTGCTCCAGGGGACTCAGGTGGAGCGTCGACCCAAGCTCTACGTGGATGGAGGGGACGTCAAAGTGAACAAGATCTGGAAGTCAGCAGAGAGAAGGGCGACTGAAGAGGGGCTTTTTGGCTAAGGAGAGGGACTGCACGCTGCGGTCAAGTTGCGTGAGGAAGCGGCAGCCGATTGGCCAGTGCAGGGCCAGGCTATTGGGGGGCAGGGTAGGGTTGGGCCACTTTGCTTCTACCAGCAAGCAAGCCTGCAGCACCACCATCCAGATACCCCTGCGGTGGCTCACAGAGAGCTGTTGGGACAGCTCCTGCTGGCCACCATGCACTCCCTGCCTCTGGGCAGGTCCCAGTGACAGCTTTCTGGGGATTTCAGGGCTGCAGGTAGTTCCCTGAGGCCTGCAGAGACAGTGGAAAAACACCCCATTTTCCCAATGGATGGGAGCCCTCGCTCTGAGGCCATGAACAGTATACTGCAGAGGCTGACAGGGCCGGGCAGAGGGGTGCCCTCAGGAGCCTGGCAGCAGCTGCAGCAACCTGCTCCCCCAATGCAGGAAACCCTCTCTCTCAGCCCTCAAGGAGCGGCTCACTTCCAATGCAGCCTCGTTTGTGCACTATGGGTCATTCTTCCTGGGTCGTGATCACGAAGAAGGAAACTGTGGTAACAGGGCTCAGTGTCTGTGGGGTCGGAGGCACCTGTGGGGTCGAAGCTGGCAAAGTGGACCTGGAGATCAGGCAGCTTGGCCCAAGTAAGGCCACGTGCTAGGCCCTGGGGCTGCTCTGCACCCTCTGCACAGGTGCCCCGGGCCTCGGGACTGAACTGCACAGGGCGAGGGGCAGCGGTGGGGGCTGGGGTGTGTGGCAATAGGAGGCTCCCTGGAAGCTGTGGAGCCTGGAGCCGTGGACCCTGGGCCCTTTATCCTCAGTCATGTCACCCTCTTCCTTGGCCTGCTCAGTGTTTGCCTCCACTTAGCCCGGCTGTGCCCCTGGGCCCAGGGCAGCACACGGGATGTGGGAGAAGCACACCTAGGAGGGAGATGGCCCTGGGCCAGAACCAGGAAGTGGGGATTTTGTTGGCTTTTTGTTGGTTTTTTTAAAAAATAAAACATTTAGCCCAAAGAATGTCATACCAAGTAGACAGACAGACATCTGGACACGGTCCTAAAAGACGTTATACAGACATGGAAGCTTCCGAACAAAGGTCTTACTCTCGCACCCCACCCCCAGCAGTCCTCAGAATGCCGTTCCTGCCTGTGTTCATCCCGCTGCCTGCAGGAGCAGAGATTGGGGGGGTCTCAGCTCCGCTAGTGAGGGCCACTTGCTCCTCCTCCTGCTCCAGAGGGTGCCTGCAGGCCCTTGGACCAGCCTCTGTCCTGCCCTCACTGCTTGGGCCCATCCCCGGGGGCCTAGCAGCCACTCCTGGCCTGGGGCGCACCCCCCCCTTCCATGCCTGCTTTCTGTTGGGGTAGGCACAGGCCCTGAGGCTTGGAGTCCGAGGCCCCCCTCTGTCACCAGGGGGAGTATAGCCTCGGACAAGTGTTGTCCTTCCCTGTGCCCCACAGCCAGATGGGGACAACAAAGGATGGTGATGGGTCTGTGTGAAGCACACTCAGCCCAAAACAGGTGCTGGGAATGAGACCTTAGAGACCCCCTTAGAGACCCCTGGGATGGGGGTGGGGAGGGCACATAGAGGAGGCCCCGCTGACACTGCTGGGGGTGCGGAGGGCAGGGTGGCTTGTTTCTTGTTTCCGAGGAGCTTCGGAAGCTGGGAGACCCATCTGTGGGTGCTGGACACCCTCCCGCCATGCCTGTCACTGGTCTCTGTGGCGCTCACGGGGGCCCCCACCCAAGGGCCTGCCTGTGACTCACTCTGGCCACCCCTTCTTTTGAGCATCTGCTCTTTATAGGAGGAGACCAGGCAGAAACTGGTAAAATGTTCCAAAATGTTGTACTGAGAAAAAATGAGCTCAGCGTGCACTGTGACACTACAGAGTCCTCCGGATGTGCCAGCTGTCTCAGCCTAGGGGATGGCAAGCCAGGCTGTTGGTCTGGATGTGGAGACCCACTAGTGCACACTCACACGAGACAGGCCACACCAACACGGTGGGGGCTGGCACTGGGCAGGCCCTTCCTCGGACATGTCCCTACACCAAGGTGCAGGCGAGGCGCTGTCCCTGGACACGGGGCACAGAAGTCAGCAGGCACACCGATGATAACAGAAGTTCATCATGTGAAGAACAGGACTGTGACCCTTCAATTCCCAACCACGGGGCGAGGAAGGGATGGCGGACTAGGTGACTGGCTTTGTCCCCCATCTCCTACGGCCAAGAAAGCAAGACCAAAGACACGGCCCCGGGACCCAGAAAGGCCAATGAGCTCTGGGCCTGGCAGCTCCTGCTGAGGCAGGGGAAACAACAGGGGTGGAGCCACTGTGCGGGTCTGAGCCACATGCAGGGGTCGGGGCAGAGAGCGGTGGCCACTGGCTCCAGCGGGAGCACGGGGCAGGCTGGGGCCGCTTACCCTGAACATCCCCTCACACGTATCCAACACTGCGGCACACGTCACACAGCTGCAAGGACACAATGACAGGATTCGGAGAAAGGAATAAACATGACGAAACAAGAATGCAACAAAAACTATGCCAAGTTTCACAGTCAGGGGACCACATCAAATCACTGCAGCTTCTGCTCTGGCCCTAAGGCCTGTGCACCCCAGGATGGAGCCAGGTTCTGCTGCCGCAGCACGTGCCAACGGAACAGGCTTGTGGGGTGGGGGGTGTGATTCAGTCCACAGGCAGCAGCTCAGACTCGGAGGCCATGGAGGGGGCTTGTTCTACTCCTCCCATGCTGGCAGGCGCACCACCTGCCCCTCAGTGCTTTCTCCTGCCCACTCTTTGCCCCCAAATTTCTCCTCGTTCTATCTCACAGTTGCTTCAGAGTGACAGCCATTGCTCATTCTCTTGCGTCCAGCATCAGCAGTGTCCTGCGTCCCTTCCTTGGGGTGGCGGCAGAAGTTGGCAGGCTGAGGAGTGCCCCCTCTAGACAACTTGGGGTGACCACAAGCTGCCGGGGTGTGGCCGTGAGCCTCGAGGGCAGTGGGCCTGTGATTCCTCCCAGCAGGGCTCACCGAGGATGCATGGCATCACCAAGAACCACCAGGGGGAAGTGGTGCTCGCTGTTGCTGTCCAAGTGAGAATTTCCTTAACTTCTTGCAAGCCTTGGTAGACGACAGCAGCTGGACCTTCAACATTAGTCAGATCCAGAAACAAGCCAAATCACCAGACGTCTGCTCCCCACAACATTTAAATCTCCTTACCCGTCACAAACACTCACATTGGACTAGACTTTTCACAGGCAGCAAGGAGCCGAACTACCCAGGCTAACCCAGCCGTCTAATTTGGAGTCAGCCCTGGAGACAGTGTGGGGGCCCCGGGGGCAGAAGCACAACCTCCGTGAGAATGCCCAGTGCCCCTGGGGCAGCACTGCTCTCAGCGTGCATCCGCAGTGTGTGCGTCTGTGTGGTGTGGGTGCACGGATGTGTGTTTGCGGCATGCGTGGGGGAGGGTGGGAGTGCTCCGTCCCCAGTTGCCTCGCCTTCTGCTAATGGGGACAAGACCAGCAGATGTGCTCAGGCCCTGCTGCCTATTGAACAGGGTGGGGTTCGGGGGTGGAGGCTGCTCTGTTCCAAGACACAGCCCGACACCTGGCCCGCCGCCCTGCACGAGGACAATGCTGTGTAGGACCCGGTGGCCATGGCAAATGTGCTGAGTGTCTAACCTCATGCGGTCCGTGTCTGGGGAGATTTCAAAAATGTCATCTTCTTCCCACCTACAAATGGCTTATGCTACATGTGTGCTTACGGTTTCATGCTTACACACTGTCTTGGGGGAAATAGCTCCATCTTTGATTTTAAATTTAAAGCAAAACTAAACTTTGCCATGTGGGCTTGTCCCATTAGCTCCTCCAAGAACAAGGACACCCATCTTTTCTGAAACTGACCCCTGCCTAAATATGTATTACTAGAAAAACATTTTTCTAATTAGACTTACTAATTAATACCCAAAAAAAAATGTCTTTGGTTCTAAGCGTCTGTTCTCCAGCTGGGGGTGTGTGCCTAGGAGAGGCTTGGGAAAGCCTCCAGCCCTCGCTGTACTTTGGGGCCACTGTCTGCAATCAGTACCCAGCCTCCACCCTTCTCCGAATGCCCCACCCCGAAGAACTCAGGGGGCTCAACCCCCAGCTCAGAACAGAATCAGAGCCCTGGATCGCGGTCATTCACTTGGAGGAATCCCCTAAGAAGCCCCTCTGCAGGACGCCTGGCGTCCATCCCGAAGGGCTCTCCATTGGCTGACGGGGCATTTGAGGAGCCATCGCAGAAGCTGTGTGCTGTGCCAGCCTGGCCACCCCACCGCAGGCAGAGATTGGTTGATTGGTTAGCAGGGGGCGGGCAGGGGTGGGGAGGTTGGCACCAGCAGTCCCTGCACTTGGCCCATTTTGCTGAGGTTCACGAGGCACCTGAGGAAGCTGAGGCTGGGTTACCTGTAGACATGCTTTCCCCAGGGGACATGCCGTCGAGTACCGGGTGCTCCGTGGACTGCGGACTAGAGGCGGAGAGGTTCACTGTGGGCGGCTGCGGCGGTGGCAGGGTGGGCCTCTGCCGGGGCTTAGGGGTGGGCCGTGATTTGGTTAAAGTGCTTGTGAAGCTGGAAGGGGAGGCCAGAGGGGGTGCAGCGGCAGCCGGGGAGAGCTGGCCTGAGGCCAAGGGGTACCCCTGAGGGTAGCTCAGTCCGTAGGGCGACGGGGTGCTCGGAGGCGTAGGAGACAGGCTGAGTGGGGAGGGCTGGCTGGGCGACTGCTCCGGCACAGCGCCCGGCTGGCCAAAGGGAGCCTTGGGTGGGACCGGGGCCAGCTTCTTGGAAACTGGAAGGGAAGGTAACACAGTGTTAAGTGAAGCCCGAGGCCTGTGGCCACCTCCTGCCCCTGGCCGCCCTGCTTTACAGCCCTCAAGCAGGCCACCCAAGGTTTTGAAATTCACCTAGAATTGCATGCTTTCGTGTCTTCCCATCTGTTCACTAATTTCTCCTCCTCGTCTCTGGATTCCCACCATGAGCGACACACGCTTGCACACACACATGCTTGCACACACACGTGCAGCTGAACCGCAGAACACATTCCCCTCCACGGCAGCGTCCTGCCACCACTTCTGAGCAGCAGAGGTGTCCGTGGTGTACTGAGGAAGACTGAGTCAGAGAACAGGGTCCAACCAAGGACAGAGGAAGTTCAACTTGCGAGCGTGGACGCTGGATGGGACGACAGTCCCAGAAGAGGGAACACTAACTCCTGGCTGAACCTGTCCAGGGGCCACGCACTTGGGCCACAGAGGCCCATTCCTTGGTCTGCCCTCTGTCCCTTCCTCCTTCTGGCCCCAAAGGCGCTTTCCTTTTAAGAGTTGCGCCCTCTGGGTGTAACTATGCGCAGAAGCACAGATGCACTGTTCTAAGCACCGCACTGCCCCAGCCTCCTCCGCGTTGCCTCGATTTTCCTTTTTTTTTTTTTTTGCTTAATTGTGCTAAAGGATGACAAATGCATTATACTTTTCATTGAAAATGAACCAGGAAATATGAGAAATTCAAACATTCGGGGCAAACATCTTGAGGAAGTGATCACTCATCTGTCAGACTTAAGGGAGGGCTGGCCGTGGGTACCCCAAATTCTAGAAGAAATGGTCCTTTAAGCCTCGATGAGGCATCAGGGACTGCTCTCTCCCCTCTCCGTGGAACGAAGCCTATCCTAGTCATGCCTCACACACTATCCCAGGTCCTGCAGTGCAGACAAGAAGGGGACACATTCTTCAGGGTCCCACCTAACAGGGCTCAGATCCCTCCCCGGCTCACCCATGGGATGCCCTGTGGCAGTGCATCGAACCGCCTTCCCCACGGCACATTGCAGTCACTGAGTGGGACCATGTGTGTATGGTACTGTGTCATTGTGACTTAACCAAACCACATTTCAGCTCTGCTTGCTAAAGTGGGGGTGCCTCCCCTGTGAGAAGCCAGCAGACAGACACCCTGGGAATTGTGCTTGAAGGCATCTTCTGCGTGAGTGGAGAGAGGGGACGCAGTGACACACCCACTGTTCGAACGTGTGAAGGGAGACTAGTCATCACAGACATCTGAGGCTTTGGGGGTTAGCCTAGTGATCCCTCTTGGGGTTGGCTAACTCCCAAAACCTCAAATGTCTGTGATGATGTTTACCACTTCTGGGCAGTTCCAGGACGAGGGGTAAAACTGCGGGCATGCTGTCCAAAGGTTGAGGGGTAAAAAAAAAAGCTAAGTGTGCCATGAGTAGGCAATGGTGGAGGGTGGAGAAGAATGTTGGATTTTTCAAATGATGACTGAGCTACGGAATGTCACCTGGGAAAGGGACCTCCATCACTCTGGGCTGCGCTGCCCACACAGGTCCAATGTGCTGTGAGAACGGAAAGGGCCGAGCTGCCACTGGCATTAGGAAGCTGCTGCCTTTGGACAGAACAAGGGCTTAGCCATGACCCTGCGTAGCTGGGCTGGGGGGAGGGTTAAAGGCCTCGCGCACAAACACAGCGGAGTACCTCTACCTGGACGGAGAGGAAAACTCGTTGGTCTGGAGAAAAACCCTGGAGGGCCCCGCATGACACACAGTGCCCGCGACGGCGGCTCCGCCTGCTGCTGTTCGGCCCTCTGAGCTCTGCACACAGTGGGGGAGACACTTGTGAATGCCGAAAGCAGGAGCAGGGAATGGACAGGAGGAGAGAGCAGACCTGGCTGATGGGATGGCACAGCAGCTTGGAGCCAGGGGGCTGGAAAGGCACCATCGTGAAGGCGTAAGTGCCTAGGGCAAACCTGCCCTGTCCCACAAGTCCTGGAGCTAAAGCCACATCTAGAAGCTGGAAAGGCCTGAATCGAGAGCAAACTAAACACTATGCTATTTTAAACAATTTAAAGCCTTTGCAAAGAGTGGCATAAGGTAAAAATAAACAAAAAAGGCTCAAATAAGCTCACATGCCCTGTGGCTCCCCATTTATGTATGTCACCACGGAGCATGTCTTCAGCTTTCGGGAGTCATTTCAGAGAGGATAACTGGGCCTTTTACAGTGGGTTCCCGTGGCAGATTCTGGGCCAGGTGGCTCAGAGGTCAGGGTAGAAATTCTCAGAACTTCTAAAGCAGAAATATCGAAGGGCAGGACTCCTGTAGGAACAATTTGATTCCCTCCTCTCTGTCCCATTCTTTAAACAACTCCAGGGGCAGGCGGCTGTGTGAGGCACTGGCTGAGGGGCAGAAGACTCCACACACATCTTAAAGCATGTCATGGGGCCTGGCAGGGACAGCAGAAGACACGCATCCTCCTGCGCAGCCACCCTGCAGAGAGGTCTGGGTGTCCAGGGAGCCATACCCTGTACACCCCGCTAAGGAGCCCACCATACAAACAAACAAACTGGGGATTAGTGATGAGATGACCCCCCTTGGGGGGGGGGTTATCTCCCAAAACCTGTAAGCACAGGCCAGGAACATCTCACTAAGCACACGGTTTCTGAGTATCCACGTTAAGGGAGGGAAATGAGTTCTCAGGCCAGGGCGCAGCTATCCCGGACTGAGACGCACGCAGAGGGAGAGCGGCAGGGACATACCTTTCCGGAGAGTGTGAGGGCTCTGGTCTGTAGGCTGCTGGCCAGGGCCATTGCTTGGTTGCGTCCCTGGTTGTGTTCCCGCACAGGGTGCCCCTTGGCCGGAACCTGGAGCTCCCTTCTGCCCAGACCCTGGAGAAAGTTCCTTGCCTTTGGAAGTGCTGAAACACAAGCGCACAGGACAAAGGAGAACCCCTGAACTCGGCAACTTCAGCACCAGCACATGGATGGTGATGTGTTCTTCCAGGCCAGCTCTGGCCTGGCTCAGGCCCTCCCTACTGTCTTCAAGTTGCCCCCAGCGGCGACTGTCCCTTCTCGGGGCTCTGACGGCCCCCTCTGTGGCCATCACTGCCAGCTTCCTTCCCATGCCTCCACCCTCTCTCCACCAGGAGACCTGAGCAATGGGTGGCAGGGCTCCTGAACGCTCTCTGTACCCTGTGACCAACCCTGGTACAGATCGTCCCTGCTGTGGCCCCAGCACAGAACAGGAGGACTCGCAGGTGTCAGTGTGCCAATGGGGCCTCGGGCCTGGGCTCTCACTGCAAAGCGGCACAGCCACAGCTCTCTCCGTAACACCCCAGAGCAGGGACGAACTGGGGGCTCCTCCTCAAACTCAGGCGGTCCCAGCAAACCACAGGGTTAACACAGACCCTGGATGCACTCCCAAATGCGGGACAGTTCAAGTCCCAGCCCTCCAGCCTCAGAAGGGGGATCAGGGTCAATGGCACCAAGGGTCTCTGGAGTCCCTCCAACTGATAAAAGGACATCTGAGCTACCAGGTCCCAGGGCTCAACTCTCACTGCTGGCTCTTTCTCAGGCATTCTCTTAAGGATCGAGTAGGTGTTAAGAGACACCCTGTTCAACTCCACTGCACAGACCAGAGACAGCAAATATGGAGCTGGCTCCTCACCCCACCATCCCGTCATGCCGCCCATGGCAGACATTACCAAGAGACCTCCACGTTTCCCCACAGGGTCCTCGCCTGTGTTCAACATAGTGCTGCAGGACCCCTGGGGAATCAGGGCGGTGACCTAGGGACTGGGAGCTCTCTGTCATCCTTGCTAGAACCTAAGTGGACTCTGGTGCTCTCAGGTAGGAAATAGGAAGCATGGAAACCTAAATCCTTCATGCTGGTTATTTCTTCCCCACAAAAGCAGTGAGAGCCCATTTCTTCCCCGAATGAGTCTGGAAACTCCAAATATGAAAGTGTTAAGAATATGCTGTTCACTCCCCTGGGGTGCGGCAAGAGTGGCTGGAGGGGCCTGGGCTGGAGCAGCCTGGGCTGGAGCAGCAAACACCATCCAAGCTCAGCTAGTTTTCCCCACGTCGGGGAGGGAGGGGAGGCCTTGTTTGTTTGAGGTATCAGTACACGGTCCCCTTCTCAGGATGAGTGTTATACCACCCAAGGTGAAGCGCCGTTTCCTCAGAGAGCCGGGAGAGCAATAATTCCTTTCTCTGTCAGCAAGAACCTTGGCTGGTGTGGCTCGGTGGATTGCGCACTGGCCTGTGAACCAAGGGGTTGCTGGTTCGATTCCCAGTCAGGGCACATGCCTACGTTGCAGGCCAGGTCCCCAGTGGGGGGTACACGAGAGGCAACCACACATTGATGTTTCTCTCCCTCTCTTTCTCCCTCCCTTACCCTCTTTCTAAAAATAAATATAAACGGCAAGAATGACAACCCCTTGCCTCACTCTGGCTGGACAAGAACTTGTCTTCCACGCCTTTTCAGGCCAGGCACTCAGGCACTAATGCCTAATAACCCCAGGAAAAAGGGACGGCAGGACTACAGAGCAATGGGACTGATGGGACTGACCTTTCAATCGACCTGAACCAGTGGGCCACGTTCCCCACCCATGAGTGACTCTGCAAAGTCACACATCTGTAACATCTGAGAACATCTCAGGGCCAGGGGAAATCCACCTTTGGGGGCATTTTCTAGAATTATCATTTATATGTCAAATGTTTGGCACCAAGTCTCCGTTATGAGATGGGAAATCAGGATGAAGCCAGTGAGTGTCTGCGAAGGGAATCTTTCCTGCGAGTCTCCTGTTGGTCCTCTTCCTTCTTGTCTGCCTGGCCGGCCCATAGCCATCAGCCTCTGTTCTCCACCGAACTCGCTGTCCCGTCCACATCTCTCTCATGGGCCTGCAGCCAGGTGAGCACTGCGCCAGGGCCAGCTCCGCTTGTCCCCTGAGTTGGAGCCATCAGCAACAACCCAAGCACATGTAGCAGCAGTTCCCTCTCCCAAACTCTGTCACTGTCCCCTTTCCCTCTCTCATTTCCCCATTACAGGGAAAGTAACCACAATACCTTCATTTGGGGGAGTGCTGTGCATGTGAGTGAGCATGCCAGCAAAGACTGGGTTAAAAGGTTCAGCTTCTCGTGGTCCCCAGTTTTCCACAGTAGTAGCTGCGTCCTCCAATGACAATGCACAGTGACATCTGACCTGACATAGCCTTTCTATTTCTCTGAATTGCTGCTTGAGAACAGATAGAAACACACGAACAGAACAGCAAAATAGTTCGCTGTGCACGTCCCACTTCTAGAAGCCACTCCTTTAAGGAAGGGCAGGTTCAGCCTCCTTCTGCGGAGACCCTGGATGTGACCAGTGTCTCAATCATTGTGAGCATCTATCTGCTCGCTGGAATGCACACGCCTTAAAGGCACAGATTGCATGTTTCAGCTTTGGATGGACACTGTTCTCTGCAAGAGTTCACTGATCTAGCGATGAAATGAGCTTGTTCTCCATTTTTTTTCTCCCCCTGGGAGAAGGGAAATACAACCGTGCAGATGGTTGCAAAGTTCACCAGGCCAGCACGACCGCATGACCTTCACCTGTTCCCTGGTTTGCACCCATGTTAGTAAAGGAAATCTATGCATCCCACAGTGGGAAATGTAGCTCTAATGTTTCACGTGAGAAAAACTTCCATGGAACATTGGTCAGCAAGCAGGACCCAAATGTGTGACAGTGGAGTTTCCTGTGGGTAAATCAGGATAGTATATTTCTTAGATTTAAAAACTTGCTCTCGCAAAAACCTCTCTCTCCCTGATCAAAAGAACAAATGCTAATGCTTAACTAGCTTCCTTAGACCGATGCTAATCCTTTCAAAGTTCAGCCATACCTCTTGTCTTTGCATAACCCTTTTGATATACCTTCCGGGCTGTCTACCACCTAAAGCGAATCTACAATCTACACATGGTTAAATGAATACCATTCTGAGATAATGTCCCGGAGAACAGCAATAAAAGGCCGGTCAGTGGGTGCTCAGAGCCTCTCCAAGGTGATCATGGAGGGGTCGCATGGTCCTGGAATTTCTAGTCCAGTGTATTACGTGTGAAATTATTTACATGCTGCCATGGCATACGAATCCTGCTGGCCAGAATTCATGACATGTTAGCAGTCAACGTGGCCCCGCAATCTAAAGGCAGTGGAGAGGAAAGGAGAAACACTGATATTCTAAACTGCAGAATAGGGAAGTTGTAACGGCATAGGGAGGGGAAATGGAGAGCCAGGAACCAAGGTTCCCCACACCTCTGTACAAGCTGCTGCCAGGTAAGTTTGCTGTCTGCTAGGGATACTCTCCTCGGAGAGCCCGGCCTGTATCTGATAGTTCAGGGAGCTTTGGTGACTTCCTGGGTGCCAGCATGGTGTGGAAGGCCAACGTGAATGCATAGAGATGCGGGGATGATAGAATCCAAGAGGCCGGAAGTGGGTACAGGGAGCCCTGCCACCCCCGCACTGAAGGCAGCCTGACCGGGCTTACCTGGTCCGCTCAGTCCCAGGCTGGAGGCCCAGGCTGGATGGAGAAAGTGAGGGCGCCGCGGGGTCTTCTGGGGGCTGCTCTGGAAGGGGCGAGGGCAGAGGTGCGGCCAGCTCTGCCGGTGGGGCTGGTGGCTGCGTGGCGGGCGGGGCGCATGACCCTTTCCGGCCTGCCGAGGAGCCTCTTCGGGCCACCCAGGATGTGTCCATCACCCTCACGCCCATGCTGGTGAGGGACACAAAGACACATGCTTATCCACGCATGGCAGGGGACAGGCTCCCACCCCCACAGAACGGACACATTCAAGCAGGTCAGTGGTACAACAGCAGCGCAGCCGTAGCACCCTCCTGGGCCCAGGGAAGCGAGGAGGCATGGGCAGGGCTCCGCAGAGTGTCCGCCACCCTGGGAGCCTCCGGCTGCCCCGCCGGCCTTACCCCAGCTGGCAGCTGCGCTTCCACCCACTGCCAAAGCCAGCTGATCTTTCAGGGCAGAACGCAGCCTGTCTGGGGGGCACTCGCTCCTCCCAAGCGGGAGAGGGAGGTGAGCAGGACAGGGACAAGGGCAGCATGAGGCTGGAACAAGGCAGTGATCAGCAGTAGACATCTAAATACCTGTGCTAGCCCCCAGA
Source organism: Micronycteris hirsuta (assembly GCA_004026765.1). Lineage (NCBI taxonomy): Eukaryota > Metazoa > Chordata > Mammalia > Chiroptera > Phyllostomidae > Micronycteris > Micronycteris hirsuta. The sequence continues at coordinate 162,560 of PVJI01001023.1, forward strand.
CCTGGCCAAGCCTCAACCTCCACAGGCCACACCTGCTTGTGCACGGGTGGGAAGGAGCCGCTCATGCCTACAGTCACTCTGCTCTGGTTCCATGTCAATGATGGGAACACAGTCAGCCTCAAGTCAGTCGGCCAAGCAACCAGACACGGCACATTCACCCTCTGGCAGAGCTCACTGAGGCATGGCTCGCTTAGTTCCCAGAGACTGAACATGGCCTGTAGCTGCCCGAGGATACTGTACCTTTGGATTTTCCTAAGGCTGCAGGGACAGAAACATACAGATATTAGTGTCAGAAAGACTAAGCCTCCCTTTGGACATACGGGTTGTCTCCTGTCAAGGTCAGGGTCTCGGCGTGGGGCTTTCATCGTGCCAACAACTTGGTTCCATTTTGTTGGTCTCCTAAAGTGGCCCTTCTATTTGTGTGGGTGAAAAATCTTCTCCTACCAAGCTCACGGGTGAACAGAGAGGCTGAACGGTTGAAACTGGGGCCTGTAGGGGTGGGGGTGGGCAGGGAAGGGCGTCAAAAGGGAGAATAAAACTGATGGAAGGACAGTAGTCGTCTGCCTGGCTTACAGGGCAGTTAATGCCCTTCCCTCTGGCCTGCCAGGTACATAGGCAAGGCCTTCACTGACGAAGGCAAGAGCAGACGTTTCTAGTATTCAGGGCAGATGCAGACATTCACTCAGGTAGAAAGCACGTGCTCCCAGCCAGCGTCTGTCTCTATCAGGCACATGTGCAGTGGGGTGTGGGTGTGAGCGTTACCTGAGCTTACTCTCACTTCTTCACCCACACTGGCCAGAGGCACAGAGCTATCACACCATGAAATCCTGCCTTCCAACAAGGCCAAGCAGACCTTGTGGAAGTGCAGCAATTTTTTTTTTAAAGGGGTCAAGTTTGGAGATTGTAGCAGCCTTTGGGTCTGTTAAGGAAATATGCCTCAAGGGATGCAGCCTGCAGTGAGGCACACAGTGAAGGGCTGGGGCTGCAGGCCCAGTGCGCCCTGCTCGTGGGCAGGGACGGCCCCCTGACACCCCCTCCTCTGCAGGGTGAAGAGGCATCTCCGTGTCTTGTGTCAGTGCCAACATTCCAATCTCCCCTCTACGGCTCTGAGGAGGCACCTGGGCCGGGGAGGGGGCAGGGGCAAGTGGGGTCGGTCTCTTTCCAGGACCCACTTGCTTTTAACGTCATCTTGGGTCTAAGGACCCTCCACCAAGAAATAAGCACCTTCTGTTGGAGATTCGGAATCACTCTCCGAGGCCACCCAGAAGTCTGGGACAGGGTCCAGACACATCCCGGATGTTTAAAGAGAGCTGCAAGGGAGTATCCAACTCTGCTCTTGGTCTTCAGAATTTATTGGGATGCAGAGAGCAAGAAGCTTAATATTCATTCCACTGGGGGCATACCACTGAGTGGCCATGGTTGGCGAGATGGCAGAGATGCGCGACATCTCCCAAGGTGGTCAACAGAAGGAGCCCTAAAGGATGAAAGTCTCACCCATTTTCTCTTCCTCACCAATTCTCTTTTACTTAGGAGAACTTTCCCACTGGAGGAGGTGCAGACGGGGAGGAGAGGCTTGGGACTTAGGATCAGAGCTGGTGGGGCGTGCATCTACTTCCAGTGGCACCTTCCAACACTGGCAACCTCAGACACCAGGCTGCCAGGGTCATGGGCATGGACAGAGTGAGACCTGCTGGGTGTCGGTGGCGAAACGTCCGCAACCAAGAAATAGAGGCTGAACATGCGCTTCTGCCTTCACAGAGAGACTGCCTTGCTCTATGTAATCGCCACCTGAAATTACTTTCTTACAGGAGGCAGCATCACTTGTTCACAGTGAGCACACCTCAGACGTCCACTGGCATTTTCAAAAAGGACAAGGAGGCAGGGTAAGGAGACCAGGGGCTGGGAATGCAGAATTCTGGTTGGCTCATTCATGGGATCCACATGGGGTAGGCCAGGTGACAAGTCCTCACCTTGGCAAGGCAGTCCCATTTAACTCCCCCCAGTCTACCAGGACCTTTTATTTATAAGGAACTTATCATAAGGCACATTTGTATTTTTCATGATATTGTATCCTGGAATAGGTTCTGAAAGGATCCAAGCCACATGACCCAGCTAAACCGTTCACTGACTCAGTGAAGCTCCTCATCTATAGAAGGAGGCTAATACCTCCCATCCCACTTCCAGCATGTCCACGCAGGGATTTTTATCAATGACTGAGTGCTAAGATATATTTAGCATGCTGTTGGGCCATTACCTGGGGGAGGGAGCCGAGCAGTTGTGCACTGGGTTGTGGTGCAGTGAGCGGTGGGAAGCACAGGCTGTGCCCATAAGTGGTCTGTCTAGCTACACAAACAGAACTTTATGGGGTTGACCAGTTGGAGGTGCAGAGAAGCATATATCTTGATGGAGGGGAGAAACAGGTTTGGTAGCCGGACAGTGTGGACCTGGAGTGGCAACTCCATGATGGGGTGACTCCACTCCCTGCCCCACTCACCACAAATCTTCTGGGGGGCAGCACAGTCCTGTGGCCAAGAGCAGGGCTTTGGTGTCTGAACGTCATTTTCTCATTACTGTGTGGTATGGATGAGCTACTTACTATCTACTGTCCTCTGAGCAACACCATCTCCCTTCCTTAGGGTTGTTGTAAAGAACAACCAGAACAGGGTGTATGAATTACTTAGCATCTACTAAGAGATCAGGAAGTGGTAGCCTGGACTAGGATGACGCGCTGTCCAAGGTGCCAAGTACAGACGATTTTAAACAATCGTGTGTATAAATACATACAGTGAACCTCAGTCTAAAACAGGCTGATCAAACGGGGAGTAAGGACATTGTGTCAGTGAATCAAGCACGGTGTGTGGGGGAAACGTTGGAAGGACCTCATCTGGGCCACGCCAGCTGGGTTTACAGGCCTGCCATCAGATTTCCTCCCTTCCTAACGCTGGCCCTAAATGGGAAAAGATTTTGGGGTGGCATCTCTGCTAGAAGGGAGACAAAAATAAGGAGAGAGGTAAGAGTCCCCTTTCCTACGCTCCTTCGGCTTCTAGGAATCTCTGAGTTAGATGGGCCACAGCAGGTTTCAGAGGATGGGATTGCTGGAAGCCTACTTGGATGATTCTGGGCTTAAGGAACAGAAAAACAAAGGGGGTCCCTGTAAAAACCCCAAGTCTCAGTGCCCAGCCCAGGTCATCAGGGTAGGAAAGAAGGAAAGCACCAGGCTCATCTTGGCTGACAGCTTCTTTGGGCACAAACTGTGACAGGGGCCAGAGTCAGGAGCGGCCACAAGCCTCCCCACCTGCAGAAGGTCTCCCACGTCCCAGGGGGCCCACTGCAACCTCCCCCTGTCCCCGGCCAGTCCACTGGGCTTTAGCACACATCACGCTCGCCGAAGTAGCCCAGTCGCTCCTGGGAAAGTGGAGACAGATAAAAACACTCGAGGTGTTTGTAGTGAGATGTCAAAGAATGGGTTGGTCAGGGCGCCTCACGGAGGAGAGAGTGCGCCCAGCCATGTTGCTCTCTTAAAACCGTAATTAAAAAATCTAGCGTGTGTACTAAGTACAGCCAACATGAACATATATCAGGCATTGTTTTAAACATTTCGGAAGTAAAATTTTACTTAACGCTTAAAACAATTCTAAGGATGGTGTTTACTATTATTTCCCCATTTCGCATCTGAAGAAACTGAAGCAGTCTGAGGTTAAGTAACTTCCTCAGGTCACGTGGTCAGAATGTGAACTCAGTGGGCCCCACGCCAAAGTTCACACTCTGCACTTTCAAAGGGCTGCTTCCCACGGGGTTATCCTTGCAAAGGTGGGTAAGGAATAGTTGTAGGTTAGGCCTATGAATGTCTCCTGATGAGGGAAAGAAGGTGGCCTTCTTGCTTTAAAATCTGTAATCTGGCAGGCCACACAGGAAAAACAGAAGATCCAGAACCTTAAACATTAAAAGAGACAAAGGCCTGCCCCAGCAAAAAATAGAAATAAAAACCCCAAATCTGAAAGTTGGAAGATCCAGGTCCAAGAATAGGTGTCTACCAAAACAATACATTCACCATGGAACAGAGTTTGCTGTGGACCATCCTAGGAGATACGCTGTCAAGGGTTAGTGGGATTTCCCCTCTGTAGGACAGATACCCACAGCACTATTTCTGAAGCCTGGTTAGGTGCACCATTAGCCAGAGGTGTCAGCCAATGTTTGGCTTTGAAATATTTAAGTCTATAGAGATCTAGAAGGTTTTAGTTTTTATTCTAGAAATCAGTTACCTTTGGCGAAGGCCAGGAGGAGAGAGAAGAAATGGGTTAGCCGTTAGACGCAGACATTAGTAGCTCCCCAAATATCCACCAAAGACTTAGAAATTCAGAGAACATTTAAGATGAACTTGGAGTACGCGTAGCAGTGACAGGACCTGTGGAGTTACCGTATGGTATCCTGGGTTGCCATGGCAAGTGACAAGGGACCTAAACATCTGAAGACTTTGTGCACCCCATACTCACGCAGAGAGACCAGCATAGGGTAATTTCTAGCGTCTCCAGGGATAATGCCTCTCCTAAATACTTGATGACAACGTGTCTTTGCCTCCCCAGTGCACATAAAAGGTAGGGTCAGTCTGGCCACACCTCACAGGCCTGGTCGCAGCATCTGCGATGGGTGAACCTGGACATTTGGAAGCTGAGGTGGGGTCTGGGCCAAGAACATACCTCTCAAGGGTCCATTTGACTGATCCAAACCCAAAACAAGAGTCAAATCCTCCACTGGCATGTGGGATGACTTCTAGGTCAGCACATCGTCAGTTCAGGCCCTGCCTGAAACAAGGTGATGGCACCATGCACCCACGACATGCGGTCCCTCCCCCCACTTACAGAAGTGAGTCCCTCGGACCAATAGGCTCTATGATCAGTAAGGCTGGAACAGGATGCACGCCACAGCCACCTTATGAAGACTTGTGGCATGTAACCGAGGGGCTCTTCTCAAACCCCAAAGTCTTACTGCCTCAGCCAGGTCATCGGGGCAGGAGAAAAGGAAAGAGTAGAGGTGTCTTTGGGAAAGGAACTGTGACAGGGTGCAGAGGACGCACCCCGAATGGCAACAACCCCTCCCACCTACAGAAGGTCTTCCGCGTGCCAGGGAGCCTCCTGCAACCTTCCACTGTCCCCAGCCAGGCCATTGGGCTTTAGTATATTCTTTGCTTGCAGAATTAGCCTGATTGCTCATGGAAAGGTGGAGGGAGATAAAAACTCTAAGAAGTCATATTGAATACATTACAGAAAATGGTTTCAATGTGTTGAGCCATGTATTTCAGGAAGTCATTAGACTCCGGATTTCCATCCTCCCCACCGACTCCCGTATAACCAACAGTAGAATTAGTATTCCAAACAGCGCCACTCAGTACCCTCGGGCCTTCCCAATTAAACATGCCTCTTCCAAGTCACCCACCTTAAGGTCTAAATGGTGGGGCTGGACCTGTCCCAGAGCAGCACAGGCTGAGGAGGGGTCACATGCCCAGCTGAGCTCTCAGGCAGACGACTGGCTCTGCCCTACTGTCCTCGTAGCTTTTCTGGGCTGCTGCCAGTAGGCCCAGGGGGAGGGCCTCTGAGGACCAACCCGCCGTGGAGCCAGGGAAGGGGCGCAGGCATGAAGGTTCTGAGACCAGAAAGAGGAGCTGCATGCTGGGCTTCTGCCCAGAAAGAGCCAAGCTCATCAGATCTCTGCGAACAGACTGCCGTCCCACGGGGATCCAGGGGTCTGTGGGCAGCTTCACAGATGCTGCTGGGACTGGTCACCAGTGGATTTAGGGGGACAAGAGACTAGAAATGAGCACAGGCAGGGGGACGGGTGTGTCAGCCAGCAGGGCAGGTGTAGAGAACATAGCCAGAGCCAGGAAGCGGCCAAAAGGCAGCAGAAAGCACAGGCAGGTGAGGTGAGGAGGGGCAGTGGCGGTGCTGCGGGGTCCACTGGAAGTCCGAGGCTGGCCGCGGGCAGGGAGTGGGGGCAGGAGGGGTAGGAAGGGGGCATGATAGCCATTGGGAGGGTAGAGATGTGACCTTAGCAAGGACACTTTATCACTGATGTCTTTCCTATTCTTGCCTTTGGGCCTCTCCACAGGTCCTTCAAGAACCCCTGGAAAGTCTGTCAGATGCTGCAGGAATGCAGCCCGGGAACACACCTGACAAACAGGGCCCGTGAGTCCGTCCTGAGCCGCAGGCCAGAGCGGGCATCCCGGCTCACTCTCTCAGGGGCAGTAGGTCTTGCATTAAAAATATTTGATGTAACCATGGACAACACTTCTTTCATTGTCAGAAAAATAGAAGGGATTTGCACGTTTACTTTCATTTATTATTTGGGACAAATGATCCAAGAAACAAATATCACTATTCTATAAAACAAACCAGAAAGATAATACAAACAAGGCATTAAAGTACATGATAAACTGCACCCTGAAATTTCTATCTGGGAGCTGAAGAAAGTGCAGCGAGCACTAGGGTGACCTGTTAATACTGTGCCACTCAATGGCTAAAGCAGGAAAACTTGGGAATGTTTTTAAAAATGGTATCACTGCCACATTCTTTATCCAGAATGGGAACATTTTCCCCTGATTCAGTGGTCCTCGCCCCTGGTGCGCATTAGCATTATCTGGGGCACTTTAACCAATATCACTGCCGGAATCCTAGTCCAGGCCAGTTAAGTCAGACTGGAGGAATGGGGGGTGGGGGAAGCAGGACATCGGTATTTTTTTTCAAAAGCTTGTTCTGGCTACCCTTTGTCGCCTAACAAATGACTCTCAAAACCTGGTAGCTTACTTATCTAGGTCACAACTCCACAGTTTTGGCAGAGTCACACAGGGACAGCTTGTCTACGCTACACAGAACCAGCTGAGGTTGCCTGAGCTGGCCTAGAAGACTAAGATGACTCACTTTCAAAGCTGGTAGTTGGTGCTGCTGTCAGCTCAGTGCTTGGCTAGGGATGAAGGCTGGGGGCTTCGATTCCTCTCCCAGGGGCAGTGTGGACTCCCACACAGCAACACAGCTGGGTTCCATGAGTGAGTGATCCAGGAGACCTGGCATAAGCTACAAGGCTCATTCTGACCTGGCTTCAGAAGGCCCAGAACATCACTCCTGTTCATTACATGAGTCACAGAGGCCAACTCCGAGTAAAAGGGAGTATAATCAAATGTCAATTCGATGGGAGAAGAATCAAATCCCTGCTGCCATCTTTACCAGGACCTGTTTGTTGGTGTGTCGCTGTGGAGACACATGGACTGGTTTCTTGTGGCTGCTGTCACAAGTCCCACAAAGTTGGCAACAGAAATGTATTCTCCCCCAGTCTGGAGGCTGAAGTCCAAAATCAGTTTCATAGGGCCATATCAAGGTGTCAATGGGGCTGTGCTCCCTCCAGAGGCTCCAGGGGAGAACCCTTTCCTTGCCCCTTCCAGCTTCGGTGGCCGTCAACATTGCTTAGCTTGTGGCCACACCGTCAAATCTCTCTCTGCTCCATCTGCACATCTCCTTCTGTGTGTGTGTGCGCGCGTATGCACATGTGTGTGACAGATCTCTGCTGCCCTCTTGTGATTGGTGCAATTGCCTTCAGGGCCCTCCCCAACAATCCCACATTATCTCTGTATTTCAAGATCCTATTTTAATCACATCTGCAAAGGCCATTTTCCTAAATAAGGCAATATTTACAGGTTCCAGGGTTTAAGACCTGATATCTTTTCAGGGGCATTATTCTGCCTACTGCAATCATGAAAAATGTAAAAGTGAGCTTTAATAAACCTGACCCAGGACTTGCTACAGAAACTCAGTTTCCTGTGTCACTATGAATCAGAAAGGCCCAGGACCAAAGCTGGGAGCTGGGGTTTGGGAGAAATTACCTTCAATGATGTCTTGGACATAACAGCCATCAGTCCAGGAAAATGTTATCCATTTTTCTTTCCCAAATTGTCTTTTTTCCCCCCAGGACTTTATTTACTTACTTTTAGAGAGAGGGGATGGGAGGGAGAAAGAGAGGGAGAGAAATATTGATGAGAGATACATTGATCTGGTCCACAACCCAGGCATATACCCTGACTGGGAATCAAATTAGTGACCTCTGAGTTCACAGGCCAGCACTCAATCCACTGAGCCACACCAGCCAGGGCCAATTTTTTTTTTTAAGTCACAGCTTTATTGAAATATAATGAAATATATTCTTTTTTTTTAACCTGGTCAAAAACCTCAATAAAGCTAACTCTGTCAGTGTTTCAAGGGGTCAGAGGTAGTTTGAAGACTTTGAAATGTGTCTCAAAGATTTCAAAAGCTAAGAAATGGGGACTAATGTGGAGAACTTCCCTAATATTGCTAAAATAACACAGGGATTCAACTGATACAAATTCCTTTTCTCTCGCCCAAAACACTTACCCAAAACTTTAGGTTTGTATTTCCCTTAAAGCCAGTTAGGAACTGATCATCTGCAAGCTCACTGCACCCTAAAACCTACATACTGGTACCCTAGACAACTCAGTGAGGTTTATCCTAAGCTGCCAGTACAGTCTCCAAGTAATTGAAAGTTTAAGACAAGTTTTAAAATACATAAAATATATTCATTTTGTGCACAACAGTAATTTATGTAGCACATCTTCTACACCCTTAAAGTGGCTGGTGGCACCGTCAGCCTTCAATCAGAACGTCATGCAGAACAGGCATATCATTTACATAGTCCTTGAGTATAGGGAACCGTTTCGCGTGACGTGGGAAATGTAGCCCAGCCCCCACTCGGAAAGACCAGTGGGGAGCGAGGTCCGGCACACAGGACCCACGCCAATGGATAAGTTCTCTCGTGCGGAATCAGGCCTGCATTGTACCTAGGCTGCTATGAGACTTGCTTTTGCTAAAACTCCCTCACCCTGTATTGAAGCAGCAAACGTTTACTGCATATGTCTAAAGTAACTTCCTAAAGTCTGTGCTAAACCTCCCAAGTATGGAGTGTAACCAGTTCAACCACTTTTCCCCTTGATCTGTAACATTCTTCTCTTTGAAGTAATTAGCAACATTCTTTCCTTTGTTATCTGTAAAAGGTAATCACCTACAGTGAACCTATGCATAGTCAATAAGGACCTGTGCATAGTAAATGAGAACCATCCTCGATGTAAGGTACCCAGAAAAGCCATAAAAGCCTGTCCAGGCAGGGGCCGGGCCCTCTCTCTCGCCTTCTCTCTCACTTAGAGAGTGGCCGTGCCGTCCCTTTTTCTCCACAGGACTTCTGTAGTCTGTGTGCATTTTATCGTCACAGCAGCCACAACACACGGACCCTGCGCAGGCGTGGAGTCCGCATCACTTGAGTGAGAGACCTTTCTTAGAGATGAGGCGCCTGCCTAAAATACTACCGTTTGAGCTTCTCCAGCTGCCTGCGTGCTCTGGGGCCAGCAGACTCCGAGTACCCCGTGAGTCCGGAGTGCAGCTCCCTGAGAGGTCATCTGGATTGCTTTCGGAGGGTGCTGGGGTCAGATGAGGTCTGGGAAGGACTCATGAGTACACCTCTGATGCAGAAACAATGGGACCAGTTGAGTGCTCTGTCGCCCAGCCAGGACTGGGGCTGACTCCCAGGGTGTCCGTCCACGAGAGACACCTCACAGAATGGAGTCGCTTACACTGAGTTTTACAAACAATTGCAATGCATTTGCTAGCGCTTTCTGCCTCTCTGTCTCTCTCTCACTCTGTCTCCACCTCATGATGCAAAGATCAGACCCTAAGTGTACTCTTCTTTTTATAGATTTAAGAAATTTTCCCTCTGCTCCCTTCAATTTCAAAGAATTTTCAGGTTTTCTTTCTGCACTAGCTATAAGAACAACAAACCACAGCATGGAGCAGATAAACGACCCTCACCAGCCTCATAGGTCAAGTGTCTGGTGGCCCGGTAACAAGCAGGGACACTGGCCTTGCTGAACCCTCCTCTGTTGTCATAGATGCAGTGTAGGTCCGCAGAGCCAACTCGCATTCAGAAAAGGAAAAGTCCAGGGTTTCTGACCTTCCCTCTGAATCCTTTAGGCCATGTGCATGTCAAACAATCAGCTTTCTGGTCACCTAGTGGTATGAATGGGAAGCAGAAGGTTGTCACTGCTATACTTTCTGCGGAAGGAATTTCTGATATTCCCATGAGGTGCTTTACGCTCCTATTTTAAAGCAGCAGTTGCTAAATTTTATTTCACAGTGATCATCTTTAATTCCTAACCAAAATTTATTCAACTGACTCGCCTGACCAAGCAATGCATGCATGCTTTCTGAAGACACACTGGCGGACACCTTCACCTTGCTGCCCATCAGAAGTCCACTTAGTTCAGTTGCCATAGCTGATGTTTACCATGAATCGGCTGTGCTGGTCACAAAACCTGTTTACACTCATGTTACTTACTATGGGATCATAGTATGCACCTACAAATTCTGTAAATCGACTCAACAGGAGTGGGAGAGAGAGTTGTTCCCCCGTGAGTTCAGTGGAGGCTCTCAGGAGTCTTGTGACGGCTGCGTCAGAGCAGGTGCGGGCGTTAATCACGAAAGACGAGGAAACGAAGTCTTACACATTTACAAGGATTTTACATTCAGATGGCTTTAAGCTTTAGGTTTTCTCTTTGTTTTAACGAGAACAAAACAGAACCTGTTAAACTATACATGGCAGGGGCTGTTTAATGTTGCCAAAAAATTGCAAATGAGCAGACCTATCACAAAAATAAAACCATTAAAGATTTGAGAATTGGCATTTATAAATTTTGAGTCAAAATAAGGTGTTTATATATATACATATATATTACATTTATATATATTAATAACCCTGTTGACCAACTTTTCTTTCTTTCTGGGAGAACTAATCAGCCCCTGATGGCAGCGGTCAGCTCAGAAGGCTCCATGTCCCTCTGGCCACCTCCAGGGACGCGAGCTGAGAGACTGCCCCCCAGAGCACAGACGAGAGCACAAGGCTAGGGAACAGTTTAACTACGGCAGGTCCCCTAACTGCCGCTGCTCGGGGCAACCTTCCTGCCCACCTGGGGTTTCGTTACACCTCCTCCCCTCCTTTCTCCAATCCCCAATGCTCAGAAAGGGACACCAGCTCATACCCATCCTTCTTGTAAAACTCCAGCATCATGTTATCTGTGGCGACGCTGAGGGGCCGGCGGGCCTGCTCTGGCTGGCGCCGGTCGGCGGGGTCCATGTCCGGGGAGGGCATTGAGCTGTAGTTGGCGTTGTGGTTCACGTGCACCGGGCTCCCGTAGTTCCCTGTGATGTTGAACTCTATCTCTGTGGGGAAGAAGGAATGGGTGTACATGCTGTTGGGCTGCCACACCCTTCCTGGGCAGGACAGAGAGGAGCAGAGATGGCCTCTCCTTTATACTCCACTCCCCCCAAATTGTGTCCCCTGGTTCAGTGTTAGGTCATCTGCTCATATTAATTCATCTTAATATAACTCATCATGATAGTAATATGATCGCTCACCTATCATATTAATATGATGGGCATGTAATAAGGCAATTTCCATTTGTGATTAAAAAACAAACTTAATTAAATGGATACAGAGGAGTATTTCCTGAAAAAAGACGAAATCAGCTATCTCCAACCTCATGGTTAGGAGGGAAACACCAGAGCGCCTTAATCAGATTAGGCGAAAGAGCAATGCCCACTTCCACAACTGCTGACGTTGTTGGAGGGCTAGCCAATGGCATCGGTCAAGACGAAAAAACAAGAGGCAGTGTTATCACTTGTACATGATAGTGTCTTCCTGGACAGCTGGAAAGGGTTAGACCTGGACACTTCACTCAGGCCACAAAGGCTGGTGGCTATTGGATGGATCAGTGGAAATACTCACCCCTCCGTCCTACTAATAATCTGTTCATCTGCAGTGGCAATGAACTAGCTTGTCCACAGAACATGCAGAATTAATTGTGCCTTCAACTCCTTTCTCCTTCATTTCTTTATCCTGATTTCTTACCCTCACCTGACCTTATGTTTTTTACTAGAACCCTCATGAGATCAGACGTTAGGAGCTTTCACAGTTAAACGAAATAAAGGCAATCAACTCCTAATGTGTTAGACCAACACTATTGATTACCTCTGATAGGCAGAGCTCAGAAACATTAACATTAAATACCCTTAATGTTTACTAAACATAAGGTAGGATGCCCTCTTTTTAGAAGGGAACACAGAATTTGGTGTAACAACTGCTGTCTCTTCAAAGCTGGCACCACTGAGTCGTATGCTTGGGCAATGGTGTTCCCATGGCTAAGAGAACATTCCTGAACATCCACCTGAGGTAGCTGCCTCTAAAGTCTAATTTCAAACCAAGTACCAAGAAAGTTCTCATCACTGGTGAGCCCCACCTTTACATGCTGAGGGAAGCTCAGAGGACACAGCTGAGAATGACAAAGGGCGGTGCCCAGGTGATCCACAGCCGTGGACAGAAGTCCCCTTCATCCCTGATCTAGCCTCCCTCTGCAGTCAGGAAACAGAGGACGTCTCTGTCCTTTCCGCACCAGCATTTTAAGGGGCACAGATTTAAAGAGACTATGGTGTGGCTGTTAGACCCGTCAAATCCAGGGATGCGGCTAGTGTAGGCTGTGGGTGTCCTCAGGCCAAAGAGAGGGAAACTGCCATGACCCTGCCCACACCTCAGTGCACGTGTGTGTGTGTGTGTGTGTGTGTGTGTGTGTGCGTGCGTAGGGAGATTAAAAACAAACAGGATGCCCTGGCTGACAACGCACAGTTGGTTGGGTGTTGTCCTGCAAACCGAAAAGGTCGCCAGTTCAATTCCCGGTCAGGGAACAAGTTTGGGTTGCGGGTTTGGTCCCCAGCTGGGGAACGTTAGGAGGCCAGCCAATTCATATTTCTCTCTTACATCCATGTTTCTCTCCCTCTCTTTCCCTCTGTCTAAAATAAATAAATAAAAATGTTTTTAAAAATAAAATGTTAATTCTAAAAAATCAAACAAACGAGACAAACGTCTTTTGGCAATGGCACTAGGTTTCAAAGGTGCAGAGCTCATGGTGACGCCTCCCCAGCCACCCTCGCTCCCACACAGATGCCTCCACGTACCCCCAGGGAAGAACCAGTCTGCGTGCTGGATGATGGGCTCGATGATCCCGACGATCTGCAGGGAGACGGTGGTCATCATCTCCGTGATGTTCCTGCAGGCTCAGAGCAGAGGAGTCAGGGCCGAGGCGCCGGCGCCACAGCGTGGGAAGGGGCCCTGGCTTGGAAGCCTGCAGACCTAGTTCTGAGAGCAGGCTTTATCTTGGGAAGAAGATTCACCTGCCCGAACCCCTCGTCCCCATCTACTGAATGAAGGCAACCACAGAAGTCCTCCTTACAGGAGACGTGCAAGGATATGAGTCAGGAAGTTTCACAAGTGGGCAGGCACAAGGCACGTTTCTACAGGAGGCAGGATTCTCCTCATGGCCGGTTTCATCCTCTTTCCAACTCAGTTCTCTCTTTCCAGACAGCCCTCTGTCCCTCTGGGTCCTGACACTGGGACGTGTGCTCGTCACAGCACGTGAGGACAGCCTGAAAGAGCTCGCCCTGCCCGGTCCCTCGTGTCCCTGCCCCGCCATCCCGACACTGCCTTAGATTGCTCAGAGGAGACCCTGCCAGCAGACCTGCAGCTCTGAGACCATCAGGGGAAAGATCTGCAGAATTCTGGCCTCCTCCTGAACCTGAGAAGGGAGTGGGCCACAAAAGAAATAAGACTCGAGACAGAAATGAGTCTGGTGGCCCCCTGGGCCCTGGCCATCCCTTCCCTGGCCTGCAGTCCCACGGTACTCATGTGCCCGTACCTCCCTGCACTCACCCCTCCGCTTGTGGCCATAGGAGGTTGGGTCCTAACACGATTGCCATGTTACTGGGAGTCATCTTGTTTATGTCTTGATATTCTGACAGCTTGGATAAAAATTTGATCAAGTATCTGAAAGGAAGTTAGAAGGGCCAATTTTAACCAAGAGTTCAACAGTAGCCACATTCCCCCAGCCTGGGTAGAAACTTCTCTCGTGTGGCATATCTTACTGACAACGAGACTCACACATTCTGCAATGCGATGAAAACATATCACGTGCCAGGACACAGAAATGCTCCAAAAACAGAAACCCAGATCTCACTCCGTTCTACGTCAACATCTGGCCAGAGAAATTCTCTATCCTTCCTTCGGACTTAGTACAAAATGACCTAAAGTTCCTTCTTCACGTCAAACCTCTGTCACCTGCCATCTTCCCTGTGTGCAGAAGTGAGAAGCAAAGCATCTAGGGGTCACTGGCCAGGAGGTTTACCTGCTAGGAGGGGTTTCCCCTGGTCCCTTTGGAGCCCCCCTCAGTGGGGCTTTCTGGAGTGATCCAAGGAAGGAAAAAGTAACGACTTGGCATGCGACCTAGCAATTCCATCCCTAGGGATACGCCCAAGAGAAGTAGGCCCCCACAAACTTGCAGCATCTCTCATGGCAGTCAAAGAGTGAAGAGCACTCAGAGTCCACTGGGGATGGAAGCACAAATAAAATGGGGCCCATCCACACGATGGAATGTTGTTCAGACATAAGGAGGGGTGAAGCTCTGACACACGCCACCACATGGGCGAGCCTTGAAACATCATGTGAGAAGCAGAAGACCATGTGTTATGTGACTGCATTCCCGTGAAATATCGAGCACGGGGACATCTACGGTGACAGAGACAGGACGTGCACGAGTGGCTGCCCGGGGCTGGGCCGGCGGAACGAGGAGTGACTGCTCATGGGGAAAAGGTTTCTTTTTGAGGCAACGAAAGTGTTTTAAAATTAGATAGTGGTGATAGTCATATAACTCTACATTTATACAAATCCCCCGCACAAAATCGTCTACTTTACAAGGGTACAATGGCATGTGCATTATATTTCAATAAAGCTCTTATTAAAAAAAATTAAAAAGAACCAGTGCAGAAGGTTCTTTTCACAAAACAAGCACAAAAAATAGCTCTGGCAAATCACACCAAGAACCTGCCGGGCTCTGACAAGCACCCTCGGGGCACACGCTTTCTCCTGGACGCTCAGCCACACGGGGCGGCGACGGTCTTCTGTCGGCCCAGCAGGAAGTCCACAGGCAGTCCCCACGCTGGGTCTGTGCTAACCCACCCACGGCCTCTCCTGACCACGTCTCCCTCTCCCAGAGGCCACACGCGCCTGGGCCAGGATGTGGGACCTTGGCTGAGGACAGCTGAGCCACAGCTGCCCAGTGTCCTGGGTTATAGTCAGCAACATTCGATGTGTGTTATATCGATCTGGTTCTTGTTCTTGGGAGTTTTAAAAAAATTGTGGTAAATATGTATGAATCACCACTTTAACCATTTTGAAGTATACAGTTCAGTAGCATTAAGTACTTCCACACTTTTAGGCAGCTATCACCACTACCCATCTCCAGAACTTTTCAACACCCCAAACTAAAGCTCTGCCCATTCGATACCCTCCGATCTCCAACTCCTGCTGCCAGCCCCTGGAAACCACCGTTCTACTTTCTGTCCCCATGCGGGTGACTATTCTAGGTGCCTCCTAGGAGACAATGGCTTTTTTCACTCAGGATAATGTCCCAAGGTGCATCCACATTGTAGCACGTGTCATCATTTTCTTCCCTTTTCAGGCTGAATATTGCACTGTATGTGCATTTTGTCGACCCACTCGTCCACTGAGGGACACCTGGGCCGTTTGCTCCCTTGGCAACTGTGGGCAAGGCTGCCACAAACGTGGGTGTGCAGGTATCAAGCCTTTGCTTTCTAGTCTTGTGGCTACAGAGCCAGATGTGGGATTGCTGGGTCAAGTGGTCATTCTGTTTAGTTTTTGAAGATCTGCCTTACTGCCCCTCTTGGGTTCTTTACAGGAAAACAGAAAGAATCAGGCAGATGGCGGCAGCAGCTGAAGCTGAAAATCTGTATCTAAAGAAGCAGTGAGAAGAGGTGCAGGGCCAGGAGCAGTGCCGGCAAGCACAGTGGTGAGGAAGCAGAGGGTGTGAAGGGGCAGATGCCAGGGAGAGGAGAGATCTGCACAGGAGCAGGCAGGAAAATCTCACGTGGTGGCAAGAAAAGTGAGAGACAGACGTGTTTAAAATAGCTGGTGAACGGTGGAGCACCAGAGAATATTCTCCCGGCTTCTTCTCCTGGCGGACCAGCTCAAGGACACACCCATCAACTCCAGCTCCAGGTGTCCATGAATACCTATCTTTGCAATAAATCCCCAATGTCTTGAAATAACTTGCACTAAACTTTGCTTTTTGCAAGTCAAATACCTTAACTGAATTAGCCAATGGCTAGTTAGGCAAACTCCAAAGTCATCTACCTGTTTCCTCATCTGCAGAATGCTAATTAACAATTTCACAGGGTTTGAGGTTGCAAAGAGACCATGCATGTTAATCATGCTTTGGACACCATAAAATTCAGTGCATGCTAGTGACCATGGCCTTTAGCCAGGAAAATGTGTGTCTGGGGCTTGGAGAACAGACCCACGTGCCTCCAGTACCCACTTACCGGATGTTGTTGTGATTGGCCTTGGGCAATTTTTCACAAGCATTCCACAAAGCCTGAAGCCTCTTGTCTTGCTCCTGGATGCTGGGGAATGAACAGGAAAAGCCACTGGTTGAGGATGACTCAATGAAGCCTCACCAGTGGTCATGTAAACCAGTCACCGTAATGTTCGAGAATAAGGAGTCAACCATGTGTCTGACCATACCAGCAAGCTATTATTATTCAAATGTTTGAATACTTTCATCTTCCCCTCTATGTTTTCCTTGTGCCTTGTCCTCAGCTGTTTTAACAAACTTCCCCTGGTCTTGTCACACGTCCCAGGGTAGTAGGTGGGGGCAGGAGGGCAGACCTGTGCTCTGGAGTGGGTAGGACCATGGTGTTGTCAGGAGGGCGATTCTGGCACAGAAACCAGGACACACGGCACCAGGCAGGGCACGCGTACCCTACAGGGGCAGGGTCTTGCATTTCCCTGGGTCCAGGACACTGAGCTCTGAGGCATCAGGGTCATTATTTCCTACTTCCTGTTGGAGACCCGCCTTTACCAGTGAGGGGGAGGTCCCTCAGAGAGACCCTGAAGCAGCAGGCTGTCCTCATCAAGGTCACTGAGACACTCAGTAACTAGAAGGGACAACTGCAGTCAGAGGACATATTCTCACTTATCTTCATCCCCAGGAGCAATGGCAGTTCACCCACCTTCACGCCACGGTGGCAGCTTGCTCTCCAGTTCAACAACACTATTTAATGGACATTCAGTCAATCCCTCTGAGTCAGTAAATTCTATAGACGGAAATCTGATCTTTCAAGACATGACTCAGAGATGCATAATTCCCATGAACAAAGGATTCTCTACTCTACAAAAAGATTTGTTTTAAAGGTTTCTTTTATTGATAAGCCCTCTGAGAATTAAAAAAATACTCACAGGATTACATTTTTAAAGTATTTTTCATGAAAATCAACATCAAAACTGACATGATGAGGAAGGCCAGAGCCCCAGAAAACCAGAAAGGAAAGCCCCGGCTGAGGGAGGCGCCAACTCTGATCTTGACCCAGGGCCCTGGGGGGCAGTGGCCACCACCCCCATGCTGGCTCCAGAGGCCCCCCGGCAGATCTCGACCACGTGAGAAAAACCTCTTCCCTCCCTTCAGCCTGAGCGGGTGGGGAGCACTCGCCAGGGGAACTTCTGCTAGGAAACTGATGGGAAAACCAATCCTCCCACTAGAAATGCAGAGGTCACAGCTCATATTTGTCAAGTAGTCAAATTTGACCAACGTCTGGCCAAGGAGGGTTTTCTGTCGGGACGCCATGGGGATCCAGCTCCATCCTGGCTGTGATCCTGGGCCAGTGATTTAATCTCTGTGAGCCTCGCTGTCCTCATAGTAAAGGGGATTAATAAGAGAACTGTCCCTGTAGCCTCGGTGTGAGTGGTTTAAAGGAGAATTGTGCAAAGCTCTTGCTCACAATCAATGTCTGCCTTTGCAGCCCCCGCAGTTGAATCCACTTCTGCGTCTGCCAGCAGCTGGGGCACCCCTGATGGCACTGAGCCCCATCCACGGTCCCGCTCCTCAATCCTTTCAAGGTGGAGGGGCAGATGTTGCGAAGACCGCGCGTTCAGTGCAACCCAGCAAACACACACTGAGCACTCCCTGTGTGTGGGCACTGTCCTGGGGGCTGGGAAGCCGTGGTCAACCAGGAGGGCACTCTGAAAGCTCACAGTGTGATCGGCTACCCAGGCGCAGCTGTGAGCCAGGCAGTCAGAATGAACGCGGGGGATGGGACCATCATGACTGCTGGCCGCTTTACCTCGGCTTGTCAGGCAGGCCTCTCCGAGGTTACATGTAAGGTGGGGCCCAAATAAATAGAAGCAGCCCTGGGGCAAATGTTCAGGGGCCAGAGCAAAGGTGAGGGCTCATCCACCCTGTCCTATGACTGACTGGAGCTTCAGTCCTTCCCACGTCCTCTGCCAGGAGCCCCTGGGCTAGCCTGAGTCTCTACTCTGCGACTCCCGCATGGAAGCGCTCATTGACGTGGCTTGCCGGCTCATGCCCTTTTTCTTACAGGCCGCCTCGCACTGTCCTGGCGATCCCTAGCTGTTGTTCTGCTGCTTCCCTGGCTCCCCCTCTGGCTCCTGGACACCCCTTCCATGGCGAAGCCAGCTGGGTACCGCGTGTTTGCCTGACGTGCAATCCCATTAGGGTTAGCGTGGCTCTTCAGTGAGATTCAGCTTCACCGAAGGTCAATGGTTACCTACCTAACAGCCTTGGGAGTTTTGAAACAAGGAGCCCAGGCTGATTAAATCAGAATCTCTGGGAGAAAAGGTCCAGGCATTGATATCTTTTAAAAGCTTCCCAGGAGATTGATGTACACAGGGCTAGAAGCGGCTGTTCTCAACAAAATTACTTTCCTTAGAGGCTGTGACCTTAAAGGCAGCCATCGTTATCCCGGGTATTTAAGGTATCATGTGCACACCCTCCATGGGCAGAAAGAAGTCACTGTGTTTCCCTGGGTCCTGGACACCAAGCTCTGAGACATCAGGATCATTATTTCCTGTTTCCTGCTGGAGACCCGCCTTTGCCAGTGAGGGGGGGGAATGTCCCTCAGAGAGACCCTGAAGCAGCAGGCTGTCCTCCCCTTCTCTCACTTTGTATCACCAAGGTCACTGAGACACTCAGTATCTAAAAGGAATGGTTTCCATCAGAGGACACGTTCTCACTTATTTTCATCCCCAGGCCCATGGTGCTGCTCTAGACAGGCCTTCAGGGCCATGGTTAAGCACGTGGGTTCTGGAGCCAGACTCTTGGATCCAGATCCTCATTCTGCCACGGATTAGATGGCAAATAACCTGCCACTGCACACCTGCCCTGTGACTCAGCTTCCTCACCTGTAATGTCGGGGAAATAGCACCACCCACTTTGCAGTGTTGTCGTGAAATCAGACGAGTTAAAAACATACGAGCTTAGAACTATGCTAAGTCTGTAAAAACACCACAAATGATATCACTGATGATCATTAGTGTCGTCACAGAAGTCAACACTCATTCTCCACAATGAGATATATGAACAACATATATTCAGCAGCCTTTTAAAATGCATAACCCCTCTTAGGCCGTGAAACGAAACCGTGTGAGGCAGTATGATTGGAGCTCCCTCTCTCTGACTCAACACAGCAGCTGGCTACACTTCCAGGTCGGCAGGGCTGTCTTTCAGCCCCCCGCTTTTACAGAAGCAGATACCCACGCTGGTGTTTTTTCTGACACTAAGCTGACTGCTCCTTATGACTCAGTCCTGTGGCTGGAGACCTCCAGAAATCAAGTTCTCTCCCAGGCGTCTCGCTGAGCCCTGCTCTTATAACATGTTCTCCCTCCTTCATCTCTTTTCCTGCACCATCTCTACCACCTACTCTCTGGCGCCAACTCTCCCGTTTCCTCACTAGCTGTGCTCATTCGCTCACTGAAACCTAGTCCTCCAAATAGCAGCATTTACTGAAGACAGTGCTTACTTCTGGCCAACACTGCCACACGCCTCAAGTGAGGAAAGCAGCAGAAATTCGAAAGGAACCCACCCCACGGAGCCACAGTCACTGCCATGGCTTTGGCTTTGCCTGTTGCTTACATTTCCTCTCTTCCCAGCACATGACGAGGCACAGAGGTTGTTCCTGACCCTTCCCTGAGGAGGCTGCTCTCTTGGCTCATCTTCAAGAGGTGCAAGTATGTCCTCTGCCCAGATGTTATGTTTCTGTAGTAGTTATTCATTGTTGTTAACATATGCTTAACTATCACAGCTAGGGTAAAGACCCCCGTGACCACTCCCTGTCCTACTCTTCTCCAGAGGGCATCACTACCACCTGCCTGTGTGAGCCCTTCCAGAACTTTCTTTTGTGCATTTACACGTATAGAGAGGCACTCCTAACACTGCATTGTTTTGAGTGTTTTTTCTTTTTACAACAACAGAGTATCATGTGTGTCCAGGTTAACTTGCTTTCTTTCACTCAATAATAGATCTCCATACCTTTTTCTGTAAGCACGAATAGCTCTAGCTATTTGTTAACCGCTGCAGAGTGTGCCACAGTGTAGATATACCATAGCTTATTTAGCCACTCCCACAGCCCCATTTGCTTTGGCCTGGAATAGCAAGTAGCTTTTGTTATTCCAGGTAAAGCTGCAGTCCACATTCTCGTATATGCCTCTTGGGGCATGTGTACAAGCATGACACATGTTTCTGCCTGCTAGATACCAGGAAATGGAGCTGCTAGATCACAGGTTATATGCTTTCATAATTTCAACACACACTTCCAAATAAACTCCAACCCACAAGACACTCCAAAATGTGCTGTACTCACTTGGAAGCTTGAATCCACTCGTCATAGAGTTCAAAGGTCATAAGAGGTTCTGGCAACTCCCGGAGGTAAGATTTCAGAGCTCCTGAGCATGAATACAATATCGGCCGTGAGCCACTCTGATGTGGCAGAAACAGGTTTCCCCAGCTGGCACCACCCCATGGGCCACAACTATGATGGGGTCCCTGACCCAGACAACAAAATCCAATGGCGGCTCCCACGTGAGTGGCAACGGAACCTGGGCGGACATCGCACTGGCCTCTAGCCTTATTTCCCACCTTTATCTCATCTTCTATTGGCGCACTGGGGAGACCTTCCCCCAAGGGGTCATAGCAACCAGGTCCCACACTGGACCCTGAGTGGACACATCTAAAACCTGTCAGGAAGTCATGGGCTCAAGTGTCTGACATGTAGCCACATACCCTGCATGCTCACCCCTTCCCTGGGAGCTCTATGGCACAAGGGCCACCATGCTGAGGGGTTGGGGGCACCCACCTGCAATTGCATGGGGGTCTGCAGAGTACTCCTGCACGTCCACCACACAGCAGTCCAGGGCAGCTTTCAGCTTCTTCAGCTTGGAGGCGGACGGGGCTACTCGGAAGAGTCCCTACCAAAAGGACAGAGGGTCAGTGGACAGCCCCGTAACTCAAAGGCACAAAAGCAAACCCAGCAAAGTCAGGAAGTCTGCCCACTCCTTTCCTCCAAATTCTCCCAGATGCACCTGCCCAGCCCCACTTTTCAACAGTGTAGCTGCTTGTCTGCCGAATGCTCTTAGAGAGCAGGGACTGGGCCTCACCCACTGTTGTGTCCCCAGGGCCTCGTGGGTGTGACTCATTGCTCTGCCGTCTTAGTAGGTGTAAACATAGTGGAAGCTGGACACCAAGATTTCTTGTTCTTGTATATTTAAAATACATTTTAGAGGAGAATTTGACAGAATCCTGGTTAAATCTGGAGGGGGTCTAGGAACTTGGATACGAAAAGATCTCCAGGGTGTGTGTTTGTGTGTTGGGAGGGCGTCCCATGAGCCTCTCACGAGCCTCAGGGGAGGGCACACAGGGTGCGTGTGAGGGAGTGATGCCTCCTTCGGCCCATTCCTGTTCTGTTCTCAGAGTCCCTCTTGAGTCACTGCCGTCTTTTCCAAGCGAACTGTCCACCTTGTAGAATGAAAGTGAACTGTTAAGAGACCAAGAAGCGGCGGACAGGGGTGTGTGCAGAGGCAGCAGATGCAGGTCAGAGCTGGAGAGGAAGCCCCAGCTCAG
This sequence comes from Micronycteris hirsuta, assembly GCA_004026765.1. Lineage (NCBI taxonomy): Eukaryota > Metazoa > Chordata > Mammalia > Chiroptera > Phyllostomidae > Micronycteris > Micronycteris hirsuta. The sequence continues at coordinate 184,635 of PVJI01001023.1, forward strand.
ACAGGGAAGTTAGACACGGGCGGAAGACCTGCTGGTTTCTCTTTCACCTCCTTAGCTCCGTGCATTCCGTGATGCGACCCGCAGGCGAGAAACAGGCTGGCAGAATATCCCTTGCTCCTTTAACTACTGGCGGCCATTCAGCTTCCCAAGTTCCTCCAGAAGAAGATGTTCCTGGTCTGAGTTCTGGGCCCACTAAGATTGGAAGCTCCTTCTCCACAAGGGGTGTCTCAGACAAAGAGACACCCAAGGCTCTCTGGCATATATGTGGGAAAGCTCCCGAAACAGGTTTGGATTAGCGTGAAGGCGCCGCTGTGATGAAGAGAGCAGGCGACAGTGCACGTGAAGGACAGGGCTGGGTCCTCACGGACACATGCCACAGCCATGGAGGAAGGGCAACGGTGTTTGGTGACAGCAACACCAAACAGAAGGGAGCGGAGTTGTCATACAAGACGTTCAGAGTTCTGACCGTGTAGCTGGGAAGACTGTTTCAGTGAGAAACACAGAAAAACCGGAAGGAGAGTGTGACTATTCGCATGGCCAGTGAGTCCAGGTTTGGGGGTGTCAGAGAAAAACCCCATTGGAAATGGCAACGCACATGGGAGTGGGGCCCAGGGGAGGGGTGAGGACCCAGGATGCTCACTGAGGTTGAGGTGAAAGTCCAGGAGAGGATGCTGACACCCCGGGAGAGATTAGAGAGGACAGAGGGCAGGGCTGGGCAGTGCTGAACAGGTCATCACAGTGTCTCTGATGGGGGCAAGGGACATGAGGCTGCTGGAGCCGCGGGTGCTAGTTTCATGGGCGGCTCCAGTAGTAATGTAGGCGGCCAAGTGGCCGAGGAGGCCAGGCTGAGGCCTGGGACTAGGCACCCTGGGGGTCCCCAGGGTCCGAGGGCAGATTCAGCCCAGTGGCAGGAGCAGAAGCAGCGTGCTGGAGGCAGGGGAGTGAGCAGCGCTGAGAGTGCACAACCAGAAACGCTGTGAGTTACCTGAGGACATTAGGTAGCATGAAAAACAAAACCCAGTCGGTCAGGGAAGGAGCATGAGGCTGTGGTTGGGCTGAAAAAGGACCTTTTTGTAGGCTAGGGGAAACCTGAGTATATTTGTTACTAAAGGAAAAGAGCAGATGCAAAGTAGGGGAAGTGCAAGGGAGAGTGTGAAGGTCTGGCGGGAGGCGGGAAGAGTCTGGAGACCAGGCGGGAGATGCCACGCCATCTGATGCCTGTTCTTCGAAACCTAGTTCGCACTCACTAGAAGTTCAAAGATACTGATCAATTCGTTTTACTTGCATGTAATAATGTTCTAGTTCTATTTAAAAACATTCCTTATTTTCTAGAGAAACTTGCTGAAGTATTATAGATGCAATGATATAATGTCTGCGATTGGCTTCCAAATCTCCAAAGCAGAGGCGGGGCAGGAAATGGAGGTGCAGATGAAACAGGACCAACCATAAGCGGGGTGATGAGGCTGATCATCTTATCTTTAAGTGTGTCGTTTTTTCCATAATTCATAAAAAATGATGGAGAAAGAAAAGGCCCAGTTCACCTTCGTCTATGAAAGCATCCCTCAGGCATTGTAAACTTCTTTCTGTCTTACAATTGATAGCACACGTGCAAATTCCTGGCACCAAAATGTGGTAAAAAAGACCTATTCTCATGCCTTTGGAACAGCCCCATCCACAGCAGGCCGGACACAGGGCACGCGGCCAACAGGCATGAGATCCTGAACTGGCTTCCTTCTCTTCTGAAGTCCTCCCAGTCTGCCCCAGGTGACCAGGGGCTGACTTAAACACTATTTTGGATTAATCAGATTTATTAATTAATCCAAATTAATAAATGGGAGGCTCATCTCCCCCGACAAGCTCACAAGCCCCCATCTGACTCTTTTATACTTTGCTCAGTAATAAATGCATTGCAGGCCCTAAGTAATTATTGATCAGCTGATCAGATCAAAGGAAGACGAAGTGAAGATTTTAAAACAGCCAACAGAAGAAACCAAAGAGAGTTCTAGCTCCCAGGAAAGACTTACACAGTGATAAAAACAACAGCCGCTGATTCCTTGTGGACCTTTCACACAGGTGGCTCTTAAGAACTATTTTCTAATGTCGCTATCAATCATATTTTCGGGATCTCTATAAAAGAGCTATGATCAAAAAGGTTAAAAGTCTATTTTCTATTTTTGTGAATTTATTGAGGTGACATTGGTAGATAAATGATATAGGTTTCAGGGGTGCAATTCTATTAAGACATCACCTGCGTGTTGTACTGTGTTCACCATCCCAAGTCAAGTCTCCTTCCATCACCTTTTTTCCCCTTTACCCTCCTCCCCCTCCACGAGCCCCCTTCCCTCTGATAATCACCACGCTGGTGTCTGAGTTTGGCTTTGTTTGTTTGCTTAATCCTATCACCTTTCTCAGCCAGCTCCCCGCCCCCGTCCCCTGAGAGCTCTCAGTCTGTTCCCTGTATCTGTCAATCTGTTTCTGCTTTGGGCATTTGGTTCCACATGAGTGCAATCACGTGGTACTTGTCTTTCTCTGACTGGCTTACTTCACTCAGCATAATGCCCTCCAGGTCCATTCATACTGTTGCAAAGGGTAAGATTTCCTTACTTTTTATGGCTGAGTAGTATTCCATTGTGCAAATGTACCACAGCTGTTTTATCCACTCATCTACTGATGGACACTTGGGCTGCTTCCAAATCTTGGCTATTGTAAATAATGTTCCAATGAACATAGCGGTGCATGTATTCTAAAAGTTCTATTTTTAAAATCAGAGAACTTTTGAAGAAGGAGGAGGAAGAGGAAGAGGAAGTAGTGGCAGATTGCCAAAATAATTTTAAGTATGAAGAAAGAATGGCCAGAGTGTGGCTCTTAAGTTTGTCAATGCCAGCAGTACCAGTCTCCCCATAAAGTAAACGCTCATAGAGAGAGCAGGACCCATTTGTGTTCTGCAGGAGAGGGGGCTGCATCCCATCTTACCGTGTTTGGATTTGTGGGGGCCATGGTGGGGATGGTAACAGGGGTGAAGATCCTGTGGTCTGTGCCTCATGGAAGAGGCACCTGCTCGGGGCAGGGCCTGGCTGTGCCCAGACCCACCTCCTCCTGCATCCCGCACTCCAGCAGCATCATCACATATGCCCCAGACCCACCTCCTCCTGCATCCCGCACTCCAGCAGCATCATCACACATGCCCCAGACCCACCTCCTCCTGCATCCCGCACTCCAGCAGCATCATCACACATGCCCCAGACCCACCTCCTCCTGCATCCCGCACTCCAGCAGCATCGTCACACATGCCCCAGACCCACCTCCTCCTGCATCCCGCACTCCAGCAGCATCGTCACACATGCCCCAGACCCACCTCCTCCTGCATCCCGCACTCCAGCAGCATCGTCACACATGCCCCAGACCCACCTCCTCCTGCATCCCGCACTCCAGCAGCATCGTCACACACGCCTCAATGGGGAAGGCAATCTCCCGGCCACTGATTGTGAGGTGTTCCTCCAGGGGCTTCCCAAAGGAAGGCTTCTCCACCCAGGCCTCTGATAGGGAGAAGCAAGATGGGAGGCAATGAAAAGGCTTATGAAGGTCACTCAAGCTGGAGTATGTCATGTCATACATATTATCCTAAGACTATGAAAGGCATGGTTTTGGGAGGACTGAGAGGTCTGTGTAGGGCGGATGCTAACCAGCTGTGTCCAGAGCTGCTGGGATTCATGTAACACACACTTGCACACACACCTGTGCACACACAACCCTATGCCGACTCATCCCTTTAGGGACGGTGTGTTTGAGCGGGCTCTGCTTCACTGCAGCTGAATCAAGGCACCAGCTGGTGAAGTCCAAGCCGCTCATCCAAACATGACCCCTGGGGACACATAAGGGTGGATGAATACACGGGGCATTGGTGGCATCTGGGAAGGCGGGTAGGCCATCTCCAACTCTCCCCCTTCGAGGAGGGTCTCCACTTACCTTGTTGTGCTTTTATCTGAGGCAGCACCGCCTGCAAGAGTGTCAGTGACTTCCTGTGGTATTCAGCTTGCACTTCTATTAGCTGAGAAAACACAAGAGCAAGCATTAGCCTTTGCCAAGGGCTGGGGTGACAGGCTGTCGTGCCACGTGGGGTGCTCTGCGCAGAGCTGCTGCCCTGCTTCCTCTGTAGTCTCTGCAGCAACGGAGTCACAGATGGGGTCTGGGAGGTAGGAGAACCATGAGGGGTCACAGGGGCTGCCCCAGAGCTGGGGCCTGGCCTGGGGAGCTTGCCTTGGCTGCCGTGCCACCTTGCTAAGCACCCCTGAAAGCAAAAGGCAACAAAGAGAAGTGAGTCGACAGGAAAGTATATATGAAAACCACATTTAGAAATCCATACGCCTACAAGAGCCAAATGCTATTAGCCTGTGTGTGTACACACACACACACGTCTTGTTTTCTGCAAAGTGGGTTTAAGATAGAACCCGTCAGAAAACTTGCGGCTTGATCTACAATTCTCTTCAAGCACTTCAAGCACCTTGGGAGGTAAAATTGCTTTGGTTAAAATAATACAGCTCAAAGAACAAATGCCTTCCAGATGTTCTATTTTGCCCATCCCACTACTAAAAAATCTGCTGAAATACTGACAAGAGCAGGTGAAAACCTGAGAACAATGGTTATTTACTTCATTCATTTTCTGAACCCCTCCTCCACCCTCAAAAATTGGCCATGGATGAGGGAAGGGGGATGAATCACTGTTTAAATGCTTGGCATGGAGGGTAGATACTATCATCTCCAAGTAAAATGAAAATAATTTTTAAAAATTATAATACTGAAATAAACAAATGACAATTAGGCAGCCTAATAATGTCTGGAATGCCAACAATTTCATTAGTTTTAACAACTCTAAAATTGAATATTACCTTCACAAGTAAAGCCAATGAAATATACTTAGAGACGCACCACCAGTTTAAAATGGACGTTCCCAGTTGGAAGGAATGCATATCAGTCCTTTTTCGGGGTAGAAGAAACTCCCCCGAATTTCTGGTCCCCCGATGAAAGTGTTGGAAGATTGCTAATAGTGGACAGCTTTTCTACGTACTTGTCAAAGCTCTGTAAACGTTTCAGTTCTCCTCCTTTTCTTCTGTCTTCTTCCTTCCTTATCATTCCACCGCTTCCCTGTTTTTAATTTGTGTTTTTTCTAGACTCAGACCCTGTTTCTCTACCCTTGACCTCTACCCACTAGGTGCAAATAACGTCCCCAAAGGTGACAACCAAACAATGTCTCCAGACATTGCCAAGCATCTGGTGGAAGAGGGAGCAAAATCACCCCTGACTGAGCACCACTGCCGTACCTCACGTGTCACAATGACCTTCATAGGTGAGGTTACGGTTTTTTCTTCATTTTGGAGGGAGGAGGGGGCAGGAAGCCATACAAAGAGAAACAGAAGGTGGAACTCATTTGCAGACAGAACAGTCAAACTCCTGGTCTTCCCTGTGGCACGTTCAAGTCTGTGCCCACACTCCTTCCTGCCTGCCCCACGACTCTCACAAACAGGCTTTGAGCTGTCCCACCTTTGTGGACACTTACCGTTTGAAAGTAGTTTGCATAGTCAATTTCTTTGGCCACAAAACTGTACATGTCCGCTGAGAGCTGGTCCTGTGGAAGGTAAAAGACAACTTCACAAAATACATTGTAAAGACAGCAGAGATGGCTAATGCATGGCCTCTACATCAGAGGAGAAAGAACCTGAGCCATTTTCAATCTCCTTCTAGATAAAACCTAAAATGTTACAGACTCTGCCATGGACATTTCTGTGTTTCCCAGCCATGGCTCTAGAGAGCGAGTGGGCGTGAAAAGAACACTGGTGCCCGCGGTTCCCCAGGGGTTCCAGCACGTGGGCCAGGTCTAGAGTTAGGGAAGCTGGTGCGGGGTCTGATGCGCAGATCACTGCCGCACGCCTCTGCGGACTACTCGCCTCTGTGCAGCGCCCTCCAAGTACAAACTGCGCTTGCGCTCTCTTCACGCTCTCATTCCCTCTCTTCGACTATTCTACTGCTTTATTGCCTTTCATTCTCAACACTGATCTGTTGATAACAAGCCTATGCAAAAGAGACAGCAACGCACCAATCTGGAGAAAGTTGGATACAACAGGTGGGCAGGAAAAGGGCTGCTGATTCAGAACACATCAAAACCGGGGCACATCCAACTTCACACACAGACCTCACAGTGTTAAGAGTCCTGTGCTTTCCAGTTCTCCATGTCATGGGGACAATGGCCCACTGCTGGGTCTGAATCTGGAATGTGTTTGCCTCAGTGAACAATTTTCAGTTCCACAGAAACATCCATAGCAAGGTACAATAAAAGTACATTCTGAGCAGGATGCAGACTCTGTCACTAACCGTATCTCTGAGCATGTCACACGTCTGAACTTGTTTGCGCAAGTCCTATGATCTCGTGAGTTTCTCCCTGTTGGGTTGCCTCAGGTAGAAGATATTGAGAAGAAACGCTGAGTTGAGAAAAGTCTCTACTGTTCTGTTTGAGGTAAACATGAGACCACCACAAGACAGATGATCCAGATACTGAATGAATTAAAGCAGGCAACTACACGCTTCAAAAAGAGCCTGTTTCATGGGCCCTCAGCCCCTCAGCTGCCAGTGCAGCCCATTCTCAGTGAGAGCGGGGTGTGAGGGGTGATCTGTTTCCTTCAGCAGTCTCCTGGCAGGCCAGCCTTTGTGGAGAACATCCTTCAGGGGCTCTTGAGCACGAGGCCACAGAAGCAAGGCAGAGAGCTAAAGGGAAACGCTGCTCTCTGGAGAGCTTTAAGCACAGGTTAGGTAGTGCTAGCCTTGGTCCAGTGCCAGAGAATGAAGAAAGGGGAAACAACGAATTAACACACACTGAGAACAGTCTAGGTGCCAAGCACAGTGTCACGTGAAATTCTCATCTCTCTTAGGTGTTGAATCTCCAGTTTCAGGTGAGTAGCTACCAAGAGTTCAAGGATGTTATCTGTCTGTCCTCCATGGTCTCAAAAGTGCTTCTGATAGTAGCGGCTTAGTAACTATTTGCTGTAAGAACAAGGGAAGAAATGGAGGCTCAGCAGTGGCAATGGTCCCTGAGAACAGAATGGGCTCCAAATCCAACCACCTCAGCTTCCATTCAGAAGAGCATCCCTACAACTCCTGCTGTTGTAGGCTGCCCAGTCTTCAAGGGCTCACGAGAACACAGTTCTGGGGGGCCGACCTGTCTGCCATCCCAGCATCGGCACTGCTCAGGACATGTCTGACACCAGCCTGAGTCATAAGGGGCATACTTCAAGTCAGGGAAAATCAAAAGGCTGAGGCATAAAAATGGTTCGGCAGACAGAGGAGAGGAAGAGACCCCACAAAGGACTAAGTGCCACATCAGATACATCTTCAAAGGCTCAGCACCGCCCTTCACCAACAGGTGATTTTAGAGAAGTCAGACCACCTGTGTGCGCTCTCAGACCCATAAAAAGACTATTAAAGGTACAGTCAGATGACTGCCTTACTAAGTAAGCAGTATGGACTCTGAATACACCACACAGAGAGAAAAGGGTGAAAACTACAAATAAAATTTCCATTTACCTAATTATCTGTGAATTTTCTTTATAGAGGAAAAAAAAGACTTTCATCAATAATCACCAGAGTTAAATGTATATAAAAAGTCATTTGTGTTCTGATTTTGCAACAAATCTACACTTGGAAAAATATAAAGTAAAAACCATATTCTCCTGTAACCCCAACAGCAGAGGTAATGGCTACCAGCTGTAATGTTCGCTAAGTTGGCAGGTTTTACAGGATCACTAGGCTTACAAAGTATGGGACCAGAATGCTCTGCAGCTCATTCACCCCTAGATAAGCATGTTCTATAACGGACATAATATTTAATACATGGATGGACTGTGTTTCTACTGTTGGATATTGTGCTTTTAATTTTTTACATTATAATGACATTTGAATAAGCATCTGTTTATACAGATTTGCACCCATCTCTTGATTGTTTCCTTAGGATAAATTCTGTGATTAAAATTAATTCTGATTATATAATTACTCATAGTTAAACTCAGAAATATCAGAAAGATAATAAGAAGTAGGGACATCAGAAAAAAACATTTATACTATGAGCATTAATCCATAAGTTTTTTGTTTGTTTTCTACAGTAACCTTTTAATTCTGATTAATCACAATCAAATTTAAAGAGAAAATTTAAATAGTATGTTCTTATTTTGTATTTGTTTTATCAAGAGGTTAACTTGCTTCTAAACACACTGCCCATTTGTGCCACCCACCGTTAACTCCCTGTGGACACCAAGCGCTCGTGGAGGACTCTCCTCCTAATTCGTATTTACAAGGTTTGTACGAATTCTTTGGATTGATGATGTCAATGGCTTTATCAATGAGTAATATTTCCCCCAACTTTCCATTTATCTTTTCATACTACTTACAACATACTTTGGTCCTGCCATTTTTTTAATGGCTTTTCATGCCATAGTATCTATTGCATTTTGCTCTTTCTGATTTCCTCCTTTGCTGATCGGCTTAAGGCATATCGACCAACAGTATAAATATCCATATATATGTGCAGTAGAGAATATGGCGTTTAAATCTTTAATACATTTGGAATTTATTTTGGTACTTGTATCAGATACAGAATTTTTTTTTAAAGAGCTAACCAAATGTCTCAAAATTGTTAATGAATAAAATAAATTGTCCCTATAGATTGGAAATGTCACAGATATAACTTCTTATATACTTGGATTTTGGATTTTCTTCTGGTTGGGATATCTTTTTTTTTCACTGTTCTATTTATCTTTTAAAATAGTACCTAAATTTTTAACTTCATAATACATCATGAGACAGCAATTCAAAGCTCCAATAACTCCCCCACATTAACTTTAGAACCCTTTATCATCCTTGGAGGCATTTATTACAATTATACCAACACACCACAGTTCCGATCAAATTAATTGGGGGGAATTCAGATTTTGATCACACTGGCTCTTCTCACCCGGGAATATCCCCAGTGTTACAGTCTTCTTTGACTATAGTCTTCTCCGCATTCCTATTTTATAATTATCCTATATTACATGATATTATTGTAGGATTTTGCATGCTTCTGTTGTTAAAAACTCCCCAAGATATTTCTAAATACTTCTTTCTTACATACTTTTTCTTGGTGGAAAGTATAACCTTGATTTTTATTATTGACTTCTAGTTTCCAGTCTGGCATACAAGTAGATCAGAAGTCACCATGTTAAGAAGTCACCACTAACAATATGAAAAAAGCTGAACACACTGAAAAAGCAACAACGCTTATTTGCACCACGTGAGAAGTGAGGTCACATGGCAAACCGCTGTCCCCCAAAGTGCAGAGACAGACAGGAGGGTATGAGAATAGCAACCCACCTGGGCAGCAACCTTCACAAAAACCAGGGCTGGGCTGGGAACACCTGAGCTGCCTCTGACGAACTGCTGGAGGCTCGGTATGCGCGTGTCTGAGGGTTAAAAACTCAGGAGATACCCAGTGAGTGCGGTAAAACTCACAAAATCACTCTTACCTCCTGGAGCTCGACAAAGTTCTCACAGCGAATATCAGAGAAAAACCCTCCCCTGCTTTCACCAGGGGGAAGGGCAAAGGGACCATTCTGAAATGCACTTGAGCATTATATTCCTCTTGGCAGGGTCTGCCCTCAGGAGCAAAGACCGAATTTGAGCCGAACCCACTGGGGTTTCACCAGAGACTTGCTCATCTGAGTCTGGCCTTCCACATGCTGGGGAAGAGAAAAACCCAATTCCAGCCCCTCTAGCCATCCTGTCCTACCTAAAATGAAAACTACAACCAACCAGAGAATCTGAAAACAAAAGAACAAGAGCAGCAACAAACAGCACTGAGACGCACCGGCGACGTTCCCAGTCGGGAACACGGGCTTCCCTGGAAGGCTGAGATCTGCTCATAGGACCGCAGAACCCTTCCCTCCTCATGCACCCGACCACCACATCACGCAAGGCCTGCGCGCCACATCCACCTCCGAGAACTGTAAGGCACACTATGCGGCAAAATCACAGATTAAAGAAATCAAACAGGCATCACATCCACAGCCAGACACGGCAAAAATGTTGGAATTACCAGACTACAAATATTTTTTAAGACTATGATTAATCGACTAAGGATTTTAACAGAAGAAGGAGACAACATGCAAGTACAGATGGATAATATAAGCAGAGAGAGATAAATTCGAAGAATCAAAAAGAAATGCTGGAGATCAAAAATGCCATAAAATAAGTAAAGATATAAAAAATGCTGTAATGTAAGTGAAGAATGCCCTTATTGGGACATGCCTGAGGAAAGACTCTCTGAGCTACAGGCATGGCAATAAAAAATTTCAGAACTGAAAATTAAACAGAAAGAAGATAGAAAAGAGAAAACAGAACATCCAAGAACTGTGGGACAGTGTGAAAATGTGTAACATATGTGTGCTAGAAATCCTAAAAGGAAGAGAAGAAAGAAACGGACAGAAACAACATTTGAAGAAGCAATGAGTGAGAATCTCCCCAAATTGATATCAGACAAAAAGCCACAAGTCCAGGAAGCTCAGAGAATACCAAGCAAGATAAATGCCCCAAAAGAGTACACACAGGCATATCATATTCAAACTTACGGAAATGAAAAATAAAAAAGAAAGAAAAGAAAAAGTCTTGAAAAACCACAGGGGAAAAATATAATACCCATAGAGCAGCAAAAATAGGAATCATATCTGATTTCTCCTCAGAAACCATGCAAGAAAGAAGAGAGAGAAGTGGAATACTTAAAGTGTTAAGATAAAAATAAAACAGCCAAGAATTCTGCACCTTGCAAAATTATTCTTCAAAAGTAAAGAACTAAAGACTTTCTCAGACAAAAAAAATTGACGGAATTTGTTGCTAGTAGACTCGCCTTGCAAGAAACATTAAACATTCTTCAGAGAGAAGGAAAATGATACAGGTCGGAAACACAGATCTACATAAAGAAAGGAGAGGAATCGGAGGAGGAACAAGCATGGATAAACTCTTATTTTTCTTACTCTTAATTGATCTAACAGACATATTTGTTCAAAATAATAGCGACAGTGTATGTATGTATGTGTACACACATATACACATCTGTGC